>JANUWF010001460.1:0-600000 GCA_026120185.1 Voacanga thouarsii | reverse complement strand
CTAGCTTTCAAAAAAGTTTTATAAGTCCAAGGGACTTACCTTGTGTCCCAAGCAACTCTTTCCGTTAACGGCCGTTTAACCTCCGTTTCTACTGTTTTTGACGTTCCGTTGCCGTTTACTGCTAAATCTACATCAAACAACATTTTCGGGTCAATTCATATTCGGCCAAAAATAGCCAACTGTTAGCCGACGTGCCCGACAGGTAGCCGATGTCCAACCAACCTTTAGCTAACAAGGCTACGGTTAAGGAAAATGTTCAATTTTTTACTTCATAAACAAGGGGTTCACTTTATATTTTCCAATTATTTCATCCATGATCACACAATTAATCATCCTTAAGTTCATCCACTTCCTAAGCAAAATTCTAACATTTTGCTACTTTGATACATGATTTTGTTTTGGATATAACTTTCAATCCACAACTCCGTTTTGGCTCTATGATATACCAAAATGACTGTAAGACTCTTACTTTAATTCCACATTGGTCCTTTTTAGAGTTCTGATCCTTGTGACTCAGTATTAGGCAAAAATAGCCCCAATAGTTTTCTGGTTTATAATCCATTTTCACAAAATAATTTCACCTACTTGTGCTTCTTGATTCATAACACCTATTTAACCCCTAATCCATTCATTTCACTTCAAATAACCTTAATTATTCAGATTTCCAGATTCAAGAAAGCCACTAAGTTCTTATGCAAATAACATATAATTAACATTAACGTTAAAAAACGATCATAATCCATTTTCTTTAACATTTAACCTCGTTTTTATCCCAACTCTACCATCTTTCTTCTCAATCATGAACAATCCTTTAAATCACCATTTAAATACCCTTATTCACCATACAAAATATAGCCTATGAATCCTTCATCCAATCAGTACACACACTTGCAAATACAAAGTCTCACAAAATACATAATAATCATTTTAATCATCACAAATTTCACGTTTTCATGTTATAATTCATATCAAAACGATCGCTGTAATGAAATCTACAACTTTAATTCTTGAAGCATAGACTTTACTTGTGTATAGGATGTTTTGGCTATAATTTGCTCCAAGAATCTCCAACTCCTTCAAGAACAATATTTTCTCTCTCTTTTTCCAAATTTTCCTTGATTTTCTCTAGCTTTTCTTTCCTTTTCTTTCTGTCTTCCTTTTGTTCTCCTCTTGGACAAATTTATGGCTGTTTTATAGCTCTTCCACCTCCATTCTAGTTCCCAAAGTCAACCAACATTAATTACATTATGGGCTATCCATTTTAAAGCAAAATTCTTAATGGTGGATTTAATTTAAATAGATAATTCTTTAAGCTTATTCAATAAGCTTTTGCAATTTAATAATCTCACAAATATTTCACTCCTCCGATGGTATTTCAACACTTATTTTCATCCACCATTCACACAATGCCACACGTCCATTTTTTAACAACCGCATTTTCCTATTTTCTTCAGAAATAACTAAAATCGGGTCCGTAACGGAAAAATATTTTATTTCATCATTCAACTCCAAAAATTGCATTGAATCCATTGGTAACGCTCATATTCTTTAATTCCTTCTCTACTTGGTCAAATTTTAGGTTAAAGTCACAGGCGCGATTAAAATGACGAAAATGCCCCCGATACCACGGGTAATATAATTTACCCCAAAATGTGCGTTTCATCGCACTGATAAATTTCTATTTTCAGATTACCCTAAAATTCTTATTTTCTTAATAATAATATCCTTTCAAAAATTTAAGGTACGGGTAGAACAAATCCAATAATTACATCCAGGTTCCGACAAAATTTTATTTCATCAAAGTATTCGTCTCATTAACGGATCAACTTTTGTTCAGGATATTAATACAAATTCTCATCCTATTACAAATAGTAGCCAATCAAAAGTAAAAATGTGGAGTGTTACATTCTCCCCCCTTACAAAAATTTCGTCCTCGAAATTTGGCCTACACTTGGAATAGTTCGGGGTACTTCTTCAACATTTTTTCCTCCGTTTCCCAAGTTGTATCTTATACAGGATGATGGTTCCACAACACTTTTACAAGTGGGATTTTCTTATTCTGCAGTTCTTTTTCATCATACTCCAAGATCTTAATAGGCTTTTCCTCGTACTTTAAGCTTCGAGTCTTCTCAATGGGTTCTTCATTTAAGATATGGGCAGGGTTAGCCACATACTTCCGAAGTTGGGATACATAGAACACGGTGCAAATTCCTTGAAGCTCTATGGGTAACTTTAACCGATAAGCTACTTTTCCAATCTTCTCGATAATAGGAAATGCTCCTATATACGTAGGTGCCAATTTCTTTCCTTGTTCATTGATCCCTAATTGTCGTTGTGAAGTCAACTTCAAGAATATACGCACCTCTTCAACAAACTCCAAATCTCTTCTACATCACCCGCATAGTTTTTCTGTTTACTTTGTGTTGTCTCCAACTTGGTTTTCATCAACTCCACAGCCTGCCGAACCTTTTCGAGATCAAAAGCATCCTGTTCACCGGTTCTCTATCCTAAACTTTTCCAATATAACAGGGACTAATATTTCCTTCCATATAAAGCTTCTACGGGGCCATTCCAATAGTTGATTGATAACTATTATTGTAGGTAAATTCTGCTTATTCTAAATTATCAACCCACTTAGTTTCAAAATCTAGAGTGCGGGCTCGTAACATATCTTCTAAAATCCTGTTTCCTCGTTCAGTTTGTCCATCCATTTGTGGGTGTGCTACTATACTGAACTTTAAGGTTGTCACGTATCTCTGTTGCAACTTAGTCCAAAACTTTGAAGTAAATCTAGGATCTCGATGCGATACAATGCTAGAGGGTACTTCGTGGAGTTTGATTACTTCCTCCATATAAATTTTGCTCAACTTCTCTAGAGAATCCCGTTGACTAATAGGGATTAAATTAGCGAACTTAGTCAGTCGATCTATTACTACCCTTATGATATCTTGCTATCCTACCACCATAGGCAATCCTATAATAAAGTCCATAGTAATTTCATCCCATTTCCATGGTGGAGTTGTTAACGGCTGCAATAATCCTCCAGGCCATTGCTGATCGACTTTCACTTGCTGACAAGTTAAGCTTCGAGCTACAAAATCTGAGATGTCCTTCATGCTAATCCACCAATAATGCTGTTTCAAGTCCTGATACATCTTTACGACTCCTAGATAGATAGTATATTTACTTCAATGTACTTCTGTTAAAATGTCTTGCCTTATCGCAGACTATTTCAGGATACAATATCGATCTCGGTAATAAATGATTTCATCAATGTCCCTTCAAAACTCATCTCCTCTTTTATTTACCTCCTTTTGCACCAACTTTTGCAATTTTTCATCTTTATCTTGCTCTTCCTCTAACTGCTATAGAAAGGTAGGTTAAATGGAAATATTAATCAGCCTTATTTCTCCATCTACAGCAAATGTTTCCAATTCTGGAATTTGTAACATCCGAAGAGCTGATAAATTCGCTTTCCTACTAAGGGCATCCACTACGGTGTTCGCCTTCCCAGGATGATATTTGATTGGACACCGAAATTGTTCCAGGACTTGGATTTATTACATTAAGTTTTATAATCTCTAGTACTAATCTATGTGTTCTGTTTATCGGATGGTTAGAAGATTCGCTTTCGTTAGCCGAGATTATCCTTTCATGTGTGGTAGATCACCGGTTCCAATTTCTATGGTAGGCCTATCCTCCTCGGACACAGAACCCGAACCTGGGTTAGATTGGTTTGAGTTAGAAAGCAGTGACAGTGAGATGGAGTTTGAGGTTTCCAGTCCTATTGTGCTTAATAATAGTAAGGAAGAGAAGATGAAGGTTGAGGTTGAGGTTGCTGAACTGGTGTTACTCGAGCAGGAAAGAGGAGTTGAGGATGTACAGGTAGTGGATCCTCCTATACCAATGGTTGATTTAGTCTCAGATAGCAAGACCGAGGAGGAAGCTCCTGATTTTGACTTAGATGGTGAGAGAGAAGAGAAGATGGATGATGTTGATGGTAAGAGAGGTGAGGAACTGAGTGATGTTGATAATGAGGGAAGAGAAAAGATGGATGATTTCGATAGTGAAGTAGAAAGGGGGGATGGAAGAGTTTGATAAGGAGGAGGAGGCAATTGTACCTCCTCAGACTCCACTAATAGAGAGTTTAATATTACCTCTTTTGGCTTTGACTTTGAGGATTTTGGTGATGAGGGACCCAGTCAGAATGATAAACTCACTCTCGGTATGAGAGTACTTAGGGAGTCAGTCTTAGGGGTGAAGGACAAGGAAAGAGAGAAGGTGGATGAGAGTCCTAGGAAGAGTGGAACTAATGGTTGTACACTTAGGTCCGAATTGGGAATAGACTGCAGGATGAGAAGAAAATGATGTTTCGAAGAATCTATTTTCGACTACTCGAGTGACAACTAGAGCAGTGAGAAGACTTAGTAGATTTGTGATGCAATTTGTTGATTAGGGATTCTATTTATTGTGTTTATGGCCTTATTTTCTTTCTTGTCTATAAGCATTTGATTTCTATAGTGGTATCATCTATGATATCCAATTTCTTTGTGTTAAATTATGATTTATTTTGAATAAAACTTTTGAGTATTACACTTCTTTCAAAAGAATACTCTCAAATGTTCAATGAGTAAGCAAAGTTATATATGTTATCTTTGCACTATATGTTTACATGCATATGTATGCATTTGTCGACCTATAATTATAACGATAATGATAGAAGATGGCACCTAGATGTAAAATTATAGTGAGAGGTAGAACTAGTCATGATAGAAAATCTTCAACACCTGAATACGAGCTAATAGAGCACTCACAACCAGATGTGGGAGAAGAGCACGAAGAAGAACAAAAGACAGAACTTGAGGAATCTACTAAGGTGAAAGTTGGACAAGCCCGATTAAGACCACACCATTGCATTCAGCTAGCTGAGGAAATGTAGTTATTGGAGGAAATAAGTTAGAGCCAGAGGTGATGACCAAGGTGGTTGAGCAGAGAGGACGTGAGATCAGATGCAGTCGTGGTGCCAGGTTAATTCTTTATTTCTCCTTAAAGAATATGCTCTTTGATCTTTGTTTTGCATAGCCTATATATATTGTTAAGTGTACCATTCATTTGAGTGGTGATAAGCTAGACCATAAGAATCGAATCTATCAACTATGAATAGTTACGGATTTTCTTATTAATTGGTTAAGCATCCTATATCGTGCAGGGAAGTAAGGATCTATAGGTTTGATCTGAGAGATGAAATTTTGGCTAGAGAAGTAAAATTTATCTGAAATCTGGCTTGTTTTCTTTTGAAGATTATAGTAGCATATTAGACAAGGAATGATTGTCGAAGCAAGGAGTTAAGTTTGTTATAGAGATAGAATAATGCATTTTTAGTGGTCAGATGTGTATGATTAAATTTTGAAAGAGGTCGGTAAAGAAAGTGTAGTGCATAATACTAGGAATGAAGGTTCATAAACTATTGTTGAAGGAATACTAAGGATATCTAGCTTGGTGTGGTAGCCTACAGGACCCAGTAGTAATGGTATAGGAAAAGAATGGAATTTTAAAGTTAGGTGTAGACCAGAGAATATTGAATAGTTTGGTCATTAAGAATATATGTTGTTACTCCTAAGTTAGACTTGAGATAGGGATATCATTAAGTGTGAATTTGAGAAGGCAATATATTCGAGATTACGACTAACATAGAGGATAGCTACTAAGGATAGGTGGTGATACCTTACTGACTAACAAAGGCTCTATTGCTTATGAATTAGATGTATAGGATTTCAATCCTGCTTTGATAATTTTATGGTGCCTTTTTAGATAATACCTAACGTATTTTGAATGCCAATATAGACATGGAATAGTTGAAATTGGTGTTAGAAATTGGAGATAGCATAAATTTTCATTAAGTTTGGTAAGTGAAAGTTTAGTTGAGCATAGTTCTATTTCTGGAATGAGAGGTAATCAGGGGCGGTTTTAAGGTAGCCCTAGCCAAGGTAGAGGCTGCATAGGATGTCATCAAGTATATATCCAAGTAGGATCCTAGGTTCACTACAAGATTTTAGACTAAGTTCCTAGAGATGATGGGATCAAATTAGAAGTTCTATGCTGCAGCATATCCTCAAAACTGATAGCCAGTCAAAGAGACGTATTCAAATGCTGGAAGACATGATGAAGGCATGTATATTAAACTTTGTTGATAAATGGACCGAATGCATGCCGCATGCAAATAGGCCTAGAACAGCAATTATCGATCCTCTATTGGAATGGCCCTATATGAAGCGATGCAAAGCCAGACATGTCAAGTACTATTATAGTAGGGATAAATAGAATATAGGTAGATTATCAAATCTGATACAGTTTGTGGTCAAGAAATGGCAGACAAGATACAAGTAACAAGAGAAAGACTGATGATGACACAAAGTCGGCAGAAGAGCTATGTGAATGATAGGAGGAGAAGGTTTGAACTGACACCTATAGATTGGACTTACCAGTTATTTTGTTGAGATTACGAGACGTTTTTCATATATCTTAGCTAAAAATGTACGATCCTGATTTGGAACATGTTTTAATGACAAGCCTTTGCTATTGCAATATGATTTGAGTTACATGGAGAAGCTGATTAAAATTTTAAATCAAAGCATCAAGACTCTTTGAAATAAGCAGATACCAAAGGTGAAAGTGTTATGGGAGCATCACGATACACAAGAAGGATTATTGTAACTATTGCCAATACCAAAATGAAAATGGGAGGAGGTAATGATGGACTTCGTCATCGGCTTACCTATGTCAAAGACCCAAAAGGATGCTATTTAGTTAATCAACTAACAGAGATAGTGCACTTTATCCCTGTAAGTGTAAGGGACTTTATGGAAAAGTTAGCTCGGACATATGTACGAGAAATAGTAAAGTTGCATGGAGTACCCTCAAGTATCGTCTCTGACCGAAACCTAATGTCTACATTATGATTTTGGGCAACGTTTCAAATATCTATAGGTTTTAATTTGAAGATCAGCATGCCGACGCATAAGATGCCATATGGGAAGTGAAAGAATGGATGAAGCAGAAATATTCCGACTTGAGATAAAGGTACATGTTGAATTTCGGGACGAAATTCTTCTATGGAGGGGAAGATGTAAAACCCTACCTAACCCTACCCTAGAATTAGAGTGATGGGTTGAATTTCATGACATATTGCATGAGAAAATTTTTTTTGGAAGAATTTGTGTTTTAGAATTATTATATGCGATTTATATGGTTTATTTACTTGTTGAGTAGTGAGGGTAATTGGGAAATTTTGCTCAGACGAGAGAGAAGGAAAGAATTAGGAAGTAGGAGGGAATAGAAATAAGTTGGTAAAACAAAAATAAGAATTAATGTGGTTAAGTGGATAGAGCTTTGTGGCTAATTCCTAAGGTCTTGAGTTCAAATCCCTTCAACTATATATTATTTTTAATTATTCTAACTAATGTTTGAATTTTATTTCTTGCATTCTATGAAATTAGGAATGATGTCTTGGGGAAGACATCATGGTAATATTCTAACCATGTGATCTTGTCCTAAAAGAAAATCTAGAGGAGTTTCATTCTCCATTGTTTTAGCAACCCATGTCCTAACATGTTTAAATTTAAAATATTCTTATTTCGTGAATTCTTTTAATTTTATTATAAAATATTTTAGATTATCTTGGGCTTGAATTTTTAAAAGGAAAATCCTAGCTCTTGGAGATCATTGGCCGAAACTTAGGAGGAATAATAAGGTGGTTTGTTCTTCCAATTAAATCAGCAAGTTATTTACCTAAAGAACTACATTTTGGTTGTTCTTGTTATGGTAAAAAGCTGAAAATTATCTTTAGGTCCTTTTCCTAGCTTGTTTTCGAAAATAGCAGCTTGAACCTCATTTATACCTTTGCAAATCAAGCACTCCTTTTTGTGTGCAAAAGCTAGAAACAAGCATGAAGAATTCGGTCACTTCATAGCTCGTTTAAACCAGAAAATTTTCAGCAAAACAAGTAAATGTAATAGCCAAGAAACTTTGGGCATTCAACACCATGAATTAGCTCTTTCATGGTTCTTGTTCTTCTTCAAGGTAATGGCTGGAAAAATCACCATTAAAGGACCTTGAGATGCTCCTAGTTTATAGCTGAACTCCCATTCAAAACATTTTGAATTCTAGCTAACAAACCACCTAGATCTTATCACTTCTTCTAGCTTGCTAACCAGAATTTTTTTTCCCGCTTTTCCAATCTTCAAATAGCTAGCATTTCTCTTCATTTTCTTCTTCAATTCTCCATCATTTCTTCACCATATTTTCAGTCGTACTAGGGATCTAGCTGAACATCCTTTCTTCTTCACAACCTTGGCCAACAAAACTCTATTAAACCACCTCAAACCTCTCCTAGTTTCTCTCCATTTAAAATACTTTGAATTTGAAAATTAAATCCCACATTTTCCTCCATCAAACACTCACCTAACTAGCAACCATTACTATCAAACCAAACCAGAAATTCTGCACTCATTTCCACAAGGAATTTTGGGACCATCCAAGAACACTCTCCCACTTCATCTAGCTTTCTCTCTGATTCTCCCAAGAATACCAAGAACACCAAGAATGCACACTACCCACCTCCAGCCATTTCGTCACTTCTAAACATCCCAAACCACTCTAAAACCATCAAATCAACTAGAGATCATCATATTCTTTCCTTCGATACACCTTATAACACCAAAACAACCAAAGTGCACTCTACATTCGGATCAAATAAGCGTTTTTTTTAGCAAGTCAAGAAGAATACCATAAGGTAAACCAAGTCCAAGTACCCACTTTCTTTCTCATTCTTTACTTCCATTTATTTTTACTCCCTTCTCAATCTCTCTCTCTCTCTCTTGGCTGAATTCATTAGGGGGCCAACTTAGACTTCTTCAAATCTCGGTCTCTCAAATGACTCATCAAGGCTCTTTGGTTATCAAAGTGACATCTTCAACTTGAATCAATCATTAAACAAGTATTTTTGTCCTAACTCCCTCATTTATTTTCGAACTTAAGATTAATAGGATGGTGGCTTATTGATTTGATGATGGATGATCTAGTGGTGTTGGGAAAAATAAATGCATATTTAAATATGGCATGGATGATTTTATGGTATGTAGGTTGAGACATGCATTAGGACTATTCTATGAAGTAGATTTGAATTTTGATTGTAATATGGGATTATGATATGTATGTTAGTATATTTGTGAAATGGGTCTATATGACACTAGCATGAGATTATATAGTGGATAAGAGGGATTATTGATTTTATTAATTTGCTAAGGCTCTAATTGTTAATCTTGTCATCAATTACCATACAAATATTTATATTGCTATTGGTTGCTACTTTACTTATTAATAGCAAAATTATTACTACCTTTAAATACTAAAACTAATATTATTGCTACTTTTGATGCTTAAATCACAATCATTATTTTTATTACTAACAACACTACTAGTATAACTATTTTAATAATTCTATTATTATTAATATTATAAGTATTATTATTGGTATTGCTATATTTAAGTATCATCGATATTATTAACATTACTACTATTATTACTAAACATCATTATTTTAGAGAAATATTAATAAAATTAATATTATTACTATTATTATCGCTATTAGCCAATTTATTTTTATATATTGATATTATTATTAATAATATAATAAATATTATTGTTATTATTTTTATTAAGCATTATTCTTCTTCTTAAAGTATATATATACATACACACACACACACACACACACACATAATAATGTCATCATTACTATTTATATTATTCTTATAGCAATATTATTATTTATAAAATTATCAATACTTTGGACAATGATACTATTTTTGGTTATACTCAATTAATACTTATGTCACTTACTTATGTTACTATAGTATCAAATTATTCTTATATTAATGTTAAGTTCTAAAATATTTTACTAATTAATTTTAGAACTCCTAAAAGTTAGCATCATATTTGAGTGTTGCTATTGATTATGAGTATGTAAAGTTGGGAGTTGTTTGTACCTATACAATATTATTGCTTAGTTGTGCACCTATAGTGACATATACCCTGTGTTTACCCCAGACAAGGTTAGGTTGCCTTAAGCAAGACTTGGAGGATTATTTCATCAATGAAATCAAGAGATCAAAGTAAGTCCTTGTATAAAACTGTTTGCTAAGATGTAAAGTTACTCTTTGGGTTACAATTATGGATATATTTTACTTTCTGTTAAAAAAAAAAATGGTTTTAAGCAAGCAAAGGTTTTCCAAAGCAAAATTGTTAAATTTTTCTTAAACTAGATTTTAATCCTAGACTATTTGGAACCATAATTGCAATTTTTAGGTAACACACTTTGTTGATTTTTTTGCAAGTGAGACAGACGTAACATGAGCATTCAATAAGGATAGGCTGATTAGAGCTAACCTTGGAAGGCTAGGGTAAGTCTCTCAGTGGAGGCCTCTATCGAGGGATAAACTCTTTTTGGATAAGGTGACAGCTTTAGTTAGTCAGGTCGGTCCGTGCTAGCAATTTCAGTCCATATGGACTATCTTTTTTCCAGAATGGACAGCCGGTAAGTCAAGATGTAGAAATAGAGGAGTATCTCACCCTGTGGGCCGGTCACCCACCTTGTATCAAAATGCACAATGTTTGGTATCCTGATCATTCTCTTATCATGGTGCACGATGTGTGGTGCCATGTCCATTTTTAGAGTAGTTACTTTTATTTTATACAATGTATGGCAATGGGTGAAAAAAAAACACCACTCCCAGCTTTGCAAAATTTATTTGTAACTTGCCAACACTTTTGCGGTCATGATACAAGCTTTCATGGCCATAACTATAATGCAAGGTTTCATAGTTAACTTTATTTGAGTGGTTTATTTCTTTACAAGCTGTACACTTTTATTTTTCAAAAGCTAATAAAACACTACTTAATGTTCAAAGATAAAATTTTGGACTTGCAGACTTTTTTTGTTGTTACTTATTCAAAAATTGCATACATAAAATATTTTCTAAAACTGTCATGAGTATACACAGGATTTACTAAGAAATGTTTCTCACCACCATTTTTATATCATGTCTTCATGTCAATCCTGCTTCGAAGATTGATATACGTATGTTGTCATGAGCTTGGGAAATTTACTTTGACGTATTTATTTGTTAGAGATTTTAGTTACTTTCTATTTGTTTTAAAGCTTGTAAAAGTTTTTTTTTTTTTATTGTAATAAGTTTAATATTAAGTTCTTTCCTTCTATATTTTTTATTACCCATTTATAAAGACCCCTTGTCTTAAGGACTTGGCAACATCCCCGCCCCTTTTGAAGTACGTAGGTAGTGGGGTGTTACATGTATAGCCAAGTCTGCCCATCGTTCCTTAGTTTAACATTTTGCTAAGTTTGAAAACCTTACCTAAGCCTTAGCCTTAGTTCTTACTCCATAACCTGTCCCGCATACAAGTCCTCATGGATTCATTATCTCCTTTTGGAACTAACTTTCAACAAAGCCTCCTTGTCCCTCGAGTCCGCTTATCAGCTAGCATGGTCTGGCTTTTGAATGGTTTAGGCACCGTCCTATATGCCTTTGGGTCAAACTCAAGGGTTTAGCAGTAGGCGACTAGGTCATAGGATGAAATTGTTCACTAAATAATAACAATTATCCCAAGGACAATAACAGGAATCAGTAGGTGAAAGCATCAAAACATCTTCCAAAGCCACTAAATCGACCAGCTACTAGATGGACTCCTATGAAGATTCTACTATTACTCAAATTGCTAACTTAATAGAGCCTCCATACCAAGGTGATTCATTGCAGATAGCCTCCAGCAACAATAACACCAACACCAGCGAGAGTCAAATGCTATCCATATAGATACCTAAAATTGTTATGTAGAGTCCGAATGCCTATAATTCTAGTTACTTATACTCCTTCTAGAAGTGTACAAGGCATTTTAGAAAACCATAGGTTGGGTCGCCCTAGGAGTCAAACAGTATAGGAGAATATAGAGACTGCCTAAGATTCTCAGCAAAGGGCAGAAAAAGGTAAAGGAGTCCTAATTGAAGACATTCATCAGACTGCACCTTCTTTCTTTTTGGGCAATCCAGAATTTATTGGGCGATCAAGTGAAAAGCCTCATGTTGTAAATGTTGTAAGTACTAAAGTGGGCTCTAGAGTTGCAAGGGTTTGTTCGATTTCTTAATTATATCCATCTCCATCATAGCAATACCCTGTTACATTGGATGTAGAAGTTAATCAAAACACCTCATAGCAGATTCCTAGTCCTTAATGTTTGGGATCAAGTAGTGCGGGTATAGATCAAGACATAAACGTAATACAGATTCAGTATATTCAACAACCAACAGACTTTGCAATTAGTGATACACACTTCTCGCCTTTTCTTCAACTTATTAAGAGTGCTCAAAATACAAGTTTTCCATCGGATTACTCTTTTAAGAATACAGTCAGCATGTCAGCAAACAATTCTTTGGCTTATTGTGCTAAAGATAATATTCTTTTAAGGCCGCAGCTTTTGCAAAACAGAGGTATCTTTCATCAGATATTTATCAAACTCATCAGCTCCTAATAAGTAACTACGACCTAACTTTGAGAGTGAAATCTGCAAACGTTATAGCCAAATGCAAAAGGGGAAAAGTCGAAAGAAGAAGAATCAATTTGTTGAAACTCCAATTTCGGAGTTATGTGTTGACTTTACAGATTATCCTAGAAATGAGTATGAAGCAGATTTACGTCTTAGTCCACAAAAAGGATAGAAAAAACAAAAGCCTTCTAAACATGGAATGCTTACCGGACCAAAAAGGGGGGGGGATTTCGTGTGAAATTTCACTCTTAATGCACAAACAGCTTCATATGTATTTACTCTATTTATATAGAGAGACGGAACCAACTACTTGAGATTGAGGAGGGGGGGGGGGGGAAGGAGGAGGGGGGAGCAAGTTATATTAGAGGGACAAAGCTATAATTTTTATAAAATTTTTGGGGAGAGAAATATAAAATTTTAAAAGAATTTCAAAAAAATTAATTTTTTTGGGTTAATTTGAAAATTTTAAAATTGAACTGTCTTTTGCGGATTATATATATATATATATATATATATATATATATATATAACTTTTGTTTTTATGCACATTAATCTTTGTTTTGTTATACGCACTCAATTTTTATCAAGTTATTATAGATTAGTTTGATACTCGTGCATTGTACGAAGGGAAGCAAAATAAAATGTGTCAGGCAAATAACTTTTATTTATAACTTTATGGTTTCCCAAAAGTCTATTAAGTGCTTATAAATCACTATAATACAAATTTATTATTATATTCTTCATTTAAAACAAATAAATTTCATTAAATTTAGATAACCTTCATTTGAATTAAATGAATTCAGATAACTTCAACACTATTATGTGTCAATTCAAGACGTTGTCACGTGTCATAACAGGAGTTGCAGATACCGCCACATATCACAACAGAAGCATTTTGCATCATAAATGTACAATATATTGTTATCTACGTCCAATTTGTCACTTACATGAATGTATATTTTCTATTCATAAAAAATAATTATAATTTTAGTGATAAACTTTTTTTATATACCTTAGTTATCATTTTTACCAATTAATAGCTTTTCTACTAGTTTCTTCACTAGTCCCATGCAATCAATTGTTAGAGCGTATGAAGTGATTCTCAATTAGTGGTATCGAAGCTATACATATGCATGAAGAGATATATGCTAGCTCATATTTTATTATTTTATAAATACTAGGTAAGAGGTCCGAGCATTGCTCAGGTTTAGTAATTTTTTATTATAATTTATTAAATATTCATAACAACATAATTTTTTATACTAATTTTTTTTATTTAAGTTAGCTACTTTTATACTTTGCCTTTTTTGTTCCTATGGAAACAATGTGAATGGCTTTGTTCATTTTCCATGAATCCAACGAATTCAAATGATCTAAAACTATTTGCTTAATATTTTGTAATTTGGTTGGCTGTTTGCAGTGAGAAGTTCTTTATTGTGTTGAACTTCCCTTCCCCAATATAGTCATGAAAATCTGATATGAATCGACTATGAATTACACAATACTTCATATTTTTCTTAGAAAAAACAAAACCCACATAAATACAATGGTTTCAGAAACTTTTCAATTAATTAGAAAGCAATTAATTAGATTATTTAAAACCTTGGAAATCTCCCCCAAATAAAGCGAGTTCTCTTCTAAATGATTTAAAGAGTTTTGAAAATTTCTTCTACACCAAAAACAGTGAATTCTCTTCCAAATTCAATGTTTGCAAATTAATAATTAAAGAAGGTATTTAATAGAGAGACAAACAGATTCATGTAACTTTTAATAGCATTCTTTTATGTGTCATCATATAATTCAACCACATATCACTGTAGGAAGATTCTACTGTGACTTTTATATATATCAGAAATTCTTAGGTGCACCCGTGCACATGCTCTGGATGCTTTGAGTGGTTATACCACATGCAATGGCAATTGTACAGTAAATTCTGTGTATAATTTTATTTGTACGTGTTACCACCAAAAACGTTCGGTGCACGTGCACCAGGTGCACCTAAGAATTTCTCTATATATATTATCCACTTGTATCCTAAATTATTTCAATTAGTTGAAAATTAGGTCGTAATCTTCAGTGGTCAATTTGATACATATATAAGAAATGAATCTCCTGATTTTAACCACTTGAATATTAGGGGAAATAGAATTTACTGCTCAGATAAAGATCCAATTTGAGATCTCAGCAGTTTCCCCGCCATCACAACAATCTAAAATCTCACCCTTTATCTATTCCCTAAATCCCATACCTATCTTTTTCACTATACCACTGGAATTCACCATTTTGTGACCATAAGAACTTTTCCATTTAGGAATATTTGACTTTTTTTTTCTCAAAATGAACATCAAAATAGTCCACTTTAATGTGATTATAAGAGTTTTTATTTAAAAAATATTCGATCTAAATGACCATCAAAGAACCCATCTTGTTGATAATGCTTCAGATTGGAAGTAAAAATTCCATCTTGATGAGGAACCTAAGGAACTACCTACAATACTACGTAGCACTACATCCCATCTGTGTAGATATCTAGATCAAAGAAAACAACCAAAGGTCAATACATGATACAACAAAGCAAAGTTAATTCTCAAGTTCCATATGATGATATGAATAGAAGTTAAAAGACTTTTCCTCTACCGTTTCAAATCTAGAACGAATAATAAATGAATTCCAAAAAATATATTGGAACCAAATGGGGATAGAGCAAAAGGCCAAAATGAATAGATTCTGAACCATGTAAACCCCCCCCCTCCCCAAAAACTATGAGATAATCTAAGGCCTCTACCATGATATAATATTTCTCTAAGTTAGGACCACACATAGTTGGGATCCTACAGAAACATCAAATTGTAGAATTCAAAACTCCACCTTTCTTGTAGAGCTTGTCTACCCTTCATTACCCTTCCCCAAAAAGTAGTCCTATTCCAGAATGAATTATAGAGTATTTCATCAAAGTTATACTTATCCAACAACCAATTATATAGATAGATGAACCAAAATATTTTCCCTATAAATATGTTCTTAATCAACTATTAAACAATCTAATGCAAAACGGTGCAAATATAAACTATAGAATTAATTGCTCAGTTACCCAAAAAAAAAAACAAAACAAAAAAGGCACACTATAAGAGTGAAAGATAACATATAGAATTAGAGCAAACCCGAAATTGAAGTCCAAAAATAGACAAAACCTTAATAGCTCTAAGCAAAATAAGAAAAGTAGATGTTTAATCCTAATAAGTAAATATCACCCCCACTCAAAAAACCTCGAGGGGAGGGGTGCAACTGCATACTACTCAAGAAATGTAAAAGAAAAAACATAAACTTGATAAGTTCAATCTAATAGATGTATCAAAAAAGATAGCTAAGTTATATACCTCTCCTTGAAGTATCATAATAATCAGCACTGATTTATTAAATTGGAGTCCACTGTTAATGGGAGAAATGTCAGAGGGACTGCTGTAGTATGGACCACCACCATCAGAAACCATGTAATGATGATTGCTTAAATGATGCAGAAGACCCAAACAATTGAATACTATTATGGGAACCAAATGATATTGCTTTAGATTGGAAACGAAAATTCCATCTTGGTGGCGGTGAATAACTTAAGTTCATCCACTAATAAGCCTCATGTAAGCCATGGACCACTCCCTACTAGTAGCATTAGATCCCTGTGCCTTGCAGCCACATAACATAGGGACCAAATGATAATGCTTCAGATTTAGGGGGGAAAAAATCCTATCTTGATGGTGTGGTAAATAACTTGAGTTCGTCCACCAATAAGCTTTATATAGCCCCATGGACCACTCCCTGCTAGTAGCATTAGATCCCTATTGCCTTGCAACCACAAAACATAGTGACCCCGTTTTAGCTATCTTTTATACAACCTACCAAAAACCTCTTCTACCTGCTTTAACAAACCTTTCTAATGCTTCAAAAGAGTGAAAAAATATTACTCCATTTTCTGAGATTAGAATTCCTCAAATGCTCCAACTATGCTGATAACACAATTGTTTTGAAGCAACTTCTTATCAAAGAAGACAATCTTAATGTACCTTGTGCACTATAGACATTTTAAATGCTTGCAATAGGATAGAAAGAATCATCCATGTCTTAGAATAAGACATCAAAAGTTGTTCAAATACTTGAAGGATTATTTTTAGGAAGTTAAGATAACAAAGTCAAATATACTTGAAACCTCACCACTTTGCAAAATATCCCAAAATACATGTATATAGAAGTCCAAACCCTCGAGTCTTCCCCATTCCCATCAATATCTGGTTTGTTAAGATATTATCTTTTTCATTCCATCAATTAATAAAAGAATATTCATATCATGGTTGGGCTATTCAAAGATGTAAAAATGATTACCCTATAACCATTGTTATCAGCAACCTCCACTCGTGCCCCTTTCTGCAACAAAACATTAGCAGCCACAATTGAGCCTCTAACTGCTGCCCAATGCAAAGCCGTTTGCCCAATATTATCCAAAGCTTTCATATCACCACCATGCTAAAAGTAAAAGAAAAAAAAATTGAACTCAATATTATCACAACATAAGTAGATCAAGCAAAACACTAAAACAAAATGGCCAAATATTCTGGAATAAAGAAATACGTTGGTTATATATTGGACAATATCAACAAAATTGTTGAGAGCAGCCCACTGGAAAGCATAGCAGCTGTTGACATTAGGTAGATAGACAAAAGCACTATCTCTCTTGATGAATTTTCGGAGTTTCTCGAAATCTCCATAAGCGGAAGCTGAGTATAAGTCGATGATTGCTACTTCATTGGGGGTTTAAGTAGTATCCACTGGAAAGCACCTGAAAATAGTAAAATTATTTCAAACCACCAAAAAAAACTCCTTTGTGATATGTATAAACCTTAAACCTAAAAAAAAAATCCTCATTCCCTAAACCAATTGGATGCTTGCATTTTGATTCGCCTATGGCTCTATCAAAAATCAAAATTGTCTCGGAGTCAAATCGAACCTCGGTGAGAATCCTTTGCTTTCTTAGGAAACTCTTTTAAGAACTCTCTCTAGGCCCGTCTTCTTAGTATACTATGAAATGATATACCATGGAGAATTCTTCTTAACACACTGATTTTTGTCTCTAGAGAATTAGGAATGCTTCTAGCTTTTGAGAACCAGATTGCCATAAATGTTCAGAGTGGTGGTGACCGAAATTCAAAGGGGTTGCAAATAATTGAAGAAGAAGCTTATTGGTTATTTAATTGGGAGACAAAATTGAAGAGTAAAGGAATGGATTCTGGAAGCCTGGGAGAGATGAGGGTAAGATAGTTGTTGAACGACGGTAGAATGTATTGTGGAAGGTGAGAGGAAAAAGCCATGCATTTTGGCCAGCCGTTTTTTGGTTTGCTGCGTGTAGAGGATTGTTTTAGTTGGCCCGGTGAAAAGATAAAGATGCTCCAACTGACGAAAAATGAATAGTGTTCGCCCAACTCCTTTTTCTCTATTATAAAGATAAAGACATAGATTTTTATGAATAAATATTATGTTTGACTTGTCTTTGGATTCCATTAAATCGAAAAATTGATACGGATTGAGTATTCAAAGATTTTAAATCCAACAAACAAGAAAAGATATGATTTGAGACTTAGGATATACTTCGACTAGGATTATATTCTATTTTTTTTAACAAAATATGTAATATGATGCTAAATTTTATTAAAAAAAATTACAAACTCAAAAATTAATTTCATGATCAATTTGAAATGAAAAATATAATTGTTAATATTTTAAAAATAAAATTCATTTACATATAACTATGTGTAATCTTTAGACTGCATCTAGTAACTGGTAAGGATGGTTAAAACTCTTTTCAAGAGCACCTAAATTTTATTAGCAATAATCAATTGGTCTAAGTTTAAAATTTCACAAATAAAGTTACAAGTTGATAATTTAATTAATTAAAAATAAAGTTTATTAAATGATGAAGTTTGAGTTTCTAGAGAAAAGAATAGAAGAAGCATCTGACTACTTCATGCATGCTCCACTTAGCTCGGGGGATATGGCTCAGTTGATAGAGCTTTGCTCTTGAAATTGGGTCGTTGCGATTACGGGTTGGATGTCTAATTGTCCGAGCAGTAATGATAGTATCTTGTACCTGAACTGATAACTCACAGAAGAAGCATCTGACTACTTCATGCATGCTCTGCCGATTTGACCTATGGACGAATATGCAAGCATACGTTTCATGCTTGTTTGAGTAATAGCAATAAGAGTTCCTAATATCATGCTAAGAATAGATAGGATTTCTAGAAAAAGGTAAATCCCTTATAATACAGCAAATCCGACTCGGTTATTAATAGAGTGAATAGATCTGCCATTTCTTGAAATCTCTCTTCTGATTCAAAATCGTGGTATAATGGTATCCTCTTCTGTTCCGGTCATAGAATAGATGAAATAAATTAGAAAATGGATTTTTGTTTAAGAATGAAATCTTATTGGAGTTGTCCATATCCGATTCATTCTTCGAAACAATATCACATCTCGGATCTGATGAAATGGGATGAATTGGGATGGCATTTTGTAAATTGTAATTATCTTGAATATATTAACCATTTCTTTTTTTTCAGATCTCCTGGAATGGACAAAAGAAAATTCTTGTTCTTTCTTCAACAATTTTGGATCTCTAGTGGACCTTTCCGTAGGATTTGAACCCAAATGAAGTTCTGACCATCTATCAAAGAAAAAAGAACAAACAAATCTTGCAGGATTCCCAAGAAATTCTTCGATTTCTTCCAGAAGCAGATGATTAACCATATAATTCTCACGTTCTGTGAATATATAGATGATTCAAAATGAATATTTTATGGAAACAAACAAAAATAGAAACATAAATCTAAATCATGGATCAACTAAGTACTCTCGGGGACTTTCTTAAAGAGGAACCTCATGTAGATACCATGGAATAAGCATTAATCCTATTTGTGGAGATTCTATAAATATTCCATGGGTAAATATTCCATGGGATCTCAGATTAGGGAACCCTAAGAGAGCCACCGACTCCAACTATCATCCATGTACGAACCATAGTAGATCTGACCAACTGCCTATCCTACCTCCTTTACGTTCTTGACAGCCAACCTTTGTCTCAGTAAGTGCTGTGCTATTATTACTTAATATATATTCATATTTCATAGGGCGAAGGCATGTCTTCTTTTTTTTTTTTTTTTCCTTTCTTAAATAAAAACCTCATTGGCGCCAAGTGTGAGGTAATGCTAGACGTTTGATAATTTCTCCTCCGACCAAGAGAAAAGATCCCATTGAAGCAGCCAACACTATGCATACTGTATGGACACCTAGTCATACAAATCGAAAAGTATCATAAATAGCTACTCTAGGTACTACCCATCTGCCAGGAGAGTTTATAAACAAATACAGATATTTGTTATTAATCACTATCGTTGGAATTTTGGTTCTTATTTATAGTGATAAATATATGGCCCATGATCAAGCATATTTGAGATTTTTTGCTTATATGAGTTTTTGCAGTACTTCCATGTTAGGATTAGTTGCTAGTTCTAATTTCATACAAATTTATATTTTTTGGGAATTGGTTGGGATATGTTCCTATCTATTAATAGGGTTTTGGTTCACACGACCTCTTGCAGCAGATGCTTGCCAAAAAGCTTTTGTAACAAATCGTGTAGGAGATTTTGGTTTATTATTAGGAATTTTAGGTTTTTATTGGATAACGGGTAGCTTCGAATTTCAGGATTTATTTGAAATATTCAATAACTTAATTTATAATAACGAGGTCAATTTTTTATTTGTTACTTTGTGTGCTGTTCTATTATTTGCCGGTGCTATTGCTAAATCTGCACAATTTCCCCTTCATGTATGGTTGCCTGATGCTATGGAAGGGCCTACTCCGATTTCCGCTCTTATACACGCCGCTACTATGGTAGCGGCAGGAATTTTTCTTGTAGCTCGGCTTCTTCCTCTTTTCATAGTTATACCTCCCATAATGAATTTAATCTCGTTGATAGCAATAATAATAGTGGTATTAGGAGCTACTTTAGCTCTTGCTCAAAAAGACATTAAGAGAGGTTTAGCCTATTCCACAATGTCTCAATTGGGTTATATGATGTTAGCTCTAGGCATGGGGTCTTATCGAAGTGCTTTATTTCATTTGATTACTCATGCCTATTCTAAAGCATTATTATTTTTAGGATCCGGATCCGTTATTCATTCAATGGAAACGATTGTTGGCTATTCCCCCTATAAAAGTCAGAATATGGTTCTTATGGGAGGTTTAAGAAAACATGTACCAATTACCAAAAATGCTTTTTTATTAGGTACACTTTCTCTTTGTGGTATTCCGCATTTGGCTTGTTTTTTGTCCAAAGATGAAAATAAGCACCTGTGCCACAAAAATCCTACCTAATGGAGAGGTAGTTGGGGAGGTGACAAAACCCTATACTTTTCATTATAAAACCAATAAACCAGAAAAGGATGGATTATTTTGTGAAAGAATTTTTGGACCTATTCTAGAGTATAGCTTTATATACTACAATATTACTAATAGATCATATGGTGGAAAGATTCATCTATTTCTTTCTACCATACAATATATCTATTAGAAGACTGCTGATTTTCGTTCGATTATTTCATTTAATTGGAATCCTTCTCATTTTATTTCATCAATATTTTATAAGAACTCAAAAGTCAAGTTGAATGGGGATATGAAATAACCATAACAGATCCGGATGGGTGTCAAATGATTGATATAATCGCCCCAGGACCAGAACTTCTTGTTTTGGAGGGTGAATTCGTGAAATTTGATCAACCATTAACGAGTAATCCTAAGGTGGGCGGATTTGGTCGGGGGGATGTGGAAATAGTACTTCAAGATCCATTACGTGTCCAACACCTTTTGTTTCTTGCTGGCATCTATTATTTTAGCGCAACTCTTTTTGGTTCTTAAGAAACAGTTCGAGAAGGTTAAATTGGTCGAAATGAATTTCTAGAATTGTGGATTTATTGACATCAAGTTCGTAAAAAGAACCAAATTCTTTTTGGTAATTATGTATGATCACAAAAAAAAAAGAAAAATTTTGAAAAACCCTTTTCCTTTCCTACGAGATACTGGGAATTCCTTGTATTACATTGTTATGATTGCTATTTATTATTGGCAATAGGTCTGAAAAAGTATCTAAAAATATCAAATTTAGTTATTTGTATCCTGTCGAAGTAAGGAACCATGGCATATATGTTTGGAATAGATTCTATTTTGAGAGAGGTGAAAAAGCACTATCTCATTGAAAGGTTCTATACATCTGCCCTTTCTCGGCGCATTTCTTTAAATAAAGACTCTTTCCTCTTTCATATAGTAAGTATTTCTTAGAACATGGAATAACAATTTTTATTGGAAAATTTCCTCTAATGAATTCCCTAGGAATCTTTATAGTCAATGGAATATATAGAATTGTCATTAATCAAATATTGCAAAGCCCCAGTATTTATTACCAGTCAGTTATCAACATCCATGAATGATAAATCATATATTGAATCGACAAAATTGGAAAAATTGAGTGCTATTATATAGCTTTGTATTGGCTAAGTTCACGAGTTGGAGATAAGCGAACTCAAACCACTGACACCGAAGGGTAAACCACCACCTCGCAGGTCCCCCGACCAAGAAGTACTGGATTCTCTTCTCTTTCGGATAGGCCCTGAAAGGAGAAGGAAGGCTGGAATGTCAACAGGCGTCTATTATTGAATTCACCCGACCCGATAAATTGATAAGGAGTGGCTTAATGATGCTTGAATATGTACTTGATCACAAGTCGAAATATGGTTAGAGCCCTCATGTGTCTTGACAACAACCCTAGTAGCCATCTTTATATCTGGTTTACTTGTAAGTTTTACTGGGTATGCCTTATAAACCTCTTTTGGGCAACCTTCTCAACAACTAAGAGATCCGTTTAAGGAACATGGGGACTAGTTGAAGTTATAAGCCTCCCAATATTATTTCTTTCCATTCTACTAATGAATTTTCTAGAATAATTTGTAAATCTAGATCGGCTAACTGTTCTCGAATAACACCCCGCACCAGTATATTTCTCGATTGCAAAATATATTGAAGCGTTGGGTAGTAAAAAGAAATACTATCATTTCCCCCAACAAAAATGCATAAGCAAACTTATCTGTCATGATGAAGAAAAAGGAAAAAGTGAAAAGCCATTCTATTCATGTATTTGTACGAATTGTTCTATAGTCAAACCTTGTACAATTTACCCACTTTGCAAGATGCCGTATTAGAATACTCCCTGAAGAAACCAAGCTAATGAATTCTCTTTTTTCTTTTTCTTTTCTTTTCTTTTTCCAGTCATGAAGAAAATGTTAGATTGGGTAAATTTTTATATGATAATTTTATTTAAAAGAATTTAATCATTATATAATACTAGTTTGATTCTCCGTGTGTTGCACGGGTTGTTATAACTTACATCTGAATTCAATGAATTTAAATAATATTTATATTTCCTTTAGGGAAAAAAAAAAGATAACCTTACTTTATTTCAGAAAAAAAAAAGTAAACTAAAACTAGATATCATGTACGTAGAATTATTTTTATCCAATTAAGTGAGATGACATTTTATTTTATTAAGAGCAGTATTAATTTACAAATAACTTAAATTAGTAAATAAGTATTAACTTGTAGATAAATTAACTTAACTTAATTGAAAAAACACATCCCCTTGTTCTTCACGTAAATTTAATGTTTATCAAGATCTGAATCCATTAAATTCAGATAAATTTGATATTTTAAATTAAAAAAAAAAACTCTTCACATTTTTTTTAAAAAAAATCTCTATATAAATACAATATTATCAATATTACCAAATGTCAACATATAACGGTGTCAAGTGTCGCATCACAAACCATTAGCAATATTGAAGAATCAAGCATACTTAGAGCGAAAGATTTCAAATTTATTACTCATCCAAAGATTTCAAATTTGTTACTCATCGGGTGCCGCATCATTCCTAATAATGTAGGATCATTAAAAAATATTCTGAAGGAGGCTTATCAAATTTTGGATTAGCCAAAGAATCTGCTGAAAATGAAATCAACAAGAGAATATTTATTTAGAATGGTACTCACATTGCCAATCATAACACAAGAAAATAATGCAAGCCAATTAGTTTTTAACTATAGTCCACACATATTCCCTATATACATACTCAGCATCTAGAAGACAATATACAACTAAGAACAACCAAATCTATAGGAGAAACTATCATACTACATGTAAGCTGAGTTTGCAAGGCAAACAGTTAACAATATTGTACAAGATGCCTAATTATTCAAATCAAACGCAATCCATATTTGAACTCCCATTCCAGTGGAGACATCTGCAAATTCCTTCTATTACTTGATTTGTCTCTTTTGATCCGGACAAGCTTATCATAGACACACCAGGGGAAACTGATGTAATGGTCTCGATTCAGTCCCTCATTGTAGCAACCCCAGTATCTAGGATGATATGTGACATGATACCAAGCTGATGCTTTTGCATATTCATCATCTGATTCACCTCCTCTCTTGAACCAGGACCTGGCTTCCTTCCTCAATGCCCGCACAGCCATGCCAACAGCCTCGGCATCTTTCCTCCGGTCAAAAGACCTTGACATCTTCATGATACCACCACTCAATATTTCAGCTTCAGTTTTTATGCCATAGTAATCCATCAGATTACCCAATTTATAATCATATTCAGTCTTGTACTCAAAAGCTTCATCAATGTAATCTTCAAATCCAGGTATTTCCAAGTCAATATCATATGATCTGCTGGCCACTTCCCTGGTAAAGGATTTAAAAGAGCTAGTATGTGGTGCCTTGTCTTTGACCTCTCTAAAGAGCTTCCCAATGACATTCTCTGATAAGTAAGTAGTCTTGTCAGGCTTTTCCATGAAATCTGGATATTCTTTCACACGTAGATGAGATGGTATCTCAGCTGGAACACCTGTTTTTGGAAAGTCTACTGCAATGGAGAACAAAGCTGCAAGATCTAGGCAAGGTTGGCTCATTGCCTTCTCGGGTTCCATGTCAGCAAAGACAGTGTGGGCATTCGCAATGATTCCTAAACTGTCGTTCACTATATAATTGGTGAAATATTCCTCAATTTCCTGCATTACAGATAAAAACCTTTTCTATGTAACACAGTAGTGACAGTGACATTTGAAAATGCATTAAACTATTACAATGTGATGTACCGACACATTCATGAAATGTAATCAATATCTTATGTTCAAAGAAAATTACCTATTCTGCATAAATTCAAAATATTGCACTTAGATGATTTCCTTCCTGTGCATAATTTATATGTTAACCATATCACATGCGACTCAGCTGCTAATGGATTATAAAGTCAGGCACAAGCTCATGTTAGGAGAAAACAAGAGCGACCAACAGAAAAATGTATAGAACAATTACAACTCAGTATGTTAGACTCAGTCTAGTTTACATATCTAGTAGACTGGCGAGGAGCCCAGATAAACTAGAAGCAGCAAAAGAAGATGGCTTATATTTTTGCAAATTCATTTTCTAGGAAGGTGCCTCATTTACTAAAAGTCACCTTTTCCTCATATCACAGTTCTCCCTTTTCGATCTGCCTTTGAATATAGGTCAAGCTAACAAGAAAAGCAAATACAACTGCATCAATCTGCATAGACAAAGGCTGCCAAAAACTAAATCTTAATATCAAAAGATACCAGGTACAATTTTATGTACAATTTAGAGCCAACAAAAAAGGTACAGGAAATGTTTAAAAGCTACGTATTAATAAATGATTCATAGTATCCCTAATCCTCTAGAAAGGTAGATCTGAGAAATTATTCATCTTTACTTACAGAATGAAATTTTGCCAAAGCAAGACAACAACATTCATATTATATGATAAAAAACATGAATCTGGTAGGGATATCTGATCAGACATCAAATTGTAGGAGGAAATATGTTGCATTTGAAGATTTTTCCAAATCAAGGAAAGGAAAAAAATAATCCAATATTACTTAAATTACCTTCAATTGTAAGTCATTTGATTGCAAAGAAAAGAAATAAAAGATTATGCTGGACACAGTCGAACATGAGTAAGATTGAGCCAGGTATCCCCACTTACCTGGACTGTCTACAAGAGACCTATAAGAAAATATATGATGGAAGTTTATTGGCATTATCTTATATAGACCAGAAAGACAGGGACCAGGCACATGCTAATTATCAAGTGTGGTATGTCATGGCATAATAGCTACAAGGGACAGGTTACTGTAATAGGAACTGCATCCAGTCTTGCTCAATTTACCATATAAAATATAAGGTTCCACAAATCACCAGTAAAGAGCAAAAATGCTGCTTCAACATTTATGTATTCAGGAATTAATACCTCAATGGTAACTTCATGATCCAATTGCACCGTCGGTGCTGGTGTGTAATCCATAGGAGAGACTTGGCGTGGTGGGATCAGTTCGGAATCCCAACAGACGAAGTAAATATCACCATCCAAATCACTTCCAGAACATTCATCCGGATGAGGCCTGTTATCAACATGTAAACAATCTTGGTGGCAATTCTAAAAGGGGGAAACTTAATAAACATTGTCAAGTGTGATTGAAAAGAATGACCAGTTTTTAACTGCACATTTAACATTAAAAGAAAACTACAGTTTGTGGAGGCAGAGATCAGCCGTTACCGTCTGATTTTCCCAATCTTCTAATGTTCCAGACTTGTCTGAGACTCAATTCTTTGTGTTTCTTAAGTATTCTAGTCACATTCACATGTCCAAAAGTACTTATGCAGTCCATGTTCTCTTCCTCCGGTTTCCAATTTCTTTGTGGCCCTCCCAAGTTAATTCTATATCCACCTCTTTCCAAGCTCATTCATTATCGTTTAACTTCATAACCAGGAGTGTCACATAATCCCTAGAACAGCATGGTGAGGACTATTGTATGGCAAGTTGCCGATCTAAGTTAAGGAGCAAAACCCAAATTTGTAATATTTAGAAAAGGCTATGAATCACTCATTTAATTTCAATTTCCCATTGAAGAAATTGTCAAAAATAAAAATAAAAAACATGAACCAAAATTCAAGTCTACGTGTTTTCCCAATTATCGAGCTGTCTACATGAAGTACACTTCGTACTGAATGAAATTCACTCCATTCACTTGACAGAAAGGGACAAACAAAATAAGCAAGTAAATGAAAGGCACTCATTTGATCATTTTAAAAAATAAATAAATAAAAATTTTAATATTTTGATTTACCTTCTTCCTCGCTGAGGAAAAACAACACAGTCCACCATATGATGTAATGCTGGCACATTAACAGCCTTCAAAACACGAATATCACCCGGGTGCAAGCAAGGGTTCTTAGCAACCACAACCCTCCTTCCCTCAAGGATGGTTTTGCTTTTGGAGTAATCCTCGGAGAACAATTGGGAGTCTTCATAAAACTGCCTCCGTCTAGCACCAGAATACTGGAAAAATACCTCACCATATTCCAAAGTGTTTGTTTCATCAAGACATCCCATCATTGACCTGCCACTGGGAATAAATATCCTAGTCTTAACCCTCAAGTCCAGCAATTTTGATGCCCGGAATGTCTGCAACATCATTGAAAGAAATGGTTCAGAATCAGGCTTATATCCACACTTGAGCAATTCTTTGAGAATATTTGTGTTCTCTCCAGGAGACATTAACTCTAATGCCTCATGGGCCCTTAATGGATCTGTTAGGATTTTGTCCAATTGGGCAACAGCTTCTCTTTGCTTCTTCTCAAATACATGATCCTTGACCCCAAGGGTAGACAAGAGACTGATAAATTGGCGATTCAGAAAACAAGGCTGATATTTGCTCCATGCCAGTACATCTAACTTAATATTATCAGAATCATATTTCTTCATGCTCTTTCTCAGTGACAACTTCCTTGATGAGGTCGGATCAACAGCCACAACACCTTTGAAGCCACCATATCGAATTTGAAATGCAGATGGAGGAAATGCTTTGAGGCCACATTTAGTGGCGACTCTCAGTGCAAAATCAGCCGATATTTTTCCAATACCATCAGAAAATGTATATTTGGCTGATGCTCCTCTCCCCACTATGTCTGGAATCATTTCAATCTCATCCCTTCTAACACTTAGCGTTTCTGTGGAGGAACTGAAAGATTGACCAAGCCTAGCAGCATACTTTGCCACATTTCTAATCCCACTAAAATCACCCATCCATGCTCTGATATCAGCAGCATCAAGCCCAGGTCTTGAGGCAAACATCCAGACAGAATTTTCCCTCAATTGACTTAAGGAAAATGCCAGAAATTCAAACTTCTTATCCCCAATAACTATGCCTTCCTTTAGTGTTGACAGTATTCTGTCATAAATTTCTGTTCTTTTCTCACTACCAGAAGAGTTGCGAGGCAACAAGTCTGTAGAATACATTTTATCCCATTCCTCATCAACAAAGGAGACACGAAGAAAATTATCAATGTCCTCTGGATAATTGCGTAATACACGGTTTGACACATTAACCTCTGGACCGCAGAAATATACTTTGCAGGGTGTTACTACAACTCTGCGTACATATACCAAGCCATCATCCAAAGTAATGGCAGGTGACTTTGGCACTTTTTTTAGCTTGAAGTGCTTGTTAAACTGCTCAGTGAACCATGTCACAGGATCATAGCAGCACTCCTTCAAATTGTACAAATTTTCTAAGGCATGCTCTATGTATCCTGTGTCTGCTTTTTGTATTTTTTTTACCGTCCAAAAAAAATTCGCATCCAATTTTGGACCAGGAAGACATCCATTCTGTACCAGAATACAAATTTTGAACAAAATCCCATATGGCAACTCTAGTCCTCGGGGTGGACGCATAATGGGAACCAAAACCATACTGTAAGAATAAGACGAACCATTTTCCAAAACAAATGGCTTTTCACTTTCTTTGTACCACGCAAAATAATCTGCAAATTGTGGAAGTTGAACGCTATGAGGAAGCTCCAGACAGATACCCGAAGATTGCCCAATGTAGGACGGAGTGAAATCTGTTGTCCTGACCCACTGGTCATCCTGAGTTTCCACACAATAGCTGTAAATTGAGGCCTCAAGTTTTTTGAAGATCCGTGGTGCTCCAAATAACTAGTCAACCAGAGAAGAATACACATGTCAAAGATCCATTCCAACCGAAAAAACATGAGCCTTTAGCCTAGTAGTCTATAACAAACAAGAAATAACATTTCAATATCTAAGAAAGTACATGCAAAATAAGAATATTATAGTTGGTTTAATTAATGAATTCTTCTGATTTGTGTCTAATGCTGTCTCCTTTATTTAAGCATATTCCAAGTTACATCACCCTATCTTTACACACAATAGAAATGACAGTTCAATATTAAATTATATTTCATGCGTATTTATGTTGTATACCTCTATGTTGAAGTTCAGGAAATCAGAACTTAATACATACAGACATAACAAAGAAAAGCCTCCGTGCACCCAAGAAGATAAAACACATTTTGGAATAAGGAAAGAATAAACAATATCATTATTCCAAAATGCAACACAAAATGTAGCACCATCAGAATCTTACAAACTTCCATGTCAGAGAAAATAAAACTTTTTAGACACAATCATGATAAACATTCATAAAAAGTGTTGAAGGGTCTTATGATAGAAGCCTAAACAGAAAGTTCCCATCAATGTCCTGAAAAGATTTCCTTTTACAGGTTCAAAGGACTGTTCATGTGATATTTGATCGTGTATGAACTGAGATTGAAGCCATGCAAAGAAAAAAGGGATCAAAATCATTTAACAATAAATGTAATGTAAAATTTGAAGTAGCCAAAATCAGCAAAATTGCCTCGAATGTTGATTAGCCTGCACCTTTTAACCAATCAATGATCAGAAGAAAGTGTCTAATATAGAGTTGCTAACAAAAACTAGAGTCTAATTTATCACATGCTATGTCAGGTGGACTCTCCACTCAAACCAAAGTACCACTATCAACATGAAACCACAGTGATGCTGACACAGATCCTCGTCAAATATAGTAAAATCATGACAGGTACTTTGCCCATGAGAGACTGGTACCATTTCCCCTATATACAACAATAGCAATTTTTTTATTTCTGTTAAGCTTGAAGTCCTACACGAATAAACATCTTTTGCCCAGATCTTGAGTCAGAATTACGTTTTTGAGGTGAAATCAAAAGCCCACTCACTTGTCCCATGTGTTGGTCATAATGATAAAGCGCTAGCATTGAAACAAAAATCTCCTGTAAGGAGTGTCTGGGTAATAATAGTATACCAAAGTCCAAAACCAAAGTGGTCATCACCTTACTATTCACAGAGGTACTTCTTTTAGCTTTCTAACTTTTTAACTTTCTAACCACATTTCTCATCACCTTATTATGCACTAGGTTCTAAAACAGCACATGCATTTCTTTTTACATTAATGGAGATCATAATAGTCCAAGTTTGTGGCAGCATCTCTATATCCTAGAGTAATCTGACTTCTAGATATGTACCAATACCCAATACACACAACCGAGTCCGTGCAACATAGACAACAGATATTCATTCTGCACTCCAAATGCATAAATTTATCCAGTACATTTCCATAAAATTAAGTGAAATTAATGTTTAGCAACTAGCAATCCTAAGAGACTCCTACTACTCCACAGTGTGTAAAATCTCAAGAAATGTGCAATGCCAAAACCACCACCCAAACTAACATCAAATTTCTAAGAAATTCCTCCTTGCTGCCACATGTACTGTACTGCCTTACCCACTACACATTGGTTAAGGATGTATTATATGCGCCACCTGCACATTCTACTTCTCTATGGCTCGAAGCAGTGAGATAAAATACTCAGACATATGGATACTGCAAAGTGAAGACTCTGTGTTGAAGTGCTGCTTCAGCTGCTGCAACATTGTCCAAGCTGGAATTTTACATATATTTTTTAATTGTTTGACTATTTCAGATGATTTGCTGATTTTTAAGAAGTTGTTGATCATGGAAATGTATTCCATATAGTGCCTTGTTTTTAGATGTTGATCATGGAATGTGTTTCATGTAATGCCTTGTTTTTCTCATTCCTTCGATTACTATTTTTGCTGTATTTAAACACATTCTCAGACAAAATAAAGTGTAGTCACTTTACACAGCAAACTGTGCTGTTCTTTCTTGCTCTTATTGATCATTTGATCATTTTAGTCTCTCTCATTCCTTTTAAAATTCTAACAGATTGATATCAGAGCCCTCTTCTTGAGGGGCCTGTGATTGTGAGAAACTTTTTTCTGTATTTTTGCTTTCTTCGTCCATGGATTCAAAAACTCCTTTCACTACACTAGCGGCACCAGTTTTCAATGGTGAAGGTTATCATGTCTGGGCAGCAAGGATGGAGGCTCATCTGGAGGCAAATGATCTCTAGGAAGCAGTGGAGGAGGACTACAAAGTTCCTCCATTACCTGCAAATCCAACTATGGCGCAGATCAAAAATCACAAAGAGAAGAAATCAAGAAAGTCGAAGGCAAGAGCTATATCATTTGCTACAGTCTCTTCTGATATCTTTGTCAGAATTATGACAATGAGATCAGCTTTTGAAGTTTGGAATTTCCTGAAGAAGGAGTATGAAGGAGATGAGAGGATTAAGGGAATGAAAATTCTAAACCTGATCAGAGAGTTCGAGCTTCAAAAGATGAAGGATTCTGAGACAGTGAAGGAGTACTCTGACAGATTACTTGGAATTGCAAACAAAGTAAGGTTACTTGGTTCTGAATTTTCTGATTTCAGATTAGTTCAAAAAATCCTTGTAACTGTTCCTAAAAGGTTTGAAGCTACCATTTCCTCACTGGAAAACACTAAAAATTTGTCAAAGATTAGTTTGGCAGAATTGATGCATGCTTTACAGGCACAAGAACAGAGAAGGCTCATAAGGTCTGAAGGGTCTGTTGAAGGTGCATTAGCTACAAGAGCTCAGTCCAATCAAGGAGGAAAAGGGAAGAAGAATGAGAAGAACAAGAAGAGAAACTCAGGTTCTAATTCTCCTAATACTATTAAGGGAACAAAATCTGATTTTCCTCCTTGTAAACACTGTGGAAGAAAGGGTCATCCACCCTCCAAATGCTGGAGAAAGCCAGACCAGCAATGTGAAAAGTGTCAGAAAATGGGACATAATCAAAGAATTTGCAATAGTAACACTCAACAAAAGACTGTGACACAAGTAAATTTCCATCAAAAGAATGTTGCTCAAATTGCTGATCAAGAAGAGGAGGAGCAACTCTTTGTAGCCTCTTGCTTTGCAACTTGTCATTCAAGTGAGAAGTGACTCATTAATAGTGGTTGTACCAACCATATGACCTTTGACCATGATCTCTTCAAGGAATTAGACACTTCTGTAGCTTCCAAAGTGAAGATTGGCAATGGAGAGTACATTGCAGTCAAGGGAAAAGGCATAGAAGCAATTGAAAGCACTTCAGGTACAAAGCTTATCAAAGATGTGTTATTTGTACTTGATATTAGTCAAAATTTGCTGAGTGTTGGCCAGTTGATTCAGAAAGGTTTCAAAGTTCTCTTTGAAACAAATCAGTGTTTAATCAAGGATGCAAAAGGCAATGATGTATTCAAAGTAAAAATGAAAGGGAAAAGCTTTGCACTTGATCCATTGGAGGAGGAGCAAGCAGCACTCTCTGCAGCAAAAGTTAATGCAGAAATTTAGCACAAGAGACTTGGTCATTTCAATTATATAGCTGTGGTGAATTTACAGAGAAAGGAATTAGTTCAAGGACTCCCTTACCTTGAATCTGAAATTCCATGTTGTAAAGCCTGTCAACAAGAAAAGCAATCAAGACTTTCCTTCAAGCAAGCAACTTGGAGAGCTACTGAAAAGCTACAATTGATACACACTGATTTAGCTAGACCTCACAAAACTCCATCTCTGAATGGGAGTAGGTATTTCCTTATCTTCATTGATGACTATTCTAGAATGTGTTGGATCTATTTTCTCATATTCAAGTCAGAAGTTACTGGTATTTTTTGAAAATTCAAGCAAAGGATTGAAACACAAAGTGGTCACAAAATCCAAACCTTGAGATCCGATAATAGGAAGGAGTACACCTCCAATCAGTTTAATTTTTTCTATGAAGAAGCTGGGATTGAATATCAACTCACTACTCCATACACTCCACAACAAAATGGAGTCAGTGAGAGGAAAAATCGTACCATAATGGAGATGGCTAGATGTTTGATGTTTGAGAAGAATTTGCCAAGGGAATATTGGGCAGAAGCAGCACACGCTGCAATCTTCCTTCTCAACAGGCTTCCTACAAAAGTTGTAGCAGAAAAAACTCCATATGAAGCCTGGTATGGTTTTAAACCTTCTCTGAAAAATCTCAAAGTATTTGGATGCTTATGTTTTGTTTATGTTCCTCAGATCAAAAGGGATAAACTGGATAAAAAGGCAGAAGTAGGGATCTTTGTTGGTTATAGCATAATCTCTAAAGCCTACAGAATTTTCCAACAAAACACTAAGAAAATCTTGATAAGCAAATATGTGCATTTCATGGAGAATAATGAGTGGGATTGGGAAGGAAAGCCATTAGCTTTGGTTCCTGAACAAGTTCCAAAATTACAGCTCAAAGAAGATGAGTTGCTTGATGACATTCATATTAGAGGTATGAGATCACTTTCTGATATCTATCAGAGATGCAATGCGGCTATACTTGAACCTACAAATTTTTGGGAAGCTAAGAAGGATCCAAAATGGATTACTACAATGAAGGAAGAGCTCAAGATGATTGAAAAAAATCAGACTCGGAAGTTGGTGAAATGACCTGCGGATAGAAAAGTGATTGGAGTAAAGTGGGTATTTAGAACCAAGTTGAATCCTGATGGCTCAATCAACAAGCATAAAGCTAGGCTTGTTGTGAAAAGGTATGCTCAGATTTCTGGTGTTGATTTTTCTGACACTTTTGCTCCTATTGCCAGACTAGAAACAATCAGGTTGTTACTTGCAATAGCTACACAAAAAGGTTGAAAAGTCTATCAACTTCATGTTAAATCAGCCTTCCTAAATGGTTTCTTGAAAGAGGAGATTTATGATGAGCAACCTGAGGGATTTGCTGCAAAAGGCCAAGAAGATGATGTATACTTGCTCAAAAAGGCCTTGTATGGCCTGAAACAAGCTCCAAGAGCCTGGTATAGCAGAATTGATGAGCACTTGATGCAACTGGGCTTTAGAAAAAGTCTCAGTGAAGCTACCTTCTACATCAAAGGTGATGAAATCAATTTTGTAGTTGTTTCTTTATATGTGGATGATTTGCTGGTTACAAGAAGCAATGAAGAACTTGTGAGAAAGTTCAAAGAAGATATGAAGCAAACCTTTGAGATGACAGATTTGGGAGAGATGGCTTACTTCCTAGGAATGGAAATAAAGCAAAACAATGGGGAAGTGTTTATCTGTCAAAAGAAGTATGCTAAGGAGATTCTGAAAAAATTCAAAATGGATGCACGCAAGAGTGTAGATACTCCAATGTGTCAAAAGCAGAAGTTAAGTAAGGAAGATGAAGCTGAGAAGGTTGATTAAACCTTCTACAGAAGTCTAGTAGGTTACCTGATGTATCTAACAGCTACAAGGCCTGATATCTTATACTTTGTAAGTCTATTATCCAGATTCACAAATTGTACAACTGAAACACATTTTTCAGCTACTAAAAGAGTCCTTAGATATGTGAGAGGGACACTAGATTATGGAATCAGATTTTGTGCAAATCAAGATTGTGTTCTGCAGGGTTATTCTGATAGTGATTGGGGAGGTTCACCTGATGATATGAAAAGTACTTCAGGTTATTGTTTTAAGTTTGGTTCAAGAGGGTTTTCTTGGTGTTCCAAGAAGCAGAATACAGTGGCACAATCTACAGCAGAAGCTAAATTTATTGCAGCTACTGTTGCTGCAAATCAGGCTTTGTGGTTAAGAAAAGTGTTAGTGGATTTGAATTTGAAGCAAGAAGGATGCATAGAAGTGTTTGTAAATAATCAGGCTGCAATTGCTATCTCTCATAATCCTGTTTTTCATGAGAAAACTAAGCACTTCAATATCAAGTTATTTTTTCTTAGAGAAGTGCAGAAGGAAGGCTCAGTTGGTTTGAAATATTGCAAATCTGATCTTCAACTAGCTGACATATTTACAAAGCCTTTGCTAAGAAGCAAGTTTGAGTTTCTTAGAGAGAAACTTGGAGTTTGCAGCAACTGCTTCAGCTGCTGCAACATTGTCCAAGCTGAAATTTTACATATATTTTTTAGTTGTTTGACTGTTTCAGATGATTTGCTGATTTTTAGGAAGTTGTTGATCATGAAAATGTGTTCCATGTAATGCTTTGTTTTTCTCATTCCTTCGGTTACTATTTTTGCTGTATTTAAACACATTCTCAGATAAAATAAAGTACAGTGATTTTACACAGCAAACTGTGCTATTCTTTCTTACTCTTATTGATCATTTGATCATTTTAATCTCTCCCATTCTTTTTAAAATTCCAACACAGGCCATTTGCATTGCCTTTAGCCAAGAGATTTGTCATTATCCATTCAGCATTTCCAGCCACCTATAAAATTTTGTTCTATTTTTCATATATACCCCAAGCCTAATTAGGTAATTTCTAATTGACTACTTTGCAATGATAAGGTAGACCTGTGAATAAATGTCAGGCATAGAGCAAGACCTCAACTATAGAAGTTTAGAAATTCAAGGGCATTTCACATATCTAAATGCTTGCCCTTTCACAAGATACACAAAAAATCAACCCTCGGTGCTGTTATAATCAAAGAAGCCAAAACTATCCACGTCAAGGGTAAAGAAAAATCGCCCAAAGTTAAGCATTGATAGCCAATGACAAATATATTACATTATTCGAGACAAGCTCAAAGATATGAAGATAGGCCAATAAATCAAACTTGAGCAAGCTAACCTGTATGAGTAGAAACTTTGAAGTCTGACCAATTGGACGATGCAGCGTAATTTGCCATATGTTTTCATACAAGAGTTCGAGCTTGTACTCAACACGGGCAATGCACAAATAAAAGTAAATCCTTTTTAGTCCAACTCCAAATTTGACAGAAACATTTGCCTTCTTCCACAGCACTGCAAATTCATTAGCTGACACCTGGCATCCAAAGTTCAAAACCAAGCGTTCCATTTCATGCACAAATAATCTGGGTCTTGGTACCATATCAAGCTCCATTTCCCTAGCCTTCAAATAGGATGAACCATAATAAAGACGCCGTTCACATGCCATGGAAATAATAAAATCGGCACTTCTGCCATCTGTGAATTGGACTTTAGCATATGCTCTTGACCCACCTCGGGATTGCTTAACCTCCAATGCATATACTGATCCATTGCCAGTATATTTTTCTAAAAGGTATTTAACTGCTTCCGCGGACACAAGGTAAGGAAATCCAAATACTTGAATGGTTTTTCCCATAGGGAAGAATATCAACTGCAGAAATATCAAAAATCACAGATCAGGTACTTTTATAAGTTCTAGTACTGAAAAGATTGTCCATGTTTCAGTTTTGAATTGTCTCAAAAAGAATATCCACTATCCTATAAAAATCATTCTTCCAATTTAGATTTCTGTAGCTTCTTTCTTTCTCTGTCTCTCTTTTTTTTTTTCCATTAACTTTTTTCTATGACTGCAAAAGGGTCCCAACTATTGGTGGAGAATATACAATTAATGAAGCGCAAACATACCTATACCAAAAGGTAGGATTATTAACCATATTAGAGAAGACATTTGACAAGATCGAACTCCCAACCAATATCACTAGTTAAAATAAAAGATGGCTATCGGGCCTCAACTTGACATGGGTCCCACAATAGTGAGTAAGGATAAGGTGGTAATGTAGAGATGATCAAATACTAAAACTTTTATACCAAGTTATAATGATCAACTTGAGACAAAGGGAATACTGTGGTTGAAGTAAATAAAAAATTAAATTAATGACAACCATGCATGAGATATTGGTTCAATTGACCCCTTACATGGCCAGTATGCTTTGGAGAAGACCTAACAAAAATCCCCAGGATGTGCACATGTAAGCCAGCTGAGGGAGAGAGCAATAGCACTCATGCACACATGTGAAGTGTATCAATTAGCAGTAAAACTTCATTAGTAGTCCATAAAATCAAACATAAGAGATTTACAACTTTAGCTTATTAAGATACGTACATACATACATATATATATATATATATATATATATATATATATATATTGTTTATTTATTTATATAAAGATCAGCTAATTAACAACTAAACGTGAAAATTCACAGCAAGAGTCATCCCTCACATTAATCAAAGTTTTTATTAGTTGTATTTGATAAAAAGTTAAGCATTTAGCACAAAGACACTTAACCAGAACATAGAGAAGCCAAATTCAAAATAGTATGAAAAAAAATTACTTTCATTACGTGCTACTTTTGAACACATTTTTCTAAATATCTGGTACAAATCATCTAATTAGGCCAGAAACAATAAGGAAAACTTTAGCACATCCTCCCCATAACCCAAGCCAAAGAAAAAAGAGAACAAAACAGAGCAATCCGTCAATTGAATCTCAATATAGATAAATTGATAGGTGGGGCTGTCAATAAAAGCATCAACGGGATAATAAGAACATCCTTTAAACAAGCATATTACTTTTTTTCTTCTGCCTCCAAGAAAAAGAACAACAAACCCGTCTAAGAAAACATCACTCAAACAAGATTTTAAAAGAAACTCAAGTTGAATGTAAGAATAGTAAAAACATAAATTGTGCATCTTTCATGAGGTTTAAAAAAGAAAATAAATAAATAGAAAAATTTTCAGATAGAATCAGCTTAATAGCACTAGCAGCAAAAATGACACAACGGAGGAAAAAACCCAAAAATACAGTAAGGGAAATTTCACTAAAGCCAAAGGCCAATGTGAAATATGCCCAGAAAAAATCTACCAATACTCAAAATGCCCAACCACCACTCCCAACAAAAAGAGAAAAAAAAAAGGCTGGGAGGGGGGGGGGGGGCCTCCTCTGCAACCCCAGTATGGAAAGGGAAATTTGTAAATAAATGTCAATAATAAATATGTTCAAATCAAAGTCCACTGATGCTAAATTGTCCCACCTCCATCCCCAACCATGAGCGGAAAGGAAATCAACATTAAAATCCCAGTTTTATGGTTCTAAATCTATTCTGTAGCCATCTTTCTGTCATAAGTAAGGATAAATGTAGAGAAAAGACACGATTTCAGAAAATGTGCAACGCAAAATAAAAAAGATAAAAAAAAAAAGATAAAACATTAGACACCATAATGCCCATATCACAACGTCACCATGGCTCTCTCTTCCTTGTCTAGTTCATGAATAAATAAATTCTCCACACCTGACAAGCAATATTTGGAGAAGAAAGAGAAATTTTTCCTAATTTTCATACTGAAATGATCACTCCACCAATTGGTATCCTTTCCAAAACAGCACCATGACAAGGATCTCATCTTCCAGTTTTCTCCTCATCAAGAAAGGAGAAACTCAATTATAGTTATTGCAAGAATACTACCACAGATCCAAGCTTGTGCCCTCCCCAGAGATAGAAACAAAAGAAGAAGCCCAGAAAATTGGCAATTCAACATAATGGCTCGAACATCATACATAAATCAAACACAAAACATAGTGAAAATGAAAAATATGCAGGAGAGACTTCAACATTGCGTATTGGATTGTATAAAAGTGGTAAGATTCATCACAAAAAAAAAATCTTATCAAGATATCAAGAACTCCGACATGAAAAGCATCAAGATTTCAAAGCCATGTTGATAAAGTAAAATCCCAGTATATGCGCATGTTTTTGTGATAGGAAAAAAAATTGAACTGAGACAAAGGGAGAGATTTACCAAGAAAGTAAAGACAAACCAACTTCAAGCACACTGCAAAAAAACGAAGCACTGCCGGTGTGATTGAGCTCTAGCATATATAGACACAAAACAGAGCCAATGATGTACTGTGTGTGAGAGAGGGTATGAGATTTTAGCGTCAACCCCTTAGTCAATCTTTTTCCACAAACAGGAGAATGTGTCACTTTCTTTTCTTCTCATTTATATACATTTTTTTTCCCTCTGTCATCGTATGCTCGTAAATTAACAAAAAGTACGGATGGAAAAGCGCATAATTATTTATAATATTTTTTATTCGTGTTATTTTGTCTAAATAATTTTATTATACAATAAATATTTTTTTACAAAAATTTAATATTATTTTTTTTATTTACTCTCTAATACAATTACTCAGTATAATAAATTTTATGATTTTCTATACATTTTGCTATTATCTATAAAAAATGAGTCAAACTCTTAAACAAATATTGATATGTATAGAAATAAGTGACTTTATATTCAAAATTAATAATTAAAGGTATATTAGTTATTTCAATTAATTTCTTAATATATTTAAAAATTTTTAAAATGATACTTATTTTGAATCGGATGTAGTATATATTAGATATAATTATTTACAAAATCTTTATAATATCACACATAATTTTTTTAAAAAATTAATTTATTTGATTCTTAAAATTTAATATTTATAATGTTTTCGTTCTTAATAATTTTTCAATCGTTATGATCCCTAATTTTTTTATTAGACATAACAAAAGAATTAAGGACTATAATGGTAAAAAAAATCATTAGTAATTGTAATAGTAAAAAAATAATTAAAATAAAAAATATTACAAATCTCAAACTTTATGACCAAATAAATTAATTTTCATTTACTAAAATAATATTCGTAAATTATTTGAAACTGTACAATCTTATTAATATTAAATATTTACATAAATTTATTAGTGTACTTCTGTAATGACATATATCAATTGCATTTTTATTTTCCATATTAGCATAATAATTGAAAGAAAAAGTAAAATTTTATTAATGAAGATCTTTTTTTTCATTTTTAGAAAAAATAAGTTATTCCTATACTTATTATATTTTAAATTAGAGGCATCTAATACTTCTCTTAATATTCGTATTAATTTTATTGTACTCGTAATATTAATATCTATGATGAATATAATCTTTATATGGTACATGAAGAACAAGAAGATTAGTGTTGACTAATCTGAAAGTAATCGGAAGGATGAAACATTATACACGAAAAAAGATATGAGATCTAAAAAATTAAAAAAAAAAAAAGATTCGGGGACTAATATTATAATTTGTTTATTTTTTAAGTTGAGTGTGCAGTAAAATAGTATATTTGTCTTTCTATATTTGGTTAACGTTAAAATTAACTAGTTTACTTATTGTTGACTTGTCAAAAATTAATCGAAATGCCCTAACGTGCGAAACAAAAAAGGGTAGAAGACTTAAAAAACCTCTCATATATATATATATATATATATATATATATATATATATATGAGATTTAAAATGTTGAAAACAAATAAGAAGGACCAAACTTGCCAAAAATAAAAAATTCATGACTAAACTTACGCAAGTTGCCTTCTTTTACGTAAAAGTCATTTGTACACGTACAAAAGTAGAAAAGCATGTGAATAGATAGAGAAATATAGGATTTGAAAACAAAATTATTAAATTTTATTACATAAAATAAAAACACATTGTTATGTTTTCTAGTTAATAGCAAAGCGTTTATTTAATTTGAAGAATAATTTCTTTTGAATTATAGTTTTAATTTAAATAGAATTTATTTAATCGATATTGAGATGGAACGTTGTAGAGACAGAGATAGTGGTTATTCCATCCAATTTTTTTTTAAATATTTTTAACTTAGTAAAATTAAAAGTTTTTTAAAATCTTTTTAAATTTTATCTTTCCCCCTAATAAAAAAATTCTCTGCTATATCTTTTTATATAATTTGCTCACAACTCTAAATTATTAGTTCCATCCCTGAAGCGTTGTCCTATTTATTCTAGCCTTTATTAATCATATCTAATTTACTGTATTCATTGCAGAATTATGATTTTTTACAAATCATATTTGACATAAATGTGAAATTCTCACATATTGTGTGTAAAAATTGAAAAAAAAAATACTAAACAATGAGGACAAAATTGCAAAAAAAAAAATTAACAATTAAAAGTAGTTGGGGGAAAAAAAGGGGGGGCGGGGGGGGGGGGGATTTTGCAATACGGATACTCAAAGGAAGGCTTCTAATTTGAAAAGTAAAAATAATTACAAATTCAAACTTTATGTAGAAGATAATCTAAAACTTTAATATGGAAAATGAAATACATAAAGGAATAGTTTCAAGAGAATTCCAGAAAGTGTATTTCTTTTAGGGACAAATTAATCATTGAAAACACTTTACCAAATTCACTAACTTGCCAGCCAAGCAATTCATAACTATTGGTTGCTGCATAACTGATGGAAGAGCAGTGATGATAACACTCCGTTGTTGACAACTTTAGCAAACAATCCCATGTGCCTTGAAAAGCCATGACGATGTAAGGATTTTAGGAAACTTCCTAGTTACTACAATATTTGTGCATATGCTTTTTTTTAATATAAATATTGGTGTATATATATATATATATATATATATATTATATCAATTAAATTTGTAAAAATATTAAAAAATATATGAAAACTGAATTAGAACTGTTTTTGTTTTATTAGAACTTAAGATCTGAATTTCTGTCTCGTCTTATTCTGAAATTAAAAATATCCGTCCCGTTACGTTTTAAAATTACGATTCAGAATTGATACTAAAAATATGAAAAAAAAAATCAAAATTGCGAGATAGTACTAAAGATTTTTAAATACTCGAATCGTCTCAAACCGTGAACACTCCTAAAATACATATGCTTTTTTTAATATTAATTCGAACAGTATAAATTTTTAATATATATATATATATATATTAATAGTTTTTATTGATATTTTGTGTTTAAAATACCCATTTCATATAGATGTTATATTTTGACCTCATACAAAGATTGATGAATGTATTTGACTTTTAATTAAGGAAGTTAGATGAAGAATATATTTATTTTATACGTGAATATATATTTATTTTTGAAATTTCTAAAATAAAAATATAAAGATTAAATTTCAAATGAATAAGATATTTTCATTGGCTAGGTTGTGTGGAGGTGGTGTACTTTTTAGTTTTGTAAACATTTTTGTAAATAAATATTATATTTGAGTACAAATCATGTTGTAATTGGCACTAACTCTAAATACTTTAAACCAAATAATTAGTAAGGATTGGCTAATTAAGCATTTATAACCTATTTAGATTGGGTCTTTTAAAATACTTTTATAAAAATGTCTTAGAATGATTTTGAATTTTGAAAAAGAAAAAAAAATGAAGGCAAAGAAGGATAATCTAAATGTTTTGTGAGTAAATAATATTTTTTAAGGTATTTTATCAAACAAGTTTTTTTTAATAGATTCATTTTATTTTGCTAAACAAATGCAAAACAATTTTATTTTTTAAAATTTTAATCCTTTAAAACAAATTTTAGAGATTTTATCCTAGAAAAAGATGAGAACGAGGCATGAGAGTAGGAATGAAATTAAAAATTTAAAGTTAAATAGTAAATTATAAAAAAAGATATATTAAAAAATAATATTATAATTTTTAAAAAATTAAAAATAATAAAAATAAAATTCAAATGAACTTTTATAAAAAAAAATCAATTTTTTAAGATAAATTTAAAATATTTAAAAATTTTAAGTAACTAGCCCCATCCTGGTTCCATCGTTGGTTCGTGATCAAATTCGTATGAAAGAGTGTCCCCTCACAAAAAGCTGTTGTTGGGGAGGAAGACTTGGACCAAGACTTTCACAAACTAAGTAGCAGTAAAAGACTTGACGAAGACTTTAAAGAGAGAGAGGGCCATCCGAGATATCGTCTAATCTAACTATGGGATGTTTACCAAACATTAATAAAGGCAAACAACAAATATTATTGTTTTATGTCTATACGATTATACTAACTTAGTACAAAAACAACTTTGTAAGTGTGAATAAACTTTTTTTAATTTAAAATAATATTAATTTAAATAATTTTTATTTTTTAAAATCAATTATATATTTATAATATATTATATTTTTTATATTAATAATTAAATTTAATATTTATTACATATTTAATAATATTTTATTAAATTTTAATAAATTATTTTAATTTAATCATTATTCAAATATAATTTTAAAAAATTAATAATATATAGGTTGATTAAGGATCCAATCATTCGTCCTCCCCTATTATGCGGTCCTGTCCTCCCCCCCCCCCCCTCCCCCGCGGCCCCATCCCCAGCGGACATATGATGATGCATAGGAAGTTAGGAACAAGCAAAACGAAACAAACGTATCTACTTCACGTGATGAAAAGAAAATTAGGGACGGTAATATTGAACACGATACGCCAATAACACGAAAACGACACGATTATAGCGGGTTAGGGTTGGAGTTTCGCGAGTTCAGGACGAAACAGGTCGACCCATTTAACTTTAAATATGTACAGGTCATAAACGGGTTCAACCCGTTTTAACCCGTTTCAACCCGCGAATCCGTTTAACTTTTTTTTAATATTTATATTTAATACTTTTTGTAATACCCTGTAAATTTTACTATAAAAAATTAGATAATTTAATTTTTACATGAGTATAATTATCTCAAGTTGACACGACCCGTCAATCCGAACACGACACGATTGCCACCCTTAAAGAAAATTAGGAAAAGCCAAAAGCCACTATTATATGCCCACTTTGTTTTATAGTCAAAACTTGCGCAGCAAGGACCGAGAGGGTATTAGCTCGTACAAATTACTTATATTCCAGGATGCATTACTTGGATACGACAGAAAACCAACTGTGGGGTACTGATAGGAACTCCTTGGGCCATGAAAAGCCACAATTCTCTAATCACTTTTGTTAATTTTTTATATTTTTGCCAAACAGCTTCCGGAAAGTAGTTTTTCATTTTAAATTATATTAATGAATATTTACTTTTTAATAAGGTACTTTCAATTTAAAATAATAACTAGCTTCAATTAAAATAACGAGTAAAGATAAAATCATTATTATAACCAATCTTATTAAAATTTAGTTATAAAGATAAAATTGTTATGAATTATTGGAATCTCCATTAATTAGTGGAGGCTTCACTAATTATGGATTTATGTGAATTATTAGAAGATTTTTATGGATGTCCACCATTTAGTGGAGACACCATTAATTGAGATTAGTTGAAGATGATGTATGCCATGATGTATTTCACTAATTAGAGCTCTATAAATAGAGCTATTCTCTAAGCTTGTAATACACCATCATTTTGTGAAAGAAATATTAGTGAAAGAATTGTGAGAGAAAGAAAGAGAGAAGTTTGAAGAGAAATTCTTGTGCAAAGAATAGTTAGAATTTTCTTAGTATGTAGTGTGTAGATTTTATTCTAACACTACCCTAATTTTATAACACGTTATCAGCACGAGTCTCTGCCGTTATTAAAGCCAGAAGACAGGTACGCATTTATTGATCTCGCTAAATTCGAATTTGTAGCCCTTGATATTGCTGGAAAAAAAAATTTATATGTCATACAAAAATGCATCTAAATGCTAAAAAAAAAGAAGATCCATATGTCATGTGGATAAAAAGAAAGATTTGACCACCTGAAGATGGTCGTACTACCCATTGCATAAAAAGAAAGATTTGACCACCTGAAGATGGTCGTACTACCCACTGCACGGTATGAATGGTTGCACCTGAAGTTGTAAGATTCTAAAACCGTGAACTCCGTGATGTATAAAACTACATCTTAGTTAAAAATTTTACGAAGAAAAAGTTACTGATGAAGTTATATTGGAGAAGACATTCTCCATTTTTCATACCTCGAATATTGTCCTGCAATAACAATATCGAGAAAAAGGGTATCCAAAATTAACAGATTTAACATGAGTTATTATTGAGAAATCATGAAGCCAGATGAACTGGCTCAACAGCACTGCCAGAAGTGAATGTTGTTGGCTCCAGCAGAAGCCATCGTTATAGTCGTAGTTGTGGCAGTGGCCGTGGTTATGGTCATGGACACACTCGATATTTCCCTTATCACAGAGAAATACTGGCCACCTGAAGTGGACCTGAAGTGGAACAGAAAAGATAATAAGGGAAAAAGATATTTCCATTAATAATAAGCATCACATCTTTTATTCATATCATTAGTATTCATATGAACTTGAGGATACATGCTTATAGTTGCTCTTTTGTAATTGAGCTGACAAATTTAAGATGAAGGTTTGTAATTGTTCTTTTTCAATATTTACATTAGAGGAAGACAAATAATTAGTAATTATGGACTTCAGCTCCTCTTTTTCGGCATCCTCCTCCTTTTCTTTTCACTTTGAGCCAGCATCGAGACTAGCAGCAGAATTAGCCATAAAATTACTGCGAAATGAGTCTTGAGATTTTATGATCTCCTTAAGTTTATTATATTTCTTATTATATTTGGCCTTGAAGCATGCTTGTCTCAATTTCTGTGTTTGGTCCTCTAACTGCGTATTAGGACTTTCTTCCACCAACTGTTTTTCACATTCCAGTATCGCAATGGCTTCTTTTAATTTCTTCTCAGCCATATGTCCTCCTTCTTCTTTATTTTGCATATACTGTAAATCGAAGTGATATCATCGGTTATTTACTTATAAAGTTTCATACTTGCAAATTATAAGTATGTATGAGAGAGAACCTGAACATTCTTGATTATGGTCTCCAAGCTCACCAATTTCCTGTGAGGCCATCGACGAATTCCTAACTCCCTACATCTTTTCTTGAGACGGGTTATGCCAATATTCAGCTTCTTTGGTCGCGCTCTTGATTGGTAGGTAAAAGTATTGCGAAATTGTTTCTCTTGATAGTGTCTGGGAGTTATTGCCCTTCTTCTTTCTCTGCCTCTTAATCATCTTCTTCTCCCCAGGAATTTTGTCTGTAATAATATCTTGAACTTCGATATTATGCATTTCATGAGTACTTACTCCGACTTCGTTGCCAAGACCACTCATTATTTCTTCTAGAAAAAGAAAATAATATCAGTAAAGGTAATACCATTCAAAATCCATGTTTAAATGTATAATAACCTGGAAACATATTCTGGCTTTGTTCAAAATCCATTAGAGAGTAGAAAGGATCATGCACAAGCATATCCTCATTCAAAGGAATAGCATCAAGAGGAATAGTATCAAAAGCAGTCTCTTGTAGGGGCAGATCAACTTGGTCCAAAGCAGTATGTTCAAAACTTCCACTGATTTACATAAAAAACAAACCAAAAGAGAGTTTAATTTCATTATCAAGCATACTAAAAACAAATGGAAGCCCTCAAAGGTATCTCACCTGAAATTAGGAGGAAGCGGTTGGTTTGGAAAAGAAAACATATCAAAATCTTCTGCGTTCGAATTAGGCAGAAGTGGTTGGCTTGGAAAGGAAAACATATCAAAATCTTCTATGTTCGAATTAGGCAGAAGCGGTTGGTTTGGAAAGGAAAATACATCAACATCTGCTGCAGAAACCGAGTCAAAATTTGACCATGTCTCAAATGAATTACGAGTCTCCATATCTGCTTTGTGATTTTTGTTTTTGATGTTTACTAAACTGATAACTAAGATATATATCGATACATATATATATATATATATATATATATATCTCGTATGAGGAAGAAGAAGAGGTAGATGGTAGGTAGAGGGTCGGAGGAGAAGAAAAGACAAGAGAGGAAGAGGAAAAGTCGGTACCGGAAAGAGTAAAAAAAAAAAGGAGATATTTTTCTTGGCATTTTCTGCTTGTCATCATTTTCTTATATTTCTTTTCTTATTCTCTTGTGAAATCATTATTCCCTAAATTAGGGGGAGAACATAAACAGTACAAGAAAGATCGTGATTGGACAACATCATTAAATTATCTTGATCCGCGCACAAGCGCATGTGAACTTGAAGTTCAAAAGATAATTCATTTGCAAAGCATTGCAAATCAAATGCCAGACGCTTTTGTTGACTCCAGAAGAGTTACAAAATCGCATATTCCAGCTATAAATGCTCCTATTGCTGAGTCAAAAACACGCCAGAAGCGTGGCCGACCTCTTGGTTCTAAAGATAAAAATCCTCGAAAGAAAAGAGGATTAAATGATCCAGAAGATCATATTGAAGAAAAGAATGATAAAGACCAAGAGAGAACTGATGACAAAGAACCAGAAGTTGATGAAAGTAACACTGAAATTTCTATCAATTATACCACTTCCGGTAGAAGTTGGAATCGGATAGAAACTGTTATTGATAATATATTTGCATACAATAAATCTCTTGATGTTACACAGGATAATGATGATCCTGAACTAATATCAGTTGATGAATGTCGGCATAGAAAAGATTGGCTGCAATGGAAAGATGCGATTCAATCGGAGTTAAATGCACTGACAAAACGTGAAGTTTTCGGACCTGCAATCCGAACACCAGAAGGTGTAAAACCTGTTGGCTACAAATGGATATTTATGCGAAAGCGCAATGAAAAGAATGAAATTGTTCGATATAAAGCACGATTAGTAGCCCAAGGTTTTTCACAAAGACCAGGTATTGACTATGATGAAACTTATTCTCCTGTTGTTGATGCTATTACACTCCGATATCTTATCAGTTTGGCAGTACATGAAAAGATAGATATGCGCCTATTAGATGTTGTCACTGCTTACTTGTATGGAAATTTAGAAAATGATGTTTACATGAAAATCCCCGAAGGATTTCATATGCCTGAAGCATATAAACATTATCCTCGTGAAAATTACTCCATCAAGTTGCAGAAATCATTATATGGCCCGAAGCAATCTGGGCGCATGTGGTTCACACGTCTTAGTGAATATTTATTGAAAGCGGGATTTAAAAATGACCAGCAAGATTTAGTTCTTCACCAACACGACGACATTGGAATGGAATTAAACAAGTCCTTCGATATCTCCAAGCAGCTACTTCTTCAAATCATGCTGAAATGATAGTCATTCATGAAGCAAGTTGAGAATGTGTATGGCTAAGATCCATGATTCATTATATCCGAGAAAGTTGTGGATTATCATCAATCAAAGGTATTCCAATTCCTCTTTATGAAGACAATGCAGCTTGCATAGCTCAATTACGAGGAGGATATATTAAAGGAGATCGGACAAAACATATTTCACCAAAATTCTTCTTTACTCATGAACTCCAAAAGAAATGTGAAATTGATGTGCTACAAATTCGGTCATGTGATAACCTCGCAGATATTTTCACGAAGACTTTACCGACTGCAACATTTGAGAAGTTGAGATATAAAATCGGTATGCGTCGGTTTAAAGATTTAAAGGAATCATCTCATCAGGGGGAGTAATAAACAGACATATAGAATAGTGTACTCTTTTTCCTTCACTAGATTTTTTTTCCCACTGAGTTTTTATCTAGTAAGGTTTTAATGAGGCATATTCTTTATGTATGGATGGACATCCAAGGGGGAGTGTTATGAATTATTGGAATCTCCATTAATTAGTGGAGGCTCTACTAATTATGGATTTATGTGAATTATTAGAAGATTTTTATGGATGTCCACCATTTAGTGGAGACACCATTAATTGAGATTAGTTGAAGATGATGTATGCCGTGATGTATTTCACTAATTAGAGCTCTATAAAAAGAGAGCTATTCTCTAAGCTTGTAATACACCATCATTTTGTGAAAGAAAGATTAGTGAAAGAAAGATTAGAGAAAGAATTGTGAGAGAAAGAAAGAGAGAAGTTTGAAGAGAAATTCTTGTGCAAAGAATAGTTAGAATTTTCTTAGAGTGTAGTGTGTAGATTTTATTCTAACACTACCCTAATTTTATAACAAAAATATGTATACTAACAAATATTAACATAGTTTAGATTAAGATTCTATGCATTATAAACTTTCTCAATTTCTTTTAATATACCCTCAATAATATGACAAATATCCAATATTTAATTACATTTTTAGTACCCGTTAGAGGAAAACTTGTCACTAGTAAGCCTCTTGCATTCTACCACATAATAAAAAAGATCTTTATGATGCGAAGTATTTTATTTGGAATTTTATACTTTATATGGATCCCTTTCTTTCCATTCCCTCTTGCATTCTAATGCAAGCCAAAAAAAAAAAATAAAGATAAATAAAGAGCCTAGAAAAAAATATTTTTTTTATTTAACACTTTCAAATAGCATTTTATGTTATGGGGGTTCTATACTGAACGGAAATTTTCATGGAAGTTAATCCACCCAAATCTTCTAAATTGCTACTTAAAGAACGAAATATAGTTTGAATTTTTATGCCGGTATTAATCAAGGATTGCAACAAAGAAGTGAATTGGAAGATTCAGGGCCAAACTCTAGTAACCCATAAATATATGTGCATTGCTAAATTGAATTAAAATTATTTATTGTAAATATAATATTTTATTTGTAAAAGATTCCTTCAAACTTGAAATAAGGAAATATTAAACAGAATTGGTTAATGTTTCACTTGCTAACTTGCAATAATTAGGAGAGATATTGGTGGCAAGTTTTTCTTTTAATTAGTATTCCCTTCATTCTCAAATAAATCAAGTAATTTTCTATCCGATAGAATCAAGTCGAGTTCAATACTTAATTTAAGTGAAAAAATAGACATTCGTATTTCCTCTTGAATTATCAAAGGATTTTCTTATAAATCACAAAACCAAATGTTTTATCAACGCGAAGGAACAATATGGCCAACCTAAATTGTTGAATTATTAAAAAAAAATTCTATATAGATTTTCTTTGTTTGATTCTAAATTGAAATAAATTCATAAAATTGTACAAAATAAGTAGTATGGTATAGTGTGTAAGTTGTCAAGGTTTAACGTCAGTCACCTAAACTATGAGCCCCCTAAACTATTATGTGAACACCTCCCAAAACAATTATAATAAAACTGTTATGAATTATTGGAATCTCCATTAATTAGTGGAGGCTCCACTAATTATGGATTTATGTGAATTATTAGAAGATTTTTATGGATGTCCACCATTTAGTGGAGACACCATTAATTGAGATTAGTTGAAGATGATGTATGCCATGATGTATTTCACTAATTAGAGCTCTATAAATAGAGCTATTCTCTAAACTTGTAATACACCATCATTTTGTGAAAGAAAGATTAGTGAAAGAAAGATTAGAGAAAGAATTGTGAGAGAAAGAAAGAGAGAAGTTTGAAGAGAAATTCTTGTGCAAAGAATAGTTAGAATTTTCTTAGTGTGTAGTGTGTACATTTTATTCTAACACTACCCTAATTTTATAACACGTTATCAGCACGAGTCTCTGCCGTTATTAAAGTCAGAAGACAGGTACGCATTTATTGATCTCGCTAAATTCGAATTTGTAGCCCTTGATATTTCTGAAAAAAAAATTTATATGTCATACAAAAATGCATCTAAATGCTACAAAAAATGAGATCCATATGTCATGTGGATAAAAAGAAAGATTTGACCACCTGAAGATGGTCGTACTACCCACTGCACGGTATGAATTGTTGCACCTGAAGTTGCAAGATTGTAAAACCGTGAACTCCGTGATGTATAAAACTACATCTTAGTTAAAAATTTTGCGGAGAAAAAGTTACTGATGAAGTTATATTGGAGAAGACATTCTCCACTTTTAATACCTCGAATATTGTCCTGCAGTAACAATATCGAAAAAAATGGTATCCAAAATTGACAAATTTAACATGAGTTATTATTGAGAAATCATGAAGCCAGATGAACTGGCTCAACAGCACTCCCAGAAGTGAATGCTGTTGGCTCCAGCAGAAGCCATCGTTATAGTCGTAGTTGTGGCAGTGGCCGGTGTTATGGTCATGGACACACTCGATATTTTCCTTATCACAGAGAAATACTGGCCACCTGAAGTGGACCTGAAGTGGAACAGAAAAGATAATAAGGGAAAAAGATATTTCCATTAATAATAAGCATCACATCTTTTATTCATATCATTAGTATTCATATGAACTTGAGGATACATGCTTATAGTTGCTCTTTTGTAATTGAGCTGACAAATTTAAGATGAAGGTTTGTAATTGTTCTTTTTCAATATTTACATTAGAGGAAGACAAATAATTAGTAATTATGGACTTCAGCTCCTCTTTTTCGGCATCCTCCTCCTTTTCTTTTCACTTTGAGCCAGCATCGAGACTAGCAGCAGAATTAGCCGTAAAATTACTGCGAAATGAGTCTTGAGATTTTATGATCTCCTTAAGTTTATTATATTTCTTATTATATTTGGCCTTGAAGCATGCTTGTCTCAATTTCTGTGTTTGGTCCTCTAACTGCGTATTAGGACTTTCTTCCACCAACTGTTTTTCACATTCCAGTATCGCAATGGCTTCTTTTAATTTCTTCTCAGCCATATGTCCTCCTTCTTCTTTATTTTGCATATACTGTAAATCGAAGTGATATCATCGGTTATTTACTTATAAAGTTTCATACTTGCAAATTATAAGTATGTATGAGAGAGAACCTGAACATTCTTGATTATGGTCTCCAAGCTCACCAATTTCCTGTGAGGCCATCGACGAATTCCTAACTCCCTACATCTTTTCTTGAGACGGGTTATGCCAATATTCAGTTCTTTGGCTGCGCTCTTGATTGGTAGGTAAAAGTATTGCGAAATTGTTTCTCTTGATAGTGTCTGGGAGTTATTGCCCTTCTTCTTTCTCTGCCTCTTAATCATCTTCTTCTCCCCAGGAATTTTGTCTGTAATAATATCTTGAACTTCGATATTATGCATTTCATGAGTACTTACTCCGACTTCGTTGCCAAGACCACTCATTATTTCTTCTAGAAAAAGAAAATAATATCAGTAAAGGTAATACCATTCAAAATCCATGTTTAAATGTATAATAACACTGGAAACATATTACGGCTTTGTTCAAAATCCATTAGAGAGTAGAAAGGATCATGCACAAGCATATCCTCATTCAAAGGAATAGCATCAAGAGGAATAGTATCAAAAGCAGTCTCTTGTAGGGGCAGATCAACTTGGTCCAAAGCAGTATGTTCAAAACTTCCACTGATTTACATAAAAACAAACCAAAAGAGAGTTTAATTTCATTATCAAGCATACTAAAAACAAATGGAAGCCCTCAAAGGTATCTCACCTGAAATTAGGAGGAAGCGGTTGGTTTGGAAAAGAAAACATATCAAAATCTTCTGCGTTCGAATTAGGCAGAAGCGGTTGGCATTTTTTGGCATTTTTTGGCATTTTTCTTGGCATTTTTCTTGGCATTTTTTGCTTGGCATCATTTTCTTATATTTCTTTTCTTATTCTCTTGTGAAATCATTATTCCCTAAATTAGGGGGAGAACAGAAATAGTACAAGAAAGATCGTGATTGGACAACATCATTAAATTATTTTGATCCGCATAAAAGCGCATGTGAACTTGAAATTCAAAAGATAATTCATTTGCAAAGCATTGCAAATCAAATGCCAGACGCTTTTGTTGACTCCAGAAGAGTTACAAAATCGCATATTCCAGTAATAAATGCTCCTATTCGAATTGAAGTTCCAGCAGAACAAAATATTATACCTATAGCTGCTGAGTAAAAACACGTCAGAAACGTGGCCGACCTCTTGGTTCTAAAGATAAAAATCCTCGAAAGAAAAGAGGATTAAATGATCCAGAAGATCATATTGAAGAAAAGAATGATAAAGACCAAGAGAGAACTGATGACAAAGAACTAGAAGTTGATGAAAGTAACACTGAAATTTCTATCAATTATATCACTTCCGGTAGAAGTTGGAATCGGATAGAAACTATTATTGATAATATATTTGCATACAATATATCTCTTGATGTTACACAGGATAATGATGATCCTGAACCAATATCAGTTGATGAATGTCGGCATAGAAAAGATTGGCTGCAATGGAAAGATGTGATTCAATCGGAGTTAAATGCACTGACAAAATGTGAAGTTTTCGGACCTGCAGTCCAAACACCAGAAGGTGTAAAACTTGTTGGCTACAAATGGATATTTGTGCGAAAGCGCAATGAAAAGAGTGAAATCGTTCGATATAAAGCGCGATTAGTAGCCCAAGGTTTTTCACAAAGACCAGGTATTGATTATGATGAAACTTATTCTCCTGTTGTTGATGCTATTACACTCCGATATCTTATCAGTTTGGCAATACATGAAAAGATAGATATGCGCCTATTAGATGTTGTCACTTGCTTACTTGTATGGAAATTTAGAAAATGATGTTTACATGAAAATCCTCGAAGGATTTCATATGCCGAAGCATATAAACATTATCCTCGTGAAAATTACTCCATCAAGTTGCGAAATCATTATATGGCTCGAAGCAATCAGGCGCATGTGGTTCACACGTCTTAGTGAATATTTATTGAAAGCGGGATTTAAAAATGACCAGGTATGTCCATGTGTTTTTATTAAGAAATCTGTTTCTAAATTTGTGATATTAGCTATATATGTTGATGATATTAATCTTATTGGAACTCCTGAAGAGCTCCAAGAAACAATTGATTATTTAAAAAGAGAATTCGAAATCAAGGATTTTGGTAAAACCAAATTTTGCCTTGGTTTACAAATTGAACATCTGGAGAGTGGAACATTTATTCATCAATCAACGTATACAACAAAAGTGCTAAAAAGATTTTACATGGACAAAGCACATCTATTGAGTATTCCAATGATCGTCCGATCATTAAATGTGGATAAAGATCCTTTCCGACCTCAAGAAAATGATGAAGAACTCATTGGTCCTGAAGTACCATATCTCAGTGCAATTGGTGCATTGATGTATCTTGCTAATAATACACGACCTGATATTGCTTTTGCTGTCAATTTATTAGCAAGATTTAGTTCTTCACCAACACGACGACATTGGAATGGAATTAAACAAGTCCTTCGATATCTCCAAGGTACAATTGATCTCGGATTATTTTATTCAAATAAAACCAGTCCAACATTGATAGGTTATGCAGATGCTGGTTATTTATCTGATCCACATAAAGCACGTTCTCAAACGGGCTATCTATTTATATGTGGAAATACTGCTATATCATGGCGTTCTACGAAACAATCTATAGCAGCCACTTCTTCAAATCATGCTGAAATTATAGCCATTCATGAAGCAAGTCGAGAATGTGTATGGCTAAGATCCATGATTCATTATATCCGAGAAAGTTGTGGATTATCATCAATCAAAGGTATTCCAACTCCTCTTTATGAAGACAATGCAGCTTGCATAGCTCAATTACGAGGAGGATATATTAAAGGAGATCGGACAAAACATATTTCACCAAAATTCTTCTTTACTCATGAACTCCAGAAGAAAGGTGAAATTGATGTGCTACAAATTCGGTCATGTGATAACCTCGCAGATATTTTCACGAAGACTTTACCGACTGCAACATTTGAAAAGTTAAGATATAAAATCGGTATGCGTCGGTTTAAAGATTTAAAGGAATCATCTCATCAGGGGGAGTAATAAACAGACATATAGAATAGTGTACTCTTTTTCCTTCACTAGATTTTTTTTCCCACTGGTTTTTATCTAGTAAGGTTTTAATGAGGCATATTCTTTATGTATGGATGGACATCCAAGGGGGAGTGTTATGAATTATTGGAATCTTCATTAATTAGTGGAGGCTCCACTAATTATGGATTTATGTGAATTATTAGAAGATTTTTATGGATGTCCACCATTTAGTGGAGACACCATTAATTGAGATTAGTTGAAGATGATGTATGCCATGATGTATTTCACTAATTAGAGCTCTATAAATAGAGCTATTCTCTAAGCTTGTAATACACCATCATTTTGTGAAAGAAAGATTAGTGAAAGAAAGATTAGAGAAAGAATTGTGAGAGAAAGAAAGAGAGAAGTTTGAAGAGAAATTCTTGTGCAAAGAATAGTTAGAATTTTCTTAGTGTGTAGTGTGTAGATTTTATTCTAACACTACCCTAATTTTATGACAAAAACTTATTATTTACTGGATGGATTCTCATTTTTAGTATGTGAGGGGCTTGTCTTGATGGAGAAGTGGAAACCTTACAGCCTTGAGCTTCATGTACTCTTTGTTCTTTTTTGAAACTTTTATTTTTTGTGTTGTCAACAAGAAAGTAGTATTTGAAATAGGAGGTTTACATAGTGGAATGATTTATAAATATGTATAACATCTATTACTTTTTCAAGTGACTTGTTAATATTTTGTAGTACTTGAGCAGTTGGTGAAAAGAAATCAAAATAATGCTTTCTTAATGAGAATTGGAAATTTCTTGGAGAAAAGAGATAATTTATTGAAATTTCAAACGACACTCATTCAAGAGTTTTAGCAGAACACAAACATTGTGATAATTCCCTATGAATTGAGAGATATGACCTCATTGTTATTGTTGACGTCAACTTTACCGAGCCGACACAACAGTTACTTTAAGCCGATATTGATTCGATAAGTTGGGACGAGCCGATAAAGTCAACATTTCAAGCAGCCGACAGTCATGGTCAACATCAGCACTACGGAGCCGATAAGAAGAAAAACAAATTCTTGATCTTTCGGCATAAGAATTCTGTACGACCGTTGGGAGCACTCTTTGGCCGGAAGAAACTCCACGATCTATTAGTGGTTCGATTGCAGCAAGTATAAAATGGGAGTATTGCCTAGAACCGAACAGATCAATCCAACCATCAACCAACAACATTCAATTTCTTCTACTTTGTCGCCATTTATAGCTTTTTAGTCTAGGATTTCAATTCCTTAAAGCTTTCTTACCGCTTTGTTATAACTTTCCTTTACAACTTTATTTCCAATCTTTCCTTACAGTTTTCTGTTATACTTTCGAATGTTAGACCCCTTTTTGTACTTTCCTTTAAGCAAGTTAATACAAGTATCAGTCTATTACCCTAGAAAAGTCCTTCCGTTGAGCATTTTCAGCTGACTTTCTTGAACCCTTTCTATAGTAAGTTCAAGGAACTCGATCCCTGATTAAAAAAAGATCTGATACCATTTTCTGTTTTACCATATCGGATCGTTTGTGTTTATAAAAAATGAAGCCGATCCCCGTTTGCATCGGCTCCTTATTTTGACAACAATATAGATTGGCACGCCCAGTGGGACCAAGGGTTAGTGTTCGCATGCTATTGCGATCAGGACGATCGATTGCAAAGAATTCACAGCAGCAACCGGCACCAGAGTCATCCGAACGACCCCCAGTCCGTGCTCCCGGGGAGTCTTTGATCCTTCGGTTACTACTACCAGTTGTACTCAAGGTACTTCTGTGGAGTAAGGGTGTCAGTCCTCGCCCCCACCACCAGTGTCTTAGTTGACATCCACCTCACTGACTGCCATTCGACATACTATGGAACAATGTATTGGCGAGCTCTTACAGGGTCTTATCCCACAATTTGCTGCTATTTTTCGACCTCTGCTTCAGAATGAGTTTCAATAATTTGCGCAGAGGCAAAATATGCAAACCTTCACTCAGCCATCGAGTTACCCTACACAAGGGACAAACATGGCACCTGCATACCCCATGCCGTCGGCTGATGGTGCACCCTCTCATGGCTCAGTGTACCTCCTGCGAAGAGAAATGTCCTTCCCTGCTACCGGGGGGCATCAAGTTTCAGGGATGGTGGCTCAAAACACGTTGCCAACAGAAATGTTTCCAGGCAGGAGTCCGGGCCCGACGACAGGGTTACCAACGACTTATGAAGCAGCTCCAACCTTTGTTAGGGGAAATATGCCACATTTTGGGGGACAGCCAAATTACTCTGTTCCTTACCCTCCTTTATATCCGGCAATCACAGCGGCTAACCCAAGGCAGGGGATCGAAAGTATTGAGCCTTCCGCGGGGCAAGGTCCCCGACCTGTCATGCAAAGTCCTTCACCTCAATTTCAACAGCTGTACCAACCGGTGGATATGGTAACAGAAATATTTCGACAGCAATCACGGGATCGGCTTGTATACCAAAAACCTTACCCTGAGTGGGTGGATTCCATGGCAGTACTCCCTCGAGGCTACAAGTTGCCAGAGTTCTCAACATTTTCTGGTGAAGATAATAAGTCCACCATAGAATACATCGGAAGATTCACAGCACAATGCGGTGAGTTGGGAAACAATAAATGGCATAAATTACAACTGTTTTCATTGTCTTTGACAGGAGCAGTATTCACATGGTATGCCAATCTAGTTCCTAATTCTGTATACTCATGGGTTGACATGGAAAGAATGTTCCACCAACGTTTCTTTAAACCAGTACCGGAAGTTTCCATTGCTGACCTTTTGGCAATAAAACAAAAGAGATCAGAAGATGTTGCGGATTTTATTGAACGTTTCCGGCAAACTAAGTCCATATGTACAACCCAGTTGCCTAAAACAGAATGTACGAGAATTGCTATTAGCAGGATGCATCCGCAGCTCAAAGAATGGCTCATTCTTCAAGACTTTTCGGATATATCCTGTCCATTATCTCACGCTGTCAGAATAGAAGAGATGATCAAGGAGAAAGAGAAGAGGCGTTCCGTCAAGTTCTCTCATGGCCAGACAATGATATCCGTCATAGACGATACTAATGAGGAAGACGAGAAGCAAGCTATAGAGGTAATGGCAGCAGAATTGGTAAAGGGTGCGTCCTATACATGCCCTCATTTGATACCCGGCAAGGGAAATGAGGAAATTGCCACATCAAGACCCTCCTATTCGTTTGACGTCTCTAAAGCTGAAAAAATCTTTGACCAACTGGTGGCAGATAAACAGATTCATCTGGCTTATGGACACAGGATCCCAAGCCAGGTAGAGTTGAAAGGAAAAAGGTATTGTAAATGGCATAATTCTTTCTCGCATAATACTAACAGTTGTATTGTTTTCAGAAACATCATTCAGAAGGCTATCCAGGATGGAAGATTGAAGTTTGCAGACAAAAAGGAAGAGACTTTGGTAGACACAGATCCATTTCCGTTAGCCGATGCACACATACTGCAAACAATGTTTGGGAAGCAGGAAGAACATGCAGGAAACAACAAGCCTGGGGGGATAAGGGAAGCATTCCAGAGATTGGATGGTAAACCGTAAGTTTTTACCCGTTTATCTCCTTCCTCTTTTGCAGCACATTTCCATGGCAAAAAAGGAAAATTAACAGTGCAGGTACCCCAAGAGGGGACATTTCTGCCTGGCCTCTGTTCCCGATCGTCAAAATCCCAAAAAAGACAAGAACAGCGGAAGCGGGCACAACAAAGGCGGCTAGTTGATACTTGGATTGAAGAACAATTAGCCCCTGATAATGGTCAAAACATGCTCAACATCTTGCTATCAAGTTTCCGAGCCACCTCTCGTCAAGAGTCCAGCGAAGAGGATTTTCTTGCGGAAGAAAGAGTTGCAGTGGAGTTGGTTGATGACAAAATTCCCCCAGATGAGATGCTCTTTCCCATTCCGACAGCCCAAAGTGTTAACCATCTCAGGCCCCTGTACATCAAAGCACATATCAACGGCAAGCCACTTACTCGGATTTTTGTTGATGGTGGAGCTGTCTTAAACGTAATGCCTTTCTCTACCTTGAAGCGGCTGGGAAAGGATAAGTTGGATTTGTCTCCTACCAATGTTCAGATGGTTAATTTCATTGGAGAAGCAGCTGCGCAGAAGGCGTTATCACCTGTGAAGTCACAGTCGGGTCCAAAACCAGTAAAACTGTCTTTTTTATAATTGATGCGAAGCTAGCTTATTCTGTTTTATTGGGCAGGGATTAGATTCATGCAAACCGTTGCGTACCATCCACTTTATACCAGATGATGTTGATCTGGGATGGAGAACGGGTAGAGCAAATTCCAGCCGATCCTAATCCGTTTTCAGCCGAAATCCACATAAACAAAGCTCTATTTTATCATCCGACCTTTGATCTAAGCCAATACGCCAAGCTAACGATGGCCCATAACTTGATCACCACTGAGGAACCAAGCGGCCTACGACCTGAAGATCCAGAGGTCCGACGAGCTCCTGGCTTCGTTGCTCAAGATCCGTTAATAGAAGTAGACATATGAGAAGCGGGGGAGAACAGAACAGCTAATGTGAGTTTACATTTGACTGTTGAGCAAAGGGATAAGATAACCTGTCTAATCCGCAAGTACAAAGATTGCTTTGCGTGGGACTATCATGAAATGCCAGGTTTGGAACGAAGCATTGTGGAACATCGCATACCTGTGAAAGAAGGCTTTAAACCCCATAAACAACTGGCAAGACGTTTTAATCCTACATTGCTACCCAGGATCAAGGAGGAGGTAGAAAGGTTACTTTGATGTGGGTTCATCCGTACGTGCCGATATGCAGAATGGATATCTAACATCGTGCCAGTCATTAAGAAGAACGGTCAACTGCATGTCTGCATATACTTTAGAAACGTGAACTTGGCCACTCGGAAGGATGAGTATGTTATGCCAATGGCAGATATGTTAGTAGATTCCGTTGCGGGTAACCAGTTTTTAAGCTTCATGGATGGTTATTCAGGGTATAACCAGATATTCATAGCTGAAGAGGATACACACAAAACGGCGTTCCGTTGCCCAGGATCTATCGGCTTATTCGAATGGGTGGTCATGCCATTTGGTTTGAAGAACGCTGGGGCCACCTTTCAACGGGCCATGAACCTCATCTTCCACGACCTTATAGCAGCACCATGGAGGTCTACATAGACGACTTGATCGTAAAATCCCCTATGTTTCTACAACACTTAGTTGATTTGGAACAAGCGTTCCTCTGGATGCGTCAGCACCATATGAAGATCAATCTGGCTAAGTGTGCCTTTCGAGTTACGGACGGGAATTTCCTTGGGTTTTTAGTACACCAGAGGGGAATTGAGATAGATCAGAATAAGACCTGGGATATTCTACAAGCAAGACCGCCTCAGACGAAGAAAGAACTACAAAGTTTCTTGGGGAAGATCAAATTTTTATGGCGTTTTTTGACAAACACTGCAGGTAAACAGAAGGTATTTTCTTCTCTGTTACGATTAAAGTTATCTCAAGAATTTATCTGGCAGCTTGAGCATCAGGTAGCATTTGATCAAATAAAGGTACCTTTATCACATCCATCGGTGTTAGCTCTTCCACATAACCGGTCTCCCATGAAGTTATATATCTCAGCTGCGAAAGGAACTATCGGCAGTTTATTGGCTCAGGATGATCAACGAGGGATAGAAAAAGCAGTATACTACCTTAGTCGGAATTTATCGGATACGGAGACTAGGTACACCCCTATTGAAAAGCTATGTTTATCTCTCCACTATGCATGCACAAAGTTGGATCATTACTTGTTATTTAGGGAAGTACATATCCTATGTAATGTAGATTTAATCAAACTCTTGTTGAATCACCCTTTACTGAATGGGCGGTCAAATTACATGATTTTTCTCTAACTTATGTGCCACTGAGGGCTGTAAAAGGATAGGCTATTGCAGATTTTTTAGCCGAACATCCTTCTCTGGAGATACTGCAAATGAATGGAAACAAGCCGCAGAGGTACATTTCTTTAAAGCCATGGGTTTTACAATTTGATGGCTCAAGTACCCAACAGAAGGCTGGTATTGGTCTGGTTATTGAATCTCCGAATGGATAGCAGGGTAAGATCCACTTTGAGTTAAAGAAGGGGACAACTAATAATCAGGCAGAATATGACGCCCTTTTGTTAGGATTGTGGATTCTGAACGCACTGGAAGCTCGAGTAGTCAGAATTGTAGGAGATTCTCAAGTGGTTATTCGACAAGTATTAGGAAATTATAAATGTGCTAACCCGTTTCTGTTGGATAGGTTAGAGGACGTAAAGGGGCTCCTTCAGCATTTCCAAGAGGTCATTCTAGCTCATGTTCCCAGATCGAAAAATCAAAGGGCTAATGATTTAGCTCAGCTGGCTTTAGGTTTTAGGAAAGCAGTGATGTGCCAACAGATAGCGGAGACAGAGTATCAGGAGGATTGGCGACAGGAGATTGTCACTTATTTAAGAAAGCCGACTGGACAAGCATCTCGCGATGTGAGACGAAAGGCCCTCAGCTTTACATTGATAGGCAATGATTTGTTCCGGCGGAGTCACACCGGAGTTCTTTTAAAGTGTCTCTCCAAGGAAGAAGCCTTGCAGGCAATTGCAGAGGTGCACGAAGGCTTATGTGGAGCACATCAAGCAGGCCTAAAACTAAAATGGATAATCCAACGTCATGGTTTCTTTTGGCCATCAATGACTATAGATTGTAATGCTTATGCGGTTGGCTGTAAAGCTTGCCAAAAGCATGGCCCTTTATTGCACACTCCTTCCACGGAATTGCATCCGATCATTAAACCATGGCCTTTCCATGGATGGGCCCTGGACATCATCGGAAAAATTATCCACCTTTAGCAAAAAGGCACACATTTATATTGGTGGCAACGGATTACTTCATTAAGTGGATAGAGGCGCAACCATTGATCAAAGTGACACAAACAGCGGTCATCAACTTTCTCCAACAAAATATTCTATTCCGTTTTGGAATCCTAGAGACAATAACAACGGATCAAGGAACGGTGTTTACAGGGGACCAGGTACGTAATTTCCTAACACAGTTTAAAGTTAAGTTACTTCACTCTTCTCCTTATTATGCACATGCCAATGGACAAGCAGAGGCAACAAACAAAACCTTAATCACCATGATCCACAAAGCAGTAGAAGACAATCCAAGAAGATGGCACGAGACGTTACAGGAAGTGTTATGGGCCCATCGGAATGCTGCTAAAACTGCTACGGGCTTTACTCTGTTTAGACTAACTTACGGGCAAGATGCTGTGTTACCTGTTGAGATATCATTGCAATCAGCCCGGATAGCCTACCAGCATTGTCTAACGACTGAAGATTATTAGACGGCTTTGGCCCTGAGCTTAGACCAAGTTGAGATGGACCGTTGGGTTGTCCTAGAGAATATAAAACAACATAAGGAGAATGTAGCAAGGGCGTACAATCGAAAAGTCCGTGAAAGAAGTTTTCAAGAAGGAGACATGGTATGGAAGACTATTCTCCCCATTGCACCAAAAGATCTGAAGTACGGCAAGTGGTCCGCGTCCTGGGAAGTCCCATTCTTAGTAACGCAAGTTTTTGATGGAGGAGCTTACCGCCTAATAACACCCGATAGAAAGGAAGCAGGTAAAGCAATTAACGGTAAGTTCTTGAAACGGTACTATCCGGCGTTCTGGAAGGGGACTAGAGAGTAAAAAAAAAAAAAAGAAAGAGAGAAAATCTTCTTAAGCAGAAAATTTTGTTCTGACATATTGAATTGATCACAAGAGGCCGACCAAATAGCCGTAAATGTCATTACAAAAGAAATCGGCTATCATTAGAAGGGGCGTTGGGCAACAGCATCGGCCGATAAGGAACAATCGCTAGCCGATTAGGGTCTTTTGATTTGGCGGACGCTTGGCTAGCCATCATGGCAGTTTCCATTGGCTGCGGATTAGGAACTGGGAGCTCTGTTCCAGTCATCTCAGCCTCAGTTTATGTTCCTCCTTCGGGAGGTAGGGCCACCTTGTCAGTGCATATCTTTTGAACCCCTATTTCGGCCGTCGAAATGACAGTTTCTTCAGTTTGAGTTCCAGAAGGACCTGCTTCGTCAGTAGTCGAAGGGTGTAGAGCCTTGTTCAGTTCGGCTACAAAAGCGGTCCTACTCGGACTTCATCTCATTCAGTAGGATGGTTGAGTTTGATAGTTCAGCTTAGTTCCTTTTCCGCCTCCAGCATTAGCCGTTCGTCATTATGCTTGAGAAGGGAGTCGTCAATGGCTTTGACTGTTTCCTGGAGTCCTTTCTCTGATTCAAGCCGCTGCTCCAAGGCCTTTTCCTCAGAGTTAAGTTCTTCCTGGAGTTCTGATAATTGATGTTCGAGCCGTTCAATCTTCCCTATTCCCTCCGCAATGTCAGCTCGCAGAAGCGTAAGATGACCCAGGGATTCCCGGCGATCTTTCTCTGCAAATGCTGCATTTTCTTGATGCAGTTTTAAAAGCTCTAACTGGTCATGAGCTTCATCTCGACGGCGCTGAGTGTCAAAGAAGAAGCAACCAGTGAAGCGCATTTGCCCCAGGCACCCAATTGCCAAGTCCCGAAGTATATGGGGCATGTCTGGGTCGGCTAATTGTACAATTCGCAGAAGAGCGCGACTCACATTATCAAGGGTGGACCTCTCAACAGGCAAGGAAGCCCCGATGAGACCATCAAGAAAGTCCAGTGCCGAGGCCAACGTCAGCATCGGCAAGGGAGTAGTAGCTTCTCCAGTTCCCTGGCTGGGGGGAGGCAGAGTTGTTTTGATGACATCGACCACTGGTTATTTTTCAGGCCTTGGCGGAACAAAGGATGAACTTTTTGGAGTCGGTAGCCCAGCCGGCGGAAGGTTTGCCACTGGTGGGGAAGCCGACACGTTAGCCGCTGGAAGAGGAGTCGTAGCCTCCATCGCCGGGGTATCTGTCATCGGGGGAATAGTTCTTTCAGCTGCCCTTTTGGCTAAAGATTGGAGCGAAATGTCTTCCTCCGAGTCAGAAGAAGTATCGATGATAATGGGATGACCTATCCCTTGTTTGTGCTTCTGCAGAAAAGATTATGCTGATAATTAGATAAAAATTGAACATTAGGGAAGCCGAGCAAGAAAAAAAAAGAATTACCAGAAGTAAACCTTGGAAATGGGAGGAGTCGGTGTTTCATGCTTCCTTTTTGATCGACGGAGCAGGGACGGGACCTCAACTTCTTTTTCCTTCTCCTCCGGGACAGCGGGAGCAGCAGCAGTAGTTTTCTGCACCAAGGGAGTACGTAAGGCCGATATTATTATAGGACTTACATGGTGTTTTACCTGTTTTTCTTTCTTAGCAGATGGTGGTTCAGGCAAAGAGGTGGCCGGCCCAAGAATCCGCAGAAGCCAGATGCCTATGGGAGCAGAGAATAGGGCCCCACTCAATAGTCTCCACCATAAATTGAAGTTCGGAGAAGTCTCTAATACCACCTGGAAGGATTTAAATTCAAAAGACCTCAAGATGGCCTGAGTGCTTTCGACTAAGGTTTGTACGTCTTCAGCCGATAGCACCGATTTCACGGAGAAAGAAAAAACGTGCCCCGGATCTGCGGGGATGTCTTGTATCAGCCCAAATTGGCGGGAGAAGCAGTGGGGGTTGTACCTCTCACAAGAGGTCTTAGCACTCCGAGCTCCAGGCTTGGCCCCCAAAAGAATTTCTCAAGGACACAGAATTCGAGCCCATAGAGTTTCTTGTGTTGCTTTGGGGCTTTCCGACAAGCCTTTCAACCAAAGGGGGCCTTCTTGGCGAGCAGCATACGAAAAGAAAATAGAAACATGGAAGTCTCAACATCGGTAAAGATACGAGACGATGGTTTCGACAGAAGCAGTATTCATAGGGACCCAAAGCAGCCGATAGCCAGTCGCTCGTTTGGAAGGGTGTGCCTGGGCTCCTGTGATTTGACTAACGCCAAAGTTGGGCAGATACTGGTACAACCAAAGTTGGGCAATCCAGAGCGAGCCCCAAGGTGGGTCGGATCTTTCCCAGTGGCAAACTATTATAATTATTTATTCATCTCAAATATTATAAATTTGAAAGACAAAAAGTAAATCTCTGTATATGAACATGAACAAATTTTAAGTTAAATTTATCAAGTTACATATATTGCTTATAAATTAGAGTGTAATTTAATTGTTAATTATTAGTTACTAATTTTTTATTTCATTTTTAACTTATAATGAATAATACTTTTAACAATATTTTATACTCTAAGAAATAAATAATACAACTAAAAGATGAAAACATATCTAAATTAGTAATCCTCTATTAAGTTTTAGTTTTTATAGAATAAAAGAAAAAAACAGCCTAGCAAAAAAAGAAAAAAAAACATTATTTAAAAAATTATTTAATATATAAATATAAAAAAGAATAAAAATAATTTCTATTTAATTATATAAAAAGGAATAAAAGATAATTGTCATTTAATTAAAAATATTTTAAAAACTGTATATCACATATTTTCTTCAGAATTAATAAATTATTATAACTTTTTATTTACTTAAAATACATTCAACTTAATATTAAAAATATTTATAAATAAGCTGATAATTGAAAATGAAATGAAAAAAAAAATTGTAAATATATAATAAATATAATTTATGATACCACTTGACACAACAACAGATTTGGCAGGATGGCAGACTTTAGCATATTGTGGAAGGTTGGTCGCGTGTTCGAATCCCAGGAATGACAGAACCACGTACTATGAGAGCCAATTGGGTCGGGTCAAATTCAACAATTTTTTCATAAAGTCGTCGCAATTTAGCTATCGAATTGCGACCAAATTTAAAAATTGTCAAAATTTTTTACTTAATTTTATTATAGAAAATGCAGTTGCAATTCGATCACAAAATTAGATTAGCTACTACTGGTATGAGGGCCAATTGGGTCGGGTCAAATTCAATATTTTTTAAAAAAGTCATCGCAATTTAGCTACCGAATTGCGACCAAATAAAAAAAAATAAAAATTGTCAAAAATTTTTACTTAATTTTATTATAGAAAATACAGTTGCAATTCGGTCGCAAAATTATATTAGCTACTATTCGTACGTGACTATTAGCGGTTGGTCGCAATTCAGTCGCAATTTAGTGAATACCTACCAAATTGCGAGCGAATTGGTGGTCGCAATTTTGCTTTTTTCTTGTAGTAGTAGTAAGTACATCCCATCATTTTCCTTTTCCCCTTCCTTACACCTTATCTTTTCCCCCCTCGTTCTAAAAAATTTAAAAAAAAAACTCTCATAATACACGTCTTTGCCTCGCAAGAAGATTAAAAGGTAACATCATATGTAAATATTTCCTTCCTTGTAGGGACGGATGTAAGACAAAAAATTTGAGGGACAACAATTTGAGGTAGGCGCAGAAGATTTGTTTGTTGTCTAGTTGATGAAAGGGAGTCGTGAGGATGACGGATCGAATGAGACAAAAAGGTCTCAAACAAATACTTTGATGGATTAATAGATATTAAAAGTTTAAAATTTAGTAAATATATAAAAAAAAGATACAATGGTTAATAGATTTAGAAATAGTCTAATAGTATAACGTATATACAAATATTTTGTAATTTATAATTTATTATATTATAACTAGTAAGGATTCCAAAAAAAATTGGGAGGGGCCAAGAATACAAACATTTTGTAACTTATATTTAATATACTAAAATTAGTAAGGATTTCAAAAAAATCGGGAAGCCTTGGCCCTCCCTACACTATGTGTGTGTGTCCAACCCTGCTCCCTTGGGAAATAATTCTAGTTTCTAAAAAATAATTATGGCTGAAGGTTTTTGTATAAAGATTAAGAGAATGATCAAAAACTATAAAATATTAGATAAAAGAACTATATTACTTTTTTTGAAAATTAAAAACCTAACTAATATGGTGGTTTAATAAAATAAAGGTATAAATAAAAAATGCAATAAATACATATTTAAAATTTTAAAAAGACAGATTTTGAAAATAAATTTTTTTACTAAAACTACCGTTATTTAAAAAAAAAAACAGATGAAGCACCAGCAACTGTCTTGGGTACAACTCTTTTAAAGTAGTTTATGGCAGAAGGAAGCTTGAAATTTCAACTTCACCATGTTGCATTCTGTTAGGTTATTTATTATTGTCAAATTCTAAAGTTCTGGTCCTTAAATAAGATTAAATTGTTTAAAATATTCGTATACCATGAAACACAAATAGTAGTAATTTGTAAACAAAACATGACAGAGAAATAACCATTACTTAACCAAAAAAAAACAAAAAAAAAAAACAACAACACTATAAGTACGAAAAGACTGGAACATCATTAATTAGAGCTTCCTCCGATTAACCTAACAAAATCATCTTAAAACACTGATTTAGCACTTCATTCGAAAGCAGCTGGAGAAGCTACAGAACCGTTCAGGTCACTCCTAGGCCCCAGCGCTTCTCTTTTGCCGAGGACAACAGCAGTGAGTGTAGCCTCTGACTGGAATGAAGCCTTCAACAATTCCAACCCCTGTCCACTAGAAAAAAATGTTCTGAAAAAGGAGTTTGAATTTGAGGAAACATCAACAAAATACATATATTTTTTAGCCATCCGATCCAAATGATAAACAAGTAGTAACAACTAAACAAGGGGAAAGAAAAAGCCATACCTCGTTCTTGCCAACTTTAACCACCCTCTCTTCAAGCACATCAAGTTTAGAGACTTTGCATTTGTTCATCATTGTGATGCTAGACACCATAGACATTGGACTAATTGACAAATCATTCGAGACCATGTACACCATAAGGCCTTGAACATAACACACTTGTATTAGCAGTAACTGCTGGAGCAACACTACTCCCTTGAACATATCTTAGTTCCCTCGGCATTCATTGGCTTGATAATGATGATACCACGAAAGCTTGTGCCCCGAAACCACTTGTATAATTAACGCCGCTGCGAGGGCAGCTAGGGCAGGCATAACCACTCTCATTTGTTATGTATCCATGATTTTGATAGCAAGTGTAAAATTTCTTAGGGGTTGTTGAATCGCTACTATCCATCAGGAGTGGAATGTTAGTAACAGGTGTGGATATCTTGGGATTAAGAAGAATGTCCTTGGGTAGATTTGGCTGCAAGTAAGATTCATGATTTCCGAAACTTTGATAAACATTTCCAATGCAACCAACGGAGGATCTACCGGTGCGGAGTTTGATAACAACACCAACAGGCAATGAGAGGAGGCCGAACAAGAAATCCACAAAGTCTTTTCCCGCTTCAGCAAAGAGAACTTTGTTGGCTTTGGTGTCAATGAGTAGCTTCAAATGCATCTTTGTCGTTGCCATCCCCTGAACCGTTAAGTCAATGAAAGAAGAAGAGTTTAGTCAGTCAACCAGAACGTAGACAAGCCAAATTCAAATTAGTATATAAAAAAAAATATATGTTTTCATTACATGCAACTTTGGAACACATTGATCTAAATATCTTGTACAAATCATACAATTAGGCCAGAAGAATAAGGAAAACTTTAGCAATTCCTCCCCACGACCCAAGTCAAAGAAAAAAAGAGAACAAAACAGAAGAATCCATCAATTGATGCTCAATATAGTAAATTGGTAGTTTGGGCTGTCAATAACGGCATCAACAGGATAATAAGGACATCCTTTAAACAAGCATATCGCCTTTTTTCTTCTGCCTCCAAGAAAAAGAACAACAAACCCTTCTAACTAAACATTTCTTAAATAAGATTTTCTAAGAAACTCAAATCGAATGTTTACAGAGAGGGTAAGAATAGTAAGAACAAAAATTTTGCTGCCTTTCGTGAGGTTTGAAAAGACAAAAAATAAATAAATAAAATTTTCAGATAGGATTAGCTTAATAGCACTAGTAGCAAGAATAACATAATGGAGTAGAACAACCAAAAATATAGTAAGGGAAATAGTAATAAAGCTAAATGTGTTATAAAATTTTGACAGTGTTAGAATAAAATCTGCACATAATAAATCTCTGACTATTATTTGCATAAGTATTTCTTCAAACTTCTCTTTTTCTTTTCTCTCACAATTTTCTCTAATAATTCTCTCACAAAAATGATATATCTCTCAAGTTTGGAGAAGAGTTCTATTAGTGGAATGAATCATCTTTCACTAATATGTATTAGTGGTATCTCCACTAATATGTATTTGTGGTGTTTTCCCTAACTCTTAATGATGGATATTCATATCCACTAATGGAATTAGTGGATTCTCTACTAATTCATAACACTCCCTCTTAGATGTTCATTATATAAAGAATATGCATCGTTAAAACCTTACTAGATAAAAATTCAGTGGGAAAAAAATCTAATGAAGGAAAAAGAGTATACTATTCTATATATCTGTTTATTACTCCCCCTAATAAGATGATTCCTTTAAATCTTTGAACCGACACATACCGATTTTATATCTTAACCTCTCAAATGTTATAGTCGGTAAAGTCTTCGTGAAAATATTTGTCAAGTTGTCACATGACTGAATTTGTAACACATCAATTTCACATTTCTTCTAGAGTTCATGAGTAAAGAAGAATTTTGGTAAAATATGTTCTGTCCGATCTCCTTTAATAGATCCTCCTCGTAATTGAGCTATGCAACGTGCATTATCTCCATAAAAAGGAATTGGAATATCTCTTCTAAACGATAATCCACAACTTTCTCGGATATAATGAATCACTGATATTAACCATACACATTCTCGACTTGTTTCATGCATGACTATAATTTTAGCATGATTTGAAGAACTAGTTGCTATAGATTTCTTTGTAGAACACCATGATATAGTAATATTTCCACATGTAAATAGATAGCCCGTTTGAGAACGTGCTTTATGTGGATCAGATAAATAACCAGCATCTACATAACCTATCAATATTAGGCTGGTTTTATTTGAATAAAATAATTCGAGATCAATTGTACCTTGAAGATATTGAATGACTTGTTTAATTCCATTTCAATGTCGTCGTGTTGGTGAAAAACTAAATTATGTTAATAAATTGATAGCAAATGCAATATCAGGTCATGTATTATTAGCAAAATACATCAATACACTAATTGCACTGAGATATGGTACTTCAAGACCAATGAGTTCTTCATCATCTTCTTGAGGTTGGAAAGGATCTTTATTCACATATAATGATCGGACGATCATTGGAATGCTCAATGGATGTGCTTTATCCATATAAAATCTTTTTAGAACTTTTACTGTATATGTTGATTGATGAATAAATGTTCTACTTTTCAGATGTTAAATTTGTAAATTAAGGCAAAATTTAGTTTTACCAAAATTTTTAATTTCGAATTCTCCTTTTAAATAATCAATTATTTCTTGAAGCTCTTCTAAAGTTCTAATAAGATTAATATCATCAACATATATAGTTAATATCACATATTTAGAACCAGATTTCTTAATAAAAAACATGGACATACTTGGTCATTTTTAAATCCTGCTTTTAATAAATATTTACTAAAATGATTGAACCACATGCGCCCAAACTGCTTCAGGCTATATAATGATTTCTGTAACTTGATGGAGTAATTTTCACGAGGATAATGTTTATATGCTTCGAGCATGCGAAATCCTTCGTGGATTTTCATGTAAACATCATTTTCTAAATTTTCATACAAGTAAGCAGTGACAACATTTAATAGGTGCATAACTATCTTTTCATGTACTGCCAAACTGATAAGATATCAGAGTGTAATAACGTCAACAATAGGAGAATAAGTTTCATCATAATCAATACCTGGTCTTTATGAAAAACCTTAGGCTACTAACCGTACTTTATATCGTGCGATTTCATTATTTTCATTACGCTTTGGCACAAATATCTATTTGTAGCCAACAAGTTTTACACCTTTTAGTGTTCGGACTGCAGGTTCGAAGACTTCACGTTTTGTAAGTGCATTTAACTTCAATTGAATCTCATCTTTCTATTGTAGCCAAACTTTTCTATGCCGACATTCATCAAATGATATTGGTTCAAGATCATCATTATCCCGTGTAATATCAAGAGATATATTGTATGAAAACATATTATTAATAACTGTTTCTATCTGATTTCAACTTCTATCAGAAGTGATATAATTGATAGAAATTTCAGTGTTACTTTCATCAACTTCTGGTTTTTTTATTTTATCATCAGTTCTCTCTTGGTCTTTATCATTCTTTTATTTAATATGATCATCCAGATCATTTAATCATCTTTTCTTTCGAGGATTTTTATTTTTAGAACCAAGAGGTCGGCCACGCTTCAGCGTGCTTTTGACTCACCAGCTATAGGTATAATCTTTTATTCTACTGGAACTTCAATTTGAATAGGAATATGTGATTTTGTTACTCTTTTGAAGTCAACAAAAGTATCTAGCATTTGATTTGCAATGGTCTACAAATGAATTATGTTTTGAAATTCAAGTCCACACGCGCTTGTGTGCGAATCAAGATAATTTTATGATGTTGTCCAAGCAAGATTTTTCTTATGCTATTTATGCTCTCCCCTAATTTAGGGAATACTATTTCATCAAAATGACAATCAGCAAATCTTGTCGTGAATACATCTCCTGTCAGGGGTTCAACATACCTGACAATAGAGGGAGAATCATATCCAACATATATCCCCTTTCTTCTTTGAGGACTCATCTTTGTATGTTAGTTTGGTACAATTGGAACATATACCACACATCCAAAATTTATTAAATGAGTAATATTTGATTCTGAACCAAAAGCTAATTGCAAAAGAGAGAATTTATGATAACTAGTTGGCCTTATACGTACAAGTGCTGTAGCATGTAAAATAGCATGTCCCCAGGCAGATGTTGAGAGATTTATTTTAATTAATAATAGTCTAATAATTAATTGTAATCTTTTAATAAAAGATTCTGCTAGACCATTTTGTGTATGAACATGAGTTACAGGATGTTCAACATTAATCTCAATTGACATGCAATATGCATCAAAAGTATGTGATGAAAATTCACCAGCATTATCCAAATGGATATTTTTAATTTGATGGTCAGAAAATTGTGCTCGTAATTTAATTATTTGAGCAAATAATCTCGCAAACGCCAGGTTGCAGTGGATAATAAACACACACGTGACCATTGAGATTATGTATCAATTAGGACCATAAAATATCTAAACGGTCCACATAGTGGATGAATAGGTCCACAAATGTCTCCATGAATCTGTTCAAGAAATGTAAGACTTTCAGCTCCTAGTTTTATTGGTGATGGTCTAATAATTGATTTTTCTAGAGAACATACATCACATTAGAATTTTTCCGATGTCAATATCTTTTTATTTTTTAATGGATGACCATGTGTATTCTTAATTATTCTTCTCATCATGGTAGATCCTGGATGACCCAACCAATCATGCTAAATGCTAAAAGTAGTAGGATCAGTAAACTTCTGCTTTACTAGATGATAAATTTTAATTGTACATATTTTTATAAAACATAGGCCAGTAGAAAAAGATGATAGTTTTTTTAATACAGATTTCTTACCTAAATTATTTTTGAGTAATATAAAGATACTTAATACCATTTTCTTCATTTGTTTCAACATGATACCCATTTCTGCGGATATCTTTAAAACTCAATAAATTTTTTCTGGATTTTGAGAAAAATAGTGCTTTATCAATATTAATTGTTGTTCCTTCAGGCAACAATATACTAACTCTTTCGGAGCCTTCAATCAATTTTATACTACCGTTTATAGTATAAATAATTATTTTTTCCATTTTGAGACAAGAAAAATATTTCTCATTTTTTGAGTATGATGGTGTAGTTTCACTATTAATAATACATACATCATCATTAACAACAGCCATCTGAACAAAAATAGGTATATGCAAACGTAAATATTATTAGAATATAATAAAAATTCAAAAATATTAAGGTGAGACATTAGTTCTTCTGGACACTGCCATCACCAATTAAATGGTCTATCCTACCGTCTAAGTGTTCGAAAAAAATTAGATACATCTATATGAGTAATATTAATATTAAGATCTTCTGGATCAATATAATCGGCGTCAGTATCATTCACTGGATGTTGAGAAAAATTTACTTCAATATTTTTATTTTTCTTTTCAGTGAAGCTTGATATAATTCTACTAAATACTCAGCCGTACAACAGTTACTGACCAATGACCTTTCATGCCATATCTATAATACTTATCCTCATAATTTTTTTGCATTTCTTTTTCTTTTCCCTTATTATCTTTTCTTTCCCACTTCAGGTGGCCAGTATTTCTCACAATTTGATTATTACTATGATAAGGGAAATATCGAACGTATCCACGACCATAACCATGACCACGGTCATGACCACGACTACGACTATGACTTCTGCAGGAGCTAACAACATTCATTTTTGGGAGTGCTATTGAGCTAGTTGGTCTAGCTTCATGACTTTTTCAATAATAACTCATTATTTTTTTTCTACAATGAGGAGGGCAGTAATTAAATCAATAAATTTTGTATACTATTTTTCTCCATATTGTTGCTGCATGATAATATTCGAGGAATGAAAGGTAGAGAATGACTTCTCCAACCTATCTTCATCAATAATTTTTTCTCCGTATAATTTTAACTGAGATGTAATTTTATACATAGCGGAGCTATATTCATTCACGATTTTAAAATCTTGCAACCTCAGGTACAACCATTCATACCGTGTAGTTGGTAGCACGACCATCTTCAGGTGGTCAAATCTTTCTTTTAAATTTACCACAAAACATATGGATTTTTTTTGGTAAAATATTCCAGTTTTCAATTTTTGTCGAGATGACGACGGATAAAAATCAAAGTTTTAGCCTTTTGTGGTGTAGATGCACTATTTTTTTCTTGAATAGTTTCACTAAGGCCTTCAGCATTTAGATGCATTTTTGCATTGATAACCCATGACATATAATTCTTTCCAGAAATATAAAGGGTTACAAATTCAAATTTAGTAAGGTTAGCCATATGGATCAATAAATGCGTACCTTTAGTCACCTCTAGTCTTCTGACTTTTGTAACGCTAGAAACTCGTACTGATAACGTGTTATAAAATTTTGACAGTATCAGAATAAAATCTACACACAATAAATCTCTGACTATTATTTGCACAAGAATTTCTTCAAACTTTTTTCTTTCTTTTCTCTTACAATTTTCTCTCACAAAAATGATATATCTCAAGTTTGGAGAAGAGCTCTATTTATAGAGCTCTATTAGTGGAATGAATCATCTTCCACTAATATGTATTAATGGTATCTCCTCTAACTCTTAATGATAGATATACATATCCACTAATAGAATTAATGGATTCTTCACTAATTCATAACTAATGCCAATGTGTAATATGCCGATACACAAATGTCCAACCACCAACCGCAACAACATTCTTATATTTGCATAATTCCATTTCTCCTAATAGAATTCCCTCCCTTTCTTCACTATTCCTCCTACTTCCCACATATTTCCTTCTGTTTCTCTCCTTCTATATGTGTCTTTGTGTTCCATCCTTAAATTCTTAATGCAGGTATAGTATAGTGTGGTTATGACATCAGTAATCAAGAAAATTTTTGCTACTAGATAATCACAACGGAAGACATTAATTTGTAGCCCTCTAAAGAAATAAGAAATTGAAAAGAGGCCGAGGAAAGAAAACGAAGGCGGATCACTAATGGGAAGACAAGAAAATGAAGCCAATAAAATTTTCTGAAGGCAAATCTAAGGCCTCCAAAGCAAATTCACGGGCCCCATTTCCCTAGAAGCAGAGATTCTTTGTGGAGGAGCTGGGTGACTTGAGTATGCTTATACTTCATAAAAATCCTTAATTTTGGGTTTCTTATCAAAATTAAAATATACATATATTTTTAATAAGGAATCTCAAGTCTTTTGAGAAAACTTATTGAAATAGAGAGATCTATGTTTCTACTAGTGATATGGAATTCCAAGTCTTTCGCGACAATCTAAACCTGTAACAATGATTTTGTCACTTTTTACATTGATGGCAGTGGGATTCGTAGATGCCAATTGCTTTTCTATAGATCTTGATGGTGAAATTTAGAGAGTATCCATAAAATTATCTTTCCCACCTTCAAACGCAGACAAATGGCAGAGGCGCCCAGTTAAGGATTGACGCAGGTGGCGTTGGCGTTGGTGGCGTTTCATTTCAAACTTCTAATATGGAAAGGAATATTAAGCGTAAGAAAAATATTGAATTGTTGCTCATGTCGATGACGTATGCAACCGCCACACCACATCTTCAATGCTCCACACTGACCAGCAAAATTTAGAGAAGATAGAAGAAAGAGAGAATTTTCCTCATTTGCATACTGAAATTCTCACTTCACTATAGTTGGGTCTCCTTTACAAACACCTCATTTTTCCTATTTTCTCCTCATTAAGAGAAAATAAACTCAATTATAATTACTGCAAGAATACTACTACATATCTCTAAAATAACAACCTTATTTCCTTTCCCTAAAGGATAAAAACAAAGGAAGAAACCCAGAAAATTGGCAATTCAACATAATGGCTCAACCACCATACATAAATCAAACACAAAACATAGTGAAAATAAATAATATGCAGAAGAGAATTCAAGAGAATCTTGAGTAAATTGCTTGTTGGGTTCCTACACCTATTATATTTTTAATTAGAGACATTCAATACTTTATTTAAAATATATAAATATGTGATGCTAGTTCATAATTTTATTATATTTCTGATATTGATATTTATAATAAATAAATATAATCTACTATTATCTTTTTGATATATATATATATATATATATATATATATATATATATATATATATTACGATGAACAATAAAAAGATTCCTTGTTCAGTGAGCCCATTACTTTAATACATATAAATCACGTTGCTGATGTTTTGGAAAAGAATATTCTATAAAGAAAATGAAAAATAAATCACGGTGTACTACATCAGTGTTGGATCTTTGCACGTTTCGATCTTTTATTGGTTCTGGGAAAATAAACAAAAGAAACTCTTGACTTCATATTTTATCAGTGAGGACTGACCACCATCCTCCAATAGACCAGATTCATCATAATAAGCCAAGTTTCCTTCTTAAAATTTTTTTAATTCAAGATTCACAGATCCTTTTCCACTCTCGCGTCGCCCAATTCTTACTCTTAGCCCAGCCTGCCAATCCTGGCCGAGACGCCACCTTCCCATCTTCTGATAGAAGAAAATAATCAGGCTTACAAAGCACTTCAATCCAAAATCAGTAAATACAATCAAATTCATGCATGGAAGACCATAATAAGATTTTCAAAACCACATGGAAGGAAGAACCCACGAATGGTTCTTCTAGAAATCAATGAAAGAGCCGCCCAAAGAAGTTGAATTGAAGGACAACTTTTGCTTCGAGAGAAAGAGATCAGAGACCTGGATCTGCAAAGGGAAGAACTGGGCTCGGTTCAGGAAGCCATGAATTTGACTGTGGTAATGTAAGATTCCTATTAAAAAAAAAAAAAAATGTTTTGAGTGTGGGAATTTTGTGAACGAAAAGGGAAAGAAAAATAATCAAGCCACATTGAATAAATAACCAAAACTGGTGTTTTCATTGGACTTTAGACAAAACTAGGTGTGCAAAATGTATTAATATTAAAAATATATATATTATTAATTAACTTAATTAATTATTTAATTAGTTAAAATTTTAAAATAAATTTAGATAGTATACAAAGAATCACAAATTTTAATATATTAATATTAAATACGTATATAGATAATATTTAAAGAATCACACATTTTAATGTATTAATTTAGATAGTATTTAAAGAATTACACATTTTAATGTATTAATATTAAATACATATATTTTATTAATTAATTTAATTAATTAAGATTTTAAATGAAGCCAAATATAATTTTTATTTTTTAAAAAAATTCATTTAACCACGTGTCAGCTTATGATACTTCCACGTGTCGTAATAGTAGGGTTCATCTTTGGCTTATATATATATATATATATATATATATATATATAAAATTATTTTATTAAGATTTAATGTATTAATATTAAATATATATATTATTAATTAACTTAATTAATTATTTAATTAGTTAAAATTTTAAAATAAATTTACATAGTATACAAAGAATCACACATTTTAATATATAAAAATTAAATACATATATAGATAATATTTAAAGAATCACACATTTTAATGTATTAATTTAGAGAGTATTCAAAGAATTACACATTTCAATGTATTAATATTAAATACATATATTTTATTAATTAATTTAATTAATTAAGATTTTAAATGAAGCCAAATATAATTTTTATTTTTTAAAAAAAAATTCATTTAGCCGCGTGTCAGCTTATGATGCTTTCACATGTCGTAATAGTAGGCTTCATATTTGGCTTATATATATATATATATATATATATATATATATATATATATATAAAATTTAAAAATACAATTTCCCCTTAATAATTTACATATATATGTGAAGAGAAGTTTGGAAGGTAGAAAATAAGAATATCTAAAAAAAAGAAAAATAACACATTTGTGCTTAGCATTTACCCGGGTCTACACCTATCCTACACATAATGTATTAAAAATTTCATATTTATATAATAATAATAATAATAATAATAATAATAATAATAATAATAATAATAATAATAATAATAATAATAATAATAATAATAATAATAATAATAATAATAATGAGCAAGTTTCAATTTTATACTACAAATAATAAATTAGACATCACTTAAGAAAATTAAGAAATCTAAATATAAATCTTTAATGTAAAGGTCATTAAGGGTGTATAACAGTAGAAAAAGCATACGAATAGATAGGAAGATGTAGAATTTGAAAAATAAATTAAATTTTATTACAGAAAATTACAAATACATTGTTACATTTTTCTGATTTAAATTTAATTTTTTTTCTAATTTGAATCATAATTCTTTTTGAAATATATTTTTAATTTACCTAGAGTTTATTTATTTGATATTGAGATGGAACATTGTTCTGTTTTTTTTTAATTTTTATTAATCATATCTAATTTGCTGTATTTCTTTGCAGGATTGGGACTTTTTACAAATTATGTTTGATATAAATGTAAAATTCTCAATATATTGCGTTTAAAATTAAAGATAAAATTACAAAAATTTTGTAATATGAACACGCAAGGCTTATGATTTGAAAAATAAAATAATTACAAATTTAAACTTTATGTAGATATTTAGAATTGTAGAAAATGATCTAAAACTTTAATATGGAAAATGAAGTTCATAAAGGAGTAGTTTCAAGAGAATTCCAGAAAGCCAACAATCCCATGTGCCTCGAAAAGAAAATTACGAAAACGCCAAAAGCCATTACCACTGCGCGCTTTGTTTTGTAGTCAAAACTTGCACAGTAAGCAATGAGAGGGGATTTGCCCGTACAATTTACTTACTTTGTCGGGAGAAAAATTCTTATGTGAATTGGGTCATCTTGGACTCTCGATTCATGATAGACCGGTTCATATAAGAATTTTCTTTACCTAGTGCATTATTGGATGCCGCAGAAAGGAATAGTTCTCTAATCACTTTCGATAATTTTTTATACTTTTGCCAAATAGTTTCCATAAAATGATTTTTCATTTTAAATCATGTTGATGAATGTTTACTTTAGTTTTTAATATATTCAATTAAAGTAAAGGGTAAAGATGAAATTATTATTATAAAGAATCTTATTATAAATCATTCATGAGGATAAAGTAGGCAAACTAAAAATATTAGTATAATTTAGCTTAATATCCCATGCATAATAAATATTAGAGGAAAAACTTGTCATTATTAAGCCTCTTAATTACTTCAACATGATAAATGGATAATAGACTATAATTTTATTATATTTCATGAGTGGAACACTAGAAAGATTTTTATTATACGAAATATTACATTTAGAATTTTATACGTTATATGCCTCCCTTTCTTCCCATTCCCTCTTGCATTTTAGCACATACATTTATGCACCTTAGTGTAATTCTATGGTGCAACCAAAAAAAAAAAAAAAATGAAAGAAAAAAGGAGGCTAGAAAAAATTGTTTTACTTGGTTAAATATCACATTAATTGATTTTCAATTATCAAATTAATTTTATAATTTTTAATAAGATTAATTCAGTCGTTATCTCCTACACCTCTATAAATATTATAACTTATTTAATCTATGTAAATTTTTAAAAATTAATAGTTATTCTAGAACAAAAGAAATATTAAAAAGATACAGTTGAGAAAAATCAATATGAACCATTAGTGAAGTTACTTTATTGATGTCACAATGGAGAAAATATTTTTCACATTTTACTCAAAAAAATAAAAAATAAAATCCTTCATAATAATTCAAATTAATTTTTTAAAAATATTACCTCTATCAAACTAAATGTTATCATATATTTTTAAAAACTTTAAAAGTGTTTAACTATTTATTATATTTTAAATAATTAAAATATACTTTTAAAATATATTAATAAAAATAAAAATAAATAGAAAATAGCAAATAGAAAATAAAGCAATGTAGATGACGACTGGAACAGATCGAGAAATTATAATCCCTATCTCTGACCCACTTTTGTTTGGTAAGACAATAGATGGGACTCAGTCCCGTTTCTATTCCAACCGAAATCGAGAAATTCTCGACCGAATAGGTCGAGTCGATCAGATTCTTAACTTAAAGTGGAAAAATTAATATCCCTACTCCCTCATGGATTAGCAATGGATTTTCTTATGAATTACAAAATCAAATGTTTTGTCAACTGTAAGGAACAACATGGCCAACATAAATTGTTGAATTATTATTACAAAAAAAAAAAAAAAATCCAACATTTGTGAGAATTTCTTTCTTTTATTCTAAATTGAAATAAACTCATAAAATTCTACGAAATAAGGTATAGTATAGTGTGTTAATCACCTGAACTATTGATAGGGGTTAAAATCATTACTATTTTTTAATTATTTGAAGTCAATTTGAGATACTTTTGATGTAATAATTAGGCATATTCATTCTTATTTGATATTTTACTTGTGAAAAGTATTTTTAATAAATTTGTGTAGATTTGAATTGATTTCGAATAAAAAAAAGTGAAAATTTCATATTACACCTGGTGCTAGGTCTAGACAATGCACCATACGCCAGGTCCAATATGGAAAAATAGTGAAACAGAGCAAAATTCAAGGCAAGAACTCAACACACCTAGTGCTAGGTGCGTCGAAGGGATTTGGCGCAATCCTGTGCATGAATTTAGTATTTTTCAAAGAATTTTAATATTTTTTGAATCCTACTCGGCCGAGACTTCTCAAGCAATGAGTTTTAGTATCAAAGAAGCCCATTTAAACAAGAAAAATACAAGAGAAAGTAATGAATTCAATGATCAAATAAGAACATCATTCATTGAAGGAGGAATTCATCAAATTAAGGAACATTGTTCATGAGAGTCTTCAAGGGAGAAGGAGGCTTGTCTATGAGTTCTTTCTTTTACCTTTGTTTTTTTAGAATAATGATGTAATCAATGATTTTATTGTAATTTGATATTATTTTTAGAATTAATGATTTATTGAATTAATTTAGTCTTTTGATCAATTGATTATTGTTCTTGGTATTTGATTACTTAGTTTTCTTACAGAGTTGGTTGATTGATTCTTGTTATTAATTTACTTGAAAAATGGGCTGGTAATGATTTTAATTAATTAATTTTATATTTATTATCTCTTAACTTGCTTGAAAAATGGGTTAATTGTCAAGAACTTAAATAATCAAAGGTTGGTTGATATTTACTAAAATATAGATTCATTGACTAATTTCATATTTTAAATCACCTAAAATATAAGGGTTTATATTAGGATTGATTTTAATTCATCTTTTGGATAAATTGGTTAAGACAAAATATGTTCACTGATTTAACTAGAAGATAGTGATTTCATGTATTGCAAACGAAGTGGGTCTATATTAAATCCTTCATGAGTCCAAGATGAAAATTGATTGTGATACATACTAAGTGATTCATTATCATATTTTCAAAAGCCTTTGTCTAAATTGCATATTTTCACATCCTTGAGTTGCATATATTTCTTTATTTTTCTATTTATTATCTTATCACTTTATTAGGTCTGTTAAACAATGAATGAAAAGTAATTAGTGTGTACTTATTTCTTTGAGGATCGATACTCGTTATTTTCTTATGCTATTCTTGTGATGAATATATTTGCTCGTATGTGTTTTTTGAGATTAATATTTTAATTAAAACTTGACTAAAAGATAGATTTAAATTTGATAATTTTTATATACCTAAAATTTATACATCAACGATGAGCCTGCAAAGCTATTATGTGAACACCTCCAAAAATAATTTTAAAACTTGTTATTTACTGGATGGGTTCTCATTTTCAGTGCGAGGGGCTTGTCTCGGTGGAGGAGGCCCCCAGATTTTCTATACCATGTTGCTTTACCGATTGCTTGGTTGTTAAATTTACCCTCTTCTCTTTTTATTTTTAAAAATTTTTAAAAATAAATTTAGAATTTTGTAATGTGTGCACCCAAATATATTTTAGAAATATCACTCGTCATCTACTCCAGAAACATACCTAGGAGGATCATAATCAACCTTGCCTATATACATACTCATAGAAGTTAAAGCGAAAACCCTTTAAGTCTTGAGCTTCATGTACTCTCTGTTCTTTTTTGAAACTTTTGTTTTTTTGGGATTGACAATATGAAGAAAATACCATATTGAATTAGGAGTTTTATATAGTGGAATGATTTACAAATATGTATAACATCTATTACTCTTCCGAGTGACTTGTTAATATTATGCATTACTTCAACAGTAAGGCGAAAAAAAATCAAAACAATACTTTCCTAATGAGAATTGGAAATTTCTTGAAGAAAAGAGACAATTTATATATTAAAACAATGCTTTTTGAAGATTCTACAATTTGGTTCCTTCCCTTCTAGGCCCTATTGCAGTTCAAGCTCTTCCATTGCAGCGGCACCACCACTACTTGCTGCCTGATATGTACTAACCTTTGAGGGTGTACATGAATCGAATTTTTATCGAACATGTTTAGATTCAACTCAACAAGGGGACTTGAATTCAAAATATCGAATTCGAGCTCAAATATAAACCTCTGTTTAAACTCAAATTTTAGACGAGTTGAATTTAAATATCTAAGTATTAAACTCGAAGACTCGCAAATTTGTTCTATTAATTAATTAATTAATTAATTAATTAATTAATTAATATATAATTAATATTATTTATAATATATTATATTATGAATTATTTATTTTAAATTAAATTCAATATTAATTCAAATTTGAACTTGAATTCGAACTTTTATATTTATTATAATTGAACTTTGAATCAACTGGAGCTAAGATTTTACATTCGAATTGAAGTTAAGTCGAATTCAAAACTTATGTGAAAATAATGGAACTCGACTTGATTTTCTTAATGTTTGATTTGATTCGATTCGAGTATACCCCTAACCCCTACTGACCTCCATACGTTTAACCTACATTCTTGGCGTAATACAAATATATACTTCAATTGAGCAAATAATTTAACTACTGACTCATTTCTATCTCGATCTTTTAGCTTACACCTAAACCGAGTTCAAGTGTACTTTGTCAACAACGTAGAATAAGCTACACTAATCTTTTTGTAAGTTTACCAGTGGACAGCTAGGAATTTTGGTAAATCCCTTGTCCCCCTTTTCAAAACTCAAACAATCTGCCCTGTTTTCATTTTCTCTCCTTTTCCTCTCTCTCATTTGGGAGCTCAAATGGCAGGATAGGATAGAGTAGTTGAAATACTGTAACGAAGCCCATCACCAAGTCATATTCAACGTGTCTATTTCGTTTGAAGTAACATTTAATTGGAATCCCTTTTGTTAGTTCAAGGGTATTCTCTTGTATTTTGACTTATGACAAATATTGATGAAGACTAACTTGTATGATTTATATGTGATATGATATGTTCGACCTCAGTTCTTTCAAGGCATACAAATAACACTGCTAAGAATCTCTCAGGCATATAGAATTCAAAGAAGTGATTAATCAAGTATAACTTCAACTTAAGAGCTTGCAAATCGTGAAGTCCTTATGAAAGAACTATAGATTAGGAATTATTGTTAAGATATTATTTGTAAATTTCTATGTCACTTTATCTTATGTTCAATTTGTTTTTACCTTGAGCACACAAATAAAATGATTTCAAAAAGTTGGCCTTCAGATGTCTGGATTGAGTATTTTGGATGGACCTCCGAATCCAAAACTCCATCCAATACTTTGTAACATTTTGAAAATGGTTCTGCCTAAAAAAGTGCCGTTTTGGACTCATTTTTTGGACAGACATCCTTCCACTTTGTGAATCTAAAACTCTGAAAATCTTGACAGAAAGTAACTGGCCGTTGGGACTTCAAGTTTGGCTCCTATAAAAGTTTTCAAAACTCAATTTTGAAGCAGGTTTTTACGCTATCTTTCTCAGAAATACTCTTACAGTTTAGAGTACAAAAATCTTCCTTTTCATTATGCTTCAAAGTGAAATCAAATTGCTCCAAGGTAAAAAGATACAGGTACTTAGATTGTTTATATCTGCTCAATTGTAAGCTATTTTTGTATTTTCTCTGTGATTTATTTTGTATCAAGGTTTGGAAAGTAAAACCCGATTGGGATGAGTCTTGATTTATTGTGTATCAAGGTTAAGGAAGTAAAACCCAGTTGGGGTGAACCTTAATTATTGAGTTTAAAGAGGTTGGGTGTAAAATCAAGTGTGGTGATCCTCTTGTGCAAGATTGGTATCGCCTATCACCATTAATTTGGGAAAAAAGTTTTAGTGCTTATGTTAAAATCCTTAAGTATGGGCTTAAGGTAGTGGATGTAGATCATTTGAGGATCGAACCACTATCTATCCTTGGGTCTTTTCATCTGCATTTCATCTGTACTTTATCAATGCTTTTTTACTTGTCATTAGATTAAAGAATTTTATCTCAATCTCTGCAATTGTTGATTAGTTTTAGAAACCTTTGTGTTCTATAGAAAGTCTGTCATTGATGCCTCAACTGCCCATCTTTAAAACAGACCTTCTTCTCATCGTTTAATGCTGATTCAAAAGATTCCTGTCGGCACCCCTACAGCTGCGAAGCAAATTTGTCATTATAAACACAAGAATTACACTCCTCCTTACATTCATTGATTTAATTAAAGACTCTATATAGTTGGATGAATATATATATATTTTTGCTTAATTTACCTATCTTAAATATAGACCTTCTTTCCATTATTTAGTGGAGTTTTGAAAGTTCTTTAGTAGCACATTCAAAGCTGTATGGACAATAGATTTTTGCTTACTCACTTTGTTGGTTCTTGCCTTAATAATTTCAGAAGACTTTTAAAGCTCATATTTGTTTGCCATAAACCTTATTCACCCCATAAGGTTTATCAATTAGAGCATTGGTCTACATTATTTTTGGCTTAATAGCCTTGTAGCAAAGATCCATATGACCAACACATCTACTCTACCTTATATTGAAGGATTTTTCACAAATCGACCTCCTTTGTTCAATAAAAGAAATTATACATTGTGAAAAAATAGAATGAAGATTTATATTTGCTCAATCAATTTTGAGCTATGGAATCTGATTGAAAATGGTCCATTTGTCCCGTCAAAATTTATTGATGGTTGAAAAGTGCCTAAACAGAGTGATGAATATGATAATGAGGATATTTCAAAAATGACCTTGAATTTTCAAGCAATGAATATATTGTGTTGTGCTCTTGATGCTAATGAATACAACTGGATTAGTGGTTGTAATTCAGCTCATGAAATGGGGAGATTACTTAAGGTCACCCATGAGGGGACCAATCAAATAAAAGAATCGAAGTTGGGATTGTTGGTCCGAGACTATAAATTATTCAATATGAAACTAAGTGAGAACATAACTGATATATTCACTTGATTCGCAAATATCATGAATAGTCTAAAGGCCTATGAGAAAGTTTATTCTCTCGGTGAGCAAAACAGAAAACTGCTTGATGCTTTGCTAAAAAGTTGGCAGCCAAAATCCTTAGCTATTGAGGAATCTAAAAACCTGAACAACTTACCTACTGAAAAGCTAATTGGCTCCCTCTTGATCCATGAAATGAAGCTTAAAAGGTTTTAAGAGCATGAGGATGATGACAAAGGCAAACGGGGAATTGTTTTAAAAGTAATTGATGAAGAATCTAACAGTGATCAAACTGATTATAATGATGGTACTAATCTAGACAATAAAGAATTGGCTATGGTAGTTGGAAAATTCAAAAAGATATTCAGAAGAGATAACTTCAGCAAAAGGAAGAAGTTTGTCAAAAAGAAAGGACAAACTTCGTCCTTCAAACCTCAAAGCTATAAATGCAAATGTATGGAGCATTTTTTTTGCTAATTGCCCAATAGCTAAAGAAAAAGAAGCCAAGCACAACAAGAAGAAAAGAAAAGGACTGGTTGGGACTTGGGCCTAAGTTGAATTGGAGACTGAAGAAAGCTGTGAATCTGATAGTGAAAAAGCAAACATTTACTTTATGGCCATAGAAGATAAGGTAAATCCTACTTCCTCTAATTCGATATCTAAATTGTATAATTCTGATTGTGAGAAGCTTGGTGATCCTAATGAGCTACTGTTTGACATGTTTCATGAACTCAAAAAGCTATCTAGAAGAAACAAGGAGATGAAAATGAAAATAGATTCCTTGTTAGATGAAAATGTAAAGCTATTGAATGAGAACAAAGATTTACTTGATTCCGTTATGTGCTTAAATGTTGAAAAGGATGTTATCCCAACTTCTTTGCATTGTATGTCACTTGAAAACAAATGTTTGTGTGACAAAGTTCTTTCTCTTGATATTATGCTCAGCAATTTTGATGATATGAAAAATAGAGTTGATGACCTCACCACTTGCATTGAGAAGTTCACAAATGGCAAAAATAATCTAGAAAAATTACTTGGTGCATATCACGTAGCTGGAAACCGAAATAGTCTCGGCTATAGGCATGAAAATAAAGCTGAAAATTATTGATCGTACTTTTTAAAAGGTAGTTCTTCATACACGATTGATATTTGTTGCACATATTGTGAAAAATATGGACACATAGCATCTAAGTGTAATGTTAGGAAGAAAGTAGAACCGGTGCACAAACAGTTTGAAAAATTAGAGGAACTATTACTAAACCCTATGGACCCAAGAAAATGTGGGTACCAAAAGCCATTCTCCCATCTCATGAATAGGTACATCAGCTGTAAAAATTGAGCTCCACAAAGTGGTTCTCGAATAGCGGATGATCAAGATACATGACGAAAAATATAGCACTAATGGATGACATTCAAACTGCAAATGATGGATTTGTCACATTTGGAGATAAGAAAAAATAAAAAATACTTGGTATAAGTAATGTTGGTAAGGGATCCTCATTAGCAAGCAAGTATTAATGATTGATGAATTGAAGTACAACTTGCTTAGTATTAGTCATTTCTAAGTAACTTGCTTAGAAATTTACCAAGATAATGTAGCAAGAATTTAAGATAATGCATCCGAGGAAGATACCATCTATGGAGAACTTAATTTCTTCCTCGGATTACAAATCAAGCAAACCATAGATGGTATCTTCCTAAATCAAGCTAAGTGTGCCAAGGAACTACTCAAAAGATATATTCACCAAACCACTAGCTGAAGAACGTTTCAATCATTTGAGAAGAGGTTTGGAAATTACTAGATTATGTAACTAACGATTTTGCCAGAGATTAGTTATTTATTCTTGTAGAATTCCTAAAGATCTTCTAATTTTGGATGGAAATATTGGATGCGGTATTTGAACTGTATTTTAAGTCAAAAGTCACAATATCTTTTGATTACATATGACACACCTTTTGGACAAGGAAATTAGATGGACAATCTGTGTCCAAATGTTCAAATCTTTTAAATTCTAAATGTTCCCGCTTTTTTTAGCCACAACACTTTCTCTCTTCTTATTAGAATATCTTTACATATTTTAAAAAAATCACCTTTTTTCAAATGTACTAAATTGTACTTATACTCTTCAATATCTCGTAAACCCCAAAAAAGAATTCAAATCTATTTGAATATTCTCATTTTCAAAAAAAAAAAAAAACAAAAGACTATCATTTATCTTAGCACTTTTCTCTTTCCTCTGGCCTTCGTTCTCTCACAAAAAAAAAAAAAAAAAAAATCAAACCCTTCAATCCTATTCGCCATGAGTAAAACTCCAAAACCCAGTAAAGGGACCGAGCTAACAATGAAGGAGATCAAGAAACGCAAGATAATGAAAAAGAAATAAGTTGTTGCCGGACCGATATCTGCAAAGAACAAGGAAAAAAGAGTTGCCATTAATGAACCAACTTCTCAAATTGTATTATCAAAACAACCTCCAGAAGAGCAAGCACAAACATTCAGGTACCTCGATTTCTGAACTAAAAAAGGGGTGAATTTGAATACAATGACTGGGTATCTAGAAACAGAGCTATAACTGTTGGATATCGTGTTGCCCCTAAGTCCTTAAACTATTCAACTAATTCTTAGTATGTTTGAGTCTCTTGGGTGGTGTACTCTGCTATCTGTTGATGACAAACTTTACACCATATTAATTTGGGAATTTTATGCGAGTCTAAGAAAGGGACGACATGAGGAAATAATGAATGGGTTTATTATGTAGTAGTATACATCTAGAGATTGGAGAAGTGAACTTCGAGTTTGACCACCATATGTTAAACAATTTTTTTTTTTATGTCAGAGATGGTGGGATATAATTTTTTGAAATGAACAAACTATCTGAAAAATTCTGAATTTTTTGAACCGAGTTAATTTGAGATGAAATTTACGACTGCCAAGAGCTTTAGAAATTCAAGTTATTGAAATACCAAATGGTTAAATGGAATGGGGAGATTACTACATCACATGGTCTTAACCATAGTGATACCTAGTTTTGGCCACAAGACATTTGTAAGTATTCTGTAAATGGTGTTGATGCTAGCTCTGTCAAAAGGAAAACAAATTAACTTTGGGTTTATGGTTGTGAAATTGATGACTCAATCTCTAAACACATCAAAAAAAGCGTTACTTTTTAGAAACCTTCTCACCAAGCTAGTCAAGTATTTTAATGATGATTTGAGTGCAGTTGTCCCTGAGAACTACAAGGTAAACATCAACATTAGAGATTCATTTGAGAAAATGGGGTCCATTCAAGCAGATAATCAATGGATATTACTTAGAGAGGCCACTGAAGGAGAGGAAGAAAAATTGGTAAAGGCCAAGGAAAAATCTGCTATATTAGGACGAACAAAAAGAAAATGTGAGATTGAAATTCAAGAGTAAACATCAAGCTAAGGGAAGCAGAAAACTCACGAAAGGAGAATAACTCAGAGTATTTTAGATACTATAAATCTGCTATCTATCAAGCTAGGTAGTTTGAGTGTAAAAGTTAAAGATGAACTAAAAAATTTGGTAAATATACTGACAAAGGTGGAAGAAAAGCAATATACAACTACAGTTAATTCGACTGAATAAGTTTCTCCACCCGTGGTAGAGTTTGAACCTATTATTCTTTTAACACGGGAAGAAACTAATGTTCATCCAGAGAAAGAGAGTAAGAAAGAGACTGATATCACTAATGTTCAATCTCTGCACACCAAGGAACCCACAACTGTTGCACCCATTGTTGACAAGGAAGTTCCCAAGCAAGACAAACCAACTACATTTGGTAGCTCATCTGGCTGAAGGCAGAAGCAGGTCGTGATAAAATAGAAGTCCAGCAGAATTGTTAGACAACATTCAAAGAAGGGTGCCAGTGCTAAGTCTGCGACTATCCTCATTCCATGAGATGTGGTACATGATGACTGATGACTAATGACCTCTTCTGCCAACTTGTATTCTGATGACACACTTTTATTCTACCAAATTTCATGCTATCTATACTATATTTTAATGAACACTTTTATTTCGGTCTTTAATTGACATTACTGCTAGTTTCCTACTGCTGATTGCTTATTGCTAATGTTGCTTATTGTTGTCCCTGTTCTGGGCATTCTCCTGATATTACTGCCAATTTACTACTGATTGCTTCTTTGTTGCTTATTGTTATTTTTTTGATTGATGACAAAGGGGGAGAAATAAATATGGATTGTGACTATATGCTTAGGAATATGGATTGTGACTATATGATGAGCTGAATTTGCTGTCGTATTATGCTAAATTTGGATGATGAGGATTGTGGGTGAATTTGGATTGTGGTTATAGAGACTGTCATTTCTTAAGGAGCTCATGATTCTATGAAATACATTGTTGGGATTTTAGTTGATCAAACATTGTGATTGTGCAAATTTGGATTTCTATCATGATATCTCTTTCACTGGTTTTTGACCTTATAAATATGGATTGTGAATTGGGTTTTATGACTTAATATGATATGATTTTGATGGATGGAAAATTGTAAATTGTGAAATGTTGTGATTTTGGACATGTTGTGGCTATGGACTGTTTAAGTATATGGTTGTGAATTTTGAATTTGTGGACTGTAAATTGATTATTGGAGACCATTTGATGTGACTTTGTGAAATGAGTTTGAGGAAATTTTATTATGGTTATAAGTTGTTGTTGGGTGATTTCTCTCTATGTTTTGACTATGGTTGTGATGTGCATTTTCACTAAATATTTAGATGATGAGGATACTTAAGTGGATACTTATGAAATCTATATTGTTTCTTTTTGGTTGCACAGTAAAATCCTTGTGTTGAATTTCCTTGAGAAAAATAAGTTTGATCAATTTCAGGAAAACATTGATTTTTACTCTTGAGATTTTTTTTTTTTTTTACATTGCACATACACAGGGAGAGTTTTGGACTGTATTTCTTCAATCCAAAATACCAGTCCAAAAATAAATTTTTAGACGGCTATCTTCTGCCTGATTTTAACCTATTTTGGACGCACGTTTTGGAAGTCCAAAATTTTGAAATCCAGTTTTATTTTCAAACGCACTTCATAGCTAGCATCTTTCTAACTACTATTCATCTATGCATATACATAGGGAGAGTATTGCTTTTTATGATCTATCCTCTGAACCTCCTCATGTACATATCTATGCATATTTTTTTGGATTACTATGAGGCGAAGGAGGATAAGGAGGTAGATTGGACCATAGGCTCATTGATCTATGTTTCTGAGTATATGCTTAAATTTTCTTATCTTAATTTCATAAACACTCTTTGAGTCCTATAATGAGAGAATGCATTTCAGTGAAAAATATTCTTATCTCTCTCTATCTAACATATCCATACTGTACATATTATTATTTTCATATCACAATCCCATCAAATTTGTCATTACTCAAAAATGGGGAGATTGTTAGCCCTAAGGGCATTCTTCTGTATTTTAACTTATGACAAATATTGATGAAGACTAACTTGTGTGATCTATATGTGATAAGACATGTTCAACCTCAATTCTTTCAAGGCATAAAATAACACTGCTAAGTAGCTCTTAAGCATATAGAATCCAAAGAAGTGATTGATCAAGTACAATTTCAACTTAAGAGCTTGCAAATTGCGAAGTCCTTGTGAAAGAACTATAATCTAGGAATCGATGTTAAGGTCTTACTTGTAAATTTTTATGTCTATTTACCTTATGTTCAATTTATTTTTACCTTGAAGCACACAAATAAAATGACTTCAAAGAGTTGGTTTTCAAATGTTTGGATTGAGCAGTTTGGATGGGCTTCCGAATCCAAAACTCCCTCCAATACTCTGTAACATTTTCAAAATGATTTTGCCTAAAAAGGTGCTATTTTAGACTCACCTTTTAGACGGACATTCTTCCACTTTGTGAATTTAAAACTCTAAAAATCCTGACAGAAAGTAACTAGCCGTTACTAGCCATTGAGACTTCGGGTTTGGCTCCTATAAAAGCTTTCAGAACTCGATTTTGAAGCAGATTTTTGTGCAATATTTCCCAGAAATACAATTACACTTTAGAATACAAAAATATCCTTTTTCATTATGCTTCAAAGTGAAATCAAATTGCTCTAAAGATAAAACAGTATAGGTGCTTAGATTGTTTATATATGCTCAATCTGTGAGCTATTTCTACATTTTCTCCGTGATCTATTTTGTATCAAGGTTTGGGAAGTAAAACCCGGTTGGGGTGAGCCTTGATTTATTGTGTATCAAGGTTAAGAAAGTAAAACTCAGTTAGTGTGAACCTTGATTATTGAGTTCAAAGAGGTTGGGTCTAAAACCAAGTGTGGTGATTCTTTTGTGCAAGATTGGTGTCGCCTACCACCATTGATTTGAGAAAAAGATTTTAGTGGTTGTGTTGAAATCCTTAAGTGTGTGCTTAAGGTAGTGGATGTAGATTATTTGAGGATCGAACCACTATATATTCTTGGGTCTTTTCTTCTCCATTTCATCTGCATTTTAACACTGCTTTTTTACTGGTCACTAGATCAAAGAATTTTATCGCAATCTCTACAATTATTGATCAGTTTTAAAGACTTTTGTGTTCTATAGAAAGTCTATCATTAATGTCTCAACTGCCCATCTTTAAAACATACCATCTTCTCATCATTTAGCACTGATTCAAAAGATTCATGTCGGTACCCCTACAGCTACGAAGCAAATATGTCATTGTGAACACAAGCATTACACTCCTCTTTACATTTATTGATTTAATCAAAGACTTTGTATAGTTGCGTGAATCTATTTTTGTTGCTTAATTTACCTATCTTAAATATATACCTTCTTTCCATCATTTAGTGGAGTCTTGAAAGCTCTTTAGCAGCACATTCAAAGCTACATGGATAATATATTTTTGCTTACTCACTTTGTTAGTTCTTGCCTTAAGATTTTCAGAAGATTTTTAAAGCTCACATTTGTTTGCTATAAACTTTATTCACCTCCCGCTAAGGTTCCTCATAAGATTATACATTACAAGAAAATACAGCATTAGCAAGGACTAATACCGTCGCTAATCAAAATTAGTGACGGCATAGCGACGGAAAGAGCTGTCACTAAATACTTCCTTGTTAAATCAAAATTTTACGCCGGAGAAAAAAGTTGTCACTAATAGTGACAGTTTAGCAAGAGCATCTGTCAGACTCAGAATCTAGTCAATGAAATTACAGTCGTCCGGCGTAGCAGCAGAATAGCGAGGACTATATTATTTTTCTACAAGTGGAATTTTAATAAATTAATCACACCATAGAAAATCCACATCAAATATAATTAGGGATTAGTGGCAGCAATCTAATTTTTTTAAAAAATAATTTAGCCGCCATCGCTAAACCGTAGCTATATTTGCAAGGGAGTGGTGACGACTTTCAATTTTTGTGATTATTAATTATTGAAAATTTTTTGGCCATTGCAAATCCCTAGCTAAATTAGAAAGGGATTAGCGATGGCATTCTATTTTTGAGATTTGGAATTATTGAAAAAATTTCCTACCGTCTCCACTCCATAGAAAAATTAGCAAGGATTAGCAATAGTTTTCTATTTTTGCACTTTTTAATATTTGAAATAATTTATCGCCGTCGCAAATCCATAGCTAAATTAGCAAGGGATTAGCGATGGTACCGTTGCTAAACCATAGCTATTTTATTTTTCCTATTCCATGACCTATTTTGTAATTATTTCAAATCTCCTGTACCATATATCATATGTAAGTAATATATACCACACAAAATGTGAATTCATAAAAACATATAAACCGATTAAATGAAAATAATCATATCAATAATATAAAAAAAAATGTACACAATAAATGTAATGTAAATATAAATGTATCAACTCAAATGTTTAATCTATTGTAAACATGATATAAATGATGTAATCTACAATGAAATCCCTATGCTACGGGAGTAGTGGCCCCAACCGAAGGAGGTGGGGGTAGAGATTGAGAACGAGAATGGATTGAAGAATGAGGATCTAGGGGTAGAATAAAATTGCCACTAGTATTGTTCTCCTCTTCGGCTACAGGACTCGGCGGTAATGGTGGTAGGGGTAAACTGAATCTCTGAGACACATTGTCATCCACCCAATTAAACTACTCTACATATGATCCATCTTCTTATCAAAATCCTTCCTGAGATCCTCTTTCACCTCGTGCACCCTCTCCTCAAGCCTCCTTTCCATTATTTGCTTTATATCTGTGGGTGTAGAGGAATCTGTGGACGTATGTTGGAGCTACTGCCTGGCTCGGGCTGCCTCCGAGCCCAATTCAAATATGCCTCCTCAATTGAACTTACCAGATGCCTCGATAAATAGAGCCCTCTCATCTGAGGCGACAGAAGAGGTAACACTTCTTGGCTATAGTCACATGCTCCTAAAATTGATTTGAAGTTAACATTTTTTTAAAAAGTAAAATGTAACAAATCCTAAAGTATTTTATAATTAAGAAATTTTAAATTATTACTAATGTCTTACGAGAGTGCTCACTGATGTATTGCCCTTGTCTATCCCCACTCTGGAATGTATGTAGCCTATTGTACCACTCAATATGACTAAAATTAGCACCCATCTTCTGCTGCTGTAATTACAATAATAACTTATCAAAAAATTAGTTGTAATTTGCACGAAGTAGAATTACAAAATATGTGAATAATCGAAGAAAATTACCATACTATCCTCGTAGACAGTGAATGAGACCGAGCCTCCAGTATGAGTGAAGGTGGTCTGACCCCCGTTCTTCTGAGTAGTGGAGGAGATCTGCTGAAACTCCTGTATGCTCCAGTGCTGTCTCATCTCCTCCCAAATCCTAGAGTCGTTTTAAGAAGGGAACTGGCCAGGTGGGGTTACCTTCCAGACCTTCGATAAGGTGTTCGAAAGGCAAGTCCTATACTTATACTCCAATTTGGATTGGATCTGAGTACTATGATTATCGGCCCAACATAATACCTTCTGCAAAAAATTGCATTATATTCCAAGTTGTTAGTATATAATAAATTACCAAAAATTACATAGTGTATGAATATTATGTATGTATACAATAATTAGTAACTTATTCCAAATTCTTCGAACCAGATATTTTTCCCGTGCACTAGGACATCCACAAATATGGTGTATAGCCCGTTAAAGTACATCTGGAATATCGATATGATTTCCCATACATATTGATAGGAACCAACAAATCTTTTTGTAAAGATAAACATAATATAAAAATTAAAGTGAGTGAAATATACATAACTAATTATAAAGAAATTATAAATTGGACAATAGGTTGCAAAATAATACCCATCTACTCATGATGTAATCAAAGATCGAGAATCCTGCTCCTGAGATCCAGGCATATGTGATGCTGCAAATGATGGAATGGAAGGAGACTCCCTGTCCTGTCTAGGTAGTGCATCCCCCGAATGCTCATCAAGTGCTGGTATCCGTGGAGCATGTTTAGGTGATGGCGTCCAGTCCCATGTACAAACACTCTGCATCAGTAGAAAGGTACTGTGCTCTAGTAGATATATCTAAGAGGGAAAAATGTAGATAAAAAATTGTAAGTGAAAAGAATAATGTAACATATTCTCACATATAAATACTACAGAAAATTGTCAACTCGTACTTCGTGTTCAATATCTAGACAGCCTTATGAAAAACTAATAAACACAAATTAATCTTAGCTAAAATTGTACTATTCGCTTGAGTCATCTTTTGAAATGTATTTCCCAGAATCAACTACTGTTTGAGAATCTATTTCCCAATCACCCTCATCATCACCTACATTGTAGTTTAAATTGTGGTCCTGATCTAATGTCTCCTCTTGAACGTCCAACAACTCATTTATGCCTTCTCCATGTGTTAAAGGACTAGGATTGACTGCCATGTGCCATAGTCATCAACTTCTACTTGGTAAGCCCTATTAATAATAGGTGGATCAATTACATGCCAAGTTTTTATTTTGCATATTGCCATCCAGTTAGATTTTGGCCTTTTAGCTCCCGGATATATAGCAAAGTACACTTGATGTGCTTGTTGGGCTAATATAAAAAGATCATATTTAGGGTAACTCATTTTACTGTTAATATCTACCAACTTATAGTAAAGGTATACTCTCATTACTCGATTTGGTATAGAATCAAACCAATCACACTTAAAAAGCACAACTGTCTATATCCGATGACCTGGAAATTGAACTTCAATAACCTTCTTTAACACCCCATAATCATCAACACCACCATGCTCATTCTCACCACCTTTAACACAAACTCCATAGTTAATACTTTTCCTACCTTCAGCGTGCTCACTTGTGTGAAATCGATAACCATTAATGAAATCTTTTTGAAATGATTTTACCTTTCTTGATTGTCCCCACGAAAGGTTTCACAAACATTTGTTTGTCACCCCATTGATTGGATCGTGCACCTACAAGAAATTTGATGATGCTTAAGTTTGTATGTAGGATATTTAACATACACGTGAATTCAAATATTATTTAGAGAACTTACATAATTTTTTAACCATTGACTTTCAGATCTGTGATACCTAGGTGTTGAAATTGTATTGCAATAAAAAAATCCCTTGTATAAGGTTTTACCTCTTCATAGCTAAGTAAGATGTAGTTTGTAGCAGCGTTGAATTCCTCAAATGTCAAGAATTGGGTTTGGATCTTCCCCAATATCCTTCCTTAAATTTTACAAACTGATAGGTATAGTTGTTTCGACCTTTGCTCAGTTGCAATTTTTGCATTATGAGCTACTTGTGTATGCCTTGTTCGAACATGTTCCTCAATGTAGTAGGAAAAGTACGTTGATGCTTCTTGAACTAGGTAAGTATTACAAATTGATCTTTCAACCTTTGCTTTATATTTTACTTTAATTTTTAAGAAATGCAATTTAAAACAACGTCATTTAGAGCACACTTATGTTTTTTTATCATTATCATGTACTATAGTGCAAATAAATTGTTACAGAATGTCTACCTTTCAAATGGATACATCCATCTTTATTGAGTTGGACCACAAACATGAGCATCATAAGGCAAGTGAACCACTAGTTGCTTCATTACATCGAAGAAACCTGTAGGGAATATTTTCTCAAGCTTACATAAGAGCACTAGAATTTTAGACTTTTTTTTTTTGTGTGAGTAACGCACAATTTAGGCGAGCATAAATCCCTATAAAATTTTAGACACAATTTAGTATGATAAACTATATAGGATTTGGCTAGTTTTTCTTCCACACGTTTAATGGAAGAAGTTTCTTTAGAGCAATTGGTAGTAATCTTTCCATGAACATATAACAGTCATGATTTTTCATACAAGACATCTTCAACTCCGTCAAATCAATACATCTTGACAAGTTTGAAGCATACCCATCCGGGAATTGCAGTTCCTTTATGTCAAGCCCCGTGTCGCGGGCATGGAATGTGACTATGGGCCAAGCAGCATATACGGTTAACAACTTGGCTGCTATTCTCGCTTAACAACTTGGCTGCTATTTTCAAGTTGATAATGGGTACTTAGACATATCCTTATATACTATTCACACTTCTCACCCTAATCTCATGTGGGATTGGGGTATCATATTCACCCCTCCTTTAGGCCCAAGGGTCCTCGCTGGGTTCACATTTAGGGGCCAAACCCAGGACCAACCAGGCGATATAGGATTCTGAAAGTGGCTCCCACCACTCACAGTGTAGCACTTAGTTCTCATATCGGGGACTAGTTGCCCGTTTTGATACCCAAGTCACACCCCGTGCCTGTGGGCCCGGAAAGCTACTCTGACCTGGCAGTACCCACGATTAACTACTTGACTGTCATCCTTGCTTAGCTAAAATGAATATCCCAAGTTGACAATAGGTACTTAGGCATATCCTTATATATCATTCACACTTTTCATCCCAATCCCATATAGGATTGGGGTATGCCGCTTCACCCACTCAAGTAGCACTTTCCTAGTTACAAAAGTTAGTGAATAGTATGCTTTAGCCATTAAAACCTTCCCTTCGCTTGCTCCATTAACTCGTAATTCAGGCCTATGACAATACGTCGCGACATTACGTCTCGCCTTTAGGTTGTCTTTTATTTTTCCCTTCATATCCATAACAGTATTGATGATATTTTCAAATACATTCTTTTCATTATGCATGATATCTATATTATGTGACACCAATAGAGTTCACCAGTAAGGTAAGTCCTAAAAATTATTTCTTTTCACCCAGTTGTGATTGACACCTCTACCGTCACTCCTCCTAAACTCATGTTCTGAATCCGTAATTTTTAGAAAATGGCACACCCTGGCTTATAATTGGTCTCTTGTTGGACGGGTCACAGGCAATGAAGTTTCCTGTCATCTATCACTTTCTGAGTGACCGTATATCCCTTCTACATGGATGATCCAGCGGCAAAAACTGGCAATGACAATCGAACCAAGAAGTTTTACCCCCAAATTATAGATGAAAAGACTTTGTGTGCTCTATGCAATAAGGACAAGCAAATCTACCTGTAGTGCTCCACCCACTAAGCATTCTATAGGTTGAAAAGTCATTAATTGACCGCAACAATGCTTCTCGTAATTAAAAATTTTGTCTCTTGCATATGTCATATATGGAGACACCATTAGACCACAATCCCCTTAGTTCATCTATCATTGGTTGTAAATACACATCAATCGTATGTTTAGGATTATTTGTCCCCAGAATAATGACAATCAAGGACATTACTAGATCCTTTATGCATATCCATGGGGGATTATAACGAGTGAGAATGACTAGCCATCATGAATATTATTTTCCAGACATCCCGAATAGAGCAAACCCATCTGTGCACATTCTAAGCCTTATATTCTGCACCTCCTTTACAAATATAGGATGATGCTTATCAAAATGTTGGCAAGCCTCACCATCACACGAATGACTCAAGTAGCCATCCAGCATTGAGCTCTCTGTATGCCATCTCATGTGTGCAGCAATCGTTTTAGTTGAATATAACCACTGCAATCGAGGTATTATTAGAAAATAGTACATTTTCTTAAAGTGCGTCTCTGTATGCCTATTGCTCTTTCCGACCCTTTCTTTGCATATACTGATGATAACCAAAAAACTTACAATCTCTATGGGTGATATCATCTTTCCAATAAAGCATGCATTCATTTGTGCATACATTTACCTTTTAAACAGGTAAACCAAGGCCAGATACTATTTCCTTCTTCTCATAGAAGTCATCTAGAATTTTATTCCTGCCTGGTACGACCTTCTTCATGAGCTGCACCACTTGGTTAAAACTTTTCTTGGACATATTATTTTCGAACTTGATATTTAATAGTTGAGAAACCAGTGATAGCTGTGAATAGCTTGAACACCTTTCCCATATCATCATATCAGCAGCTCACAACATATCATAGAACTTCTGTACTTCTGTATTTGGAGATTCATCAACCGAATATGTAGATGCTCTGTAACTATCAAACTCAGGCCCACGATATCTAGAACAATATCTCGAAATGGTTCGCTTGAACAAGTTTCACTAATTGCACCTCTTGATGTTGAAATTGACTCTCTCGATGTTGTATGATATGGTTCACCATGGTAAGTCCACTGGTGATAGTTACCAACAAATATATATTTGTATAAATGAATTTCGACTTAGAGTAGGGATATATATTTCTTATTTTGACACTTTGAGCAAGGACATCTTATCTTGGATGATACCCATTCGAAATAGCGAATGACATAAATTCTCTAACCTCTCGTTCAAATTCTATTGTAATACCTTTGTTGCCAGGAATAAGCCTTTTATTCATCTAACTTCGAACGTCCATCTAAAATCAACCCTAGAAATAGAGCAAACTAAATATTAATTAAGGTTTAGGCTTACCTAACGACTAAACAATAACTAGTAATTATTGTTTAGGATTTATTAACTATTAATTATGGTATAAGATTTAGGGTTATTTTATTATTAACTACACAAAACAATAGCTAGTCTTATCCACCAGAATAAGGATCTTCTTATGAAAAGCATAAGGATAGGAGAAATACGAGTAATAATAACAACATATAGTAAAATAATAAGGGTATTCTACAAGAATATACTCCACTTGGACATGGCAACTACATAATGTATAAAGTGATTGGGCACAAAAGTAAGAAAGAAGTGATCGTGCACAAATGCATAATGTTTTGTAATATAAGTGATGAATAAGTGAGCAATGAGATGTAAGTTTTGTTAGCATGCTATCTTGTGTAGAGTAAAAATCAATTGTTAGGGAGTAATTCGGTGAACATAAAAGTATTATTTGATGTGTTAAGAAGTGTAGGAAACACAGAACAAGTGACTAAATTTAGATTTTTGTGTGGTTGTGGAAAATTGAATTCTATTTAATTGAGTGCATGATAGAAAAATGAATATTTGTACCTTATCAGAAAAGGGCAAGGATTATGAAAATGTGCTCATTAGTCAGATTTGTATGTTAACAAAAGGTCAAGTTAATTGCTCCACCCAATTTCTCAAGCTTACATTAAGAAGATGGTTGTTTAATAAAATCACTTGGTTAAATCAAGCCTAACTTATGTCTTTTTATCTAGAGGTTCAAGATGACCAATGAAAATTTTGATCGAGTTTTCCCTCTAAACTGGACATTTTCAAGGCACTAAGCCACAATAAAATCAACCAATATTCAACACAAATAGAATAAATATTAAATGTCACAACAATTACTCAATAAAACTAAGTTAAGGGTAATCATCCATTACCCACGGAGAATGATCACACATCACTCACGGGAATCCATTCATATAAGTTAAATATATAATATTTTAAGTTGAAACGTATAAACTCATGTACATTTTGACTTGATGAGCAAAGCTACAGACAAATCACCTTGGTAAAACACTCTCTCATAATGTCTAGCACTACATTTTTAGACAATATTAATGGTTAAAAATTGAGGAATGTGTATAAATATATATGTAATAACCCTCACTTTTGTATTTTAATTGGCTACTACTATGTATAGAATAAGAATTTGTATAAGTGACCAGAATAAAAAATATCAGTATAATGAGTGAACATTTTGGTATGATAAAAATATTTATGTGCATTATTGGAACTTTGAAATTATGGAGACCTAAATAGAATTTTGAATTTGTTCTACCCGTACCCAAAATCTCTAGATTACGACTACTTTTAGTAGAATGGGAGTTTAAGGGTATATTAAGAACAAAAATTGATCAGTGTGATGAGACGAGTATTTTGGTAGAAATTGAGCTAACGGAGGTATGAGGGGCATTTTCATAATTTTGACCACAATTTCGAAAGAACTGAGAAAGAATTGAGAATTTTGATTCCCACTATTGAATTCAGTGAAATTTATAGATTCCATTAGTGGAATAAAATATTTTCCCGATACGGACCGAAACTACAGTTATTGTCGGAGGAAAATTCTGAAGTGTGGTTTACATTAAGATAAGCGGCATGATATGATTGGAGGATGAAAATAAGTGTCAAAATACCAATGGGGAAGTGACATATTTGTGGGATTATTTTATTACAAAAGCTTATTGAAAAAGATTAAGAATTAAAGAATTAATTGGATCAGCCACTAGGAAAATAGTTGAAAAATTGGATAGCCCACAATAGTTGACTTTGTGACCAATTTTGGTCACAATTTGGACCAAGAAACGGTGGTGGAGAACATAGAAGCCAGCCAGAAGAGAAATAAAAGGAAGAAGGAAAAGAAAAAGAAAGAAAAATGAAAAAAAAAGTTAGAGAAATATAGGAAGAAAAAGGAAAAAAAAGAGAGAGAAAGCATTTCTTGAGAGAAAAAAGAAGAATTTCGGGGAAATCAAGCTTGAAGAATCACACAAACAAGGTAAAAAACTCTACTTAATGAATTAAAGTTGTAGATTTCATTGCAAGGATTATCATGCTATGAATTTTATTGGGAAAATATGAAAGTGGTAATTTTATCTAGCATAATTTCTATGTTTGGTGAAGATTGGTGTGTGCATATGTGGGCCGGTTTGTTTGAGGGTTTATATACTATGTTTTATATGGTATATGAAGGTTTTTTAATGGTGATTTGGGTGGTTGTTCATGGCTGCACAAGAAGGTGTAAGAAATGAAATGGAAAACTAGCTTAATCATAAAGAAAATGAAGTATTAATGCTGTTGTTTGCATTTGTTGAACTTGATGTTGGAAAATATGATATTACTGGGCTAAGTATCTCTAAAAATTAGAGAATTGAAGGCCATTATGATTAAAGTTAAGATGGTTTATGTTATATAGTTGTTACGATTAAAGTAGAATAGATGATGTGAAGAGATAAACAAAACAAAAATTCTGCTTTGAAGGAAATCCCGAGCAGCCTTAAAATAAATTGTACAAATTGGCATGTTTATTTGAAATGCCGATGACCTGAAACTTGTAGCTAAATATCTTAGGATTATTTTGGGACCAAGTTTACATGATTTGGAGCTGTAAATAAAACGTAATGATGAAAATACTACAAGCTGCAAAAACTGTGACGGGATTGAGAAGTTGAGATGTTGTAAGCAAAACTGAATGAAATGAGAAGGGAAATTAGTGGTTCATGAATTGGAAATCATAAAGGAATGTCTTAAGGATATTTTGAAAGTAGTTTGACATCAATTGGACTTATGAATCAAAAATTATAATATAAACATACAAGTATGCCTAGAAGAAGGAAATGAGGAAATTTTATTGATAAAACAATAAGTTCATATGTTGATTCTATGTGTAGCATTAGATACAAGAAGGATCAAGGAAGCATATGAAAACTTTGTATACTTATATGAGGAATGAAATTAAGGAATGAATAAGTGAACCTTTGATTATCTCAAGTCTTTATATCAGGATGAGCAAGAATTTTGTAATATCCTTAGCAACATGCAATTTGTGAATGTGTTGGTTGTGAACTCTAGAATACTAAAGGAAGTATGAAATGATGACCGATGTAGGGTTCTATCTTAAGGTCTCGCAAAGGCTTAAGGATTCTGAATACAGTATAACATAGGACACGAGGTAAGTCCCATAGCCTTTTTAAATCCTGTTTTAGCTAATTATTTTCTTGAAATGATCATGTGCTTTCCTGATATATTATGAGATGAATGTTACACTTGAGTTTGAAAGTATTATCAAGCACTCGATTTCTTGAATATCTTAAATATGAAATATCTCGTGTGATCTTTTCAATTTCCAAATCCGGATTCTGGTAAAGTGTTTTCTTGATATGGAAAATATTTTCTTGATGTGCTCAAGTGCGAGTTTTCTATATAGATTTGGAAACATGACAAACAATATGAATCTTGAATTCTTGATTTCCTAAACTTGTCAATCCTTGAATCTAATACATGACCGACTTGAATATTTGGCGTAAGCACTAACTTGAATACTTGGCATAAGCACTACCTTGAATACTTAGCGTATGCACTAACTTAAATACTTGGCATAAGCATTAACTTGAATACTTAACGTATGCACTAACTTGAATACTTAGCATATGCACTAACTTGATTACTTAGCATGAGCACTAACTTGCCTACTTAGCATAAGCACTGATTTAAATACCTAGTATAAGCACTGATATACTTGAATACCTGAATACTCGAATACTTGGATACTTGAATTAGAATATTTTATACTAGAATTTCTTAATACTTGAATTAGCTTGTTTTCACTCGAAATCCTTGAATACTTTATTTGAGAATGTTTTCACACGAGAATATTTGAATTATCTTGGTCATGTTGAGATTACTTTTCATGAGATCTTTTCAGTTGAAAACACTAGCACATATGGGACTCATTGAGCTTTACACTCACACGTGTGTTATTCCTTTTGGAAGGGATCAAAAGCACAATGAAAGTGCAGTAGACTCCCAGAGGCTCTTGCTATATTTTGGACATGTTATACCCTCGAGTATATGTATCAGAAGTCAGATTCTATGTACTTTATTATATTTAATGAAAGTAATTTTGGAAAAATTTCCACAGTATGTTGGATGGAGTTGTTATATAGACCTTTTGTCTGGGAAACTGGACGGGGCGACATCCCATAAACTTATAGCCCACTACGTTATGTTACAATATGTACAAACAAAAAAATCTCTTTGATAGATATCAAAAAGTAAAAGAATAAATAAAGACCACTTAGTTGTAATGAACTTTGTGTTTACTATTTCATTGTAATGGTAATATGACATATTGCAAGGATCTTAGTTGTACAAAATAGAGATTTTAAAAACATCAATGCATAATCCAAGCCATCAACCCTACATCAAAACAGAGATTTTCCAGCACTTTGTCGTCATAACTATAGCATTTTTAGAGGTCTAATTCCTCTTATAAAAATATTCCAACGAAGTCCAAGCAAATGCCCATCTTTAATATTCCAAACTAAGCAATATCCCCTAAAAAATTCATGTAACACAACATTATATAACTAGTTCACAAATTTAGCTTTGTCTATCCACAGAAAAAAATTTTGTCCTTAGATCAAGCAGTTGATCTTCAAATCAAGCATTCTCATTGGACTTCAAGCCTAAAAAATAAATTGAAGTACACGTCACTAAGATTGCACCTCGAATGAACAACAAGAAATAAAAAACTTGCATTTATTTTGCACAAGTCTTATTTTAAAGATTGAAATAAAAATAAACGTAAAACAAGATACCAAGCAAGCAATAAGAGTGTTCACATATCTGTAGTAGAATAAGATGTGAAACTACATATATTCAAATAGAAAAGTATCATACATAAGACAAAGGAAAGTCAACAGAGAAAAGCTGATTTGCCCTCTGAATAACAAAGAAAGCAAATTAATAGCTATATACTAACATAGAGTATTTCATTTGGATTCAAATGTGAGTGTATATGAAAGCAAATTAAGGAGATCCTATCCTCGATATATAGCTATTAATAAGGATTCATATATGTCATTAATATATAGCATATATGAACATATTATACTATTAATATAAAATGTCCTTGCTACCACATACCTTCACAGATTCCTCTACACCCGCAGATAATAGAGAGGAGACTTGAGGAGAGGGTGCACAAGGTGAAAGAGGAGCTCATGAAGGATTTTGATAAGAAGATGGATCAGATGCAGAGTAAATTGTCGATCAACTCCTTGGTAAATTGTCCCTCTCCTTACTTGCTTTCCCAAAACTCTCGCTAATTAGCGACGACATTTTTGCCATTGATAATACTATATTTTCTTGTAGTGATAGAATGTGCAGCAAAATTTCATTCAAATTGCATTGCGGATTCAAACCACAAAGAACTTTAAAAAACCAATGAATTCAATGCAATAAATTATTGCACCATAGGTAGCAAAAAGTTAAATTCGTAAAATCTAAGACAAGACTTTAATCATGTTATCCTCCTTATCAAGTAAAGGCTCCAAGAAGGCAAAAATTTTACACGGAGCAAAACTACGACTTTTGGAGCATACTTATTGCATAGACAACACAAAGTTTGTGCATAATGTATAGCAGTTGGTAAATCATGGACCAATATTGCTAGCTGCATGTAACATGCTTTTGGCTTCATGGATTCATCATGTCAATACCTTAAAACTAATGCCATTACAGGAAAAATCGACTTTTGCGACGGCCAAAAACTGTCGCAAAACCGTTTTGCGACGGTTTTTGGCCGTCGCAAATTGTGACGGCTAATGGAAACCATCGCTATTTGCGACGGTTTTGTGAGGGCAAAAAAAATTCGTTGCTATTTGCAATAGTTTTGCGAGGGTTTTGCAACGAATATTTTTGGTCAAATTTCGCCAAAAGAAGCAAATTTGCGACCGTTTTGCGACTAAAAACATTGAACTGTAGCAAAATCCTCGCAAATTGCGATGGTTTTGCGAGGGTCTTTACAGAGCGTCGCTAATTGCGAGAGTAAAGACCCTCGCAAAAGGGTTTTACGAGAGGAGAATTAACCCCCCAATTCATGGCCCTCGCAAAACCCTCGCAATTTTGCGAGGGTTTTGCGAGGGTTGACTTTGGCCTCGCAAAATCCTAGAAATTTGCGAGGGTTTTGCAAGGGCCCAAGCCGTGGATTTGCGACGGTTTTGCGAGGGTCTTTTTTTGGACCCTCGCAAAGCAAATAATTTTTTGCCCGATTATAGCATCGAAATTTGCAACGAAATTTTCTAGCCCTCGCTAAATCGTCGCAAATTGCGAGGATTTTATGATTATTTTTTATTTTTTATTATTATATTTATTTTAAATTATTAATTCCATGTAAATCAATCCTGAAACACTATATAAATAAATGGCAAAACTATGTTCATAATCCAAAAAAATATTATAAAAAATTAAAAATAAGCCCGAATAAATATAATTAAAATACTAAAATGTAATTAATATAAATACATAATAAGTATCTAAAAAAGTAAAATAATTCACAGAAATAAGTAATTGTGTATATAAAAATAAATATAACAAAGTCTATGTAACTAATGAAGGAGCAGCTGCAGAAGGGGGTGCAGGAGGGGAACGAAAGCCCTTACGTGGGCCCGGGTGCTCATCAACTGGATCAAATGTATCGTCAGCATTTGGATCTTCATCATCAGCATTAGCAGCCACTATGCGCGCTTCTATCTCCTCTATGGATGGCATAGATGGTGCAGGAATACCCATCTTGTCCGACATAGCTACCATCCAACCACCAAATGTAGACTGCTATTGCCTCATGAAATCCCGGTACAAGTCTATTTGTCGATTGAATCTCCGCTCGGCCTGTTGAACCCTTTGCTCTACTAGATGTCCAATATCAGCTGGTGTAGTGGAAGATGCATGCAGTCCACTTTGAAACAGTCTAGTTTGAACATGTGTCGCCTCTGAGCCTAAGCCAAAAACTCGTCCCCTTTCGAACCCGTCTTGTGCCTTTACGAACATGGCTTTCTCATCAAAAGGAACAACAGAGTTTATGGAGTCACTAGACTCAGACTGAGGAGTGCTCTGTATGAGATTTCGCACCTCATCCTAAAAAAAAAGAAAGAATTGTCAATAGTAATTATCAAACTAAAATACAAATTCCACGCAGTATAAAGAATTTCAATATATTTAATCTATATACTTCCAATGTCTGGCGAGATCGCTCACTAACAAACTGACCCTTTTGTGGCCCACTCTGAAAGACATGTAATGTCTCAAACATGTCTGTGTAACTAAAAGAACTCCCCTCCTTGGCCCGCTACATTTATGTTAACAAAAAACAATTATTACAATCTTATATAAATTTGTTTCAAAGCAATTTAGAATAATAATTAATTAAGTGAAAATGAATTTCCAAACGGTCCTTGTGTTCTGTGAACGAAATAGACCCTCCAGTATGGGTGCAGCTATTTCCACGATTCTTTTTTTTAGTGGATGAGAGCTTCTGATACTTCTCTGATCTCCAGTACTCTCAAATTTCATTCCAATACCGTGCCTCTATCCAATGAGGACATACCCAATCATCCCTCTTCCTCAGCCTAGACATTATGTCCGAAAATCGCGTCCGACACTTCTTTTCCCAAGTTGATCGAATTTGGGAAGCATGCTCTTCCCTCCACCGAAAATATTTCTGCATGATCATGATTAAGATTTCTGATTAACATATAACATAGTCCTTAAACGACAAAAAATACTCAGAAATTGCTTACCCCAAATTCTTGAAACTATAAGTCTCGCACGGTTATTGGGACATGCGTGTATGTCGGATACGAACTAGTGAAGTACTGCTGTATTATATTTGAAATTTCTCGGACACATTTGTCCGAGCCGGTGAACCTCGCAAAACCCTCGCAATTTGCGAGGGCTTAAAGGCCGTCGCAAAACCCTCGTAAATAGCAGCGAGTTTGCTATGAATTTGCGAGGGTTTATTGGCCGTCGCAAAACCGTCGCAAATTGCAACGATTTTACGACGGTGTTGGTTAACCCGCGAGTTAATTGAAAATCGTCGCAAATTGGTCGCTATTAGTGACAGTTTTGAAGCCATCGCAAAAAATTCGTCGCAAATCTCGATTTTTCCTGTAGTGTGCTTTAACTAATAGAAATACTAGACACTAATTGGAACTCACATGAGAAATCTATCTAGAATATCAAGTAATATAGGCTATAGTCACATGGAATCAGTTAAAGTATCATGACTGTATAAATTTAAAAAAGATATAGCAAAATAAAATTGTATAATATACCTCTGAATAGGCCAACCCAATAAAATAGGTAGCAACATTATGTTTTTATATGCACAACTACATTTCAAGCACATCCATCTATTTTTGACTAAGAATGAAACTCAAGTAAAGCAAGCTCAAAGTAAATAAGCCACAAAACCATTTTTCAAAACCTACTTGTTAGTCTACCATCAGATTTAATTTTACACTAGAGTAACATAAAGTTCCATCTTTTCACATTTTGTAATTATTAAAAAAAAAAAAGGTTTGAGACAATTTCTTTCTTCTATTCCAAAGTGATATGAACTCATGAAATTGAGTAAAATAAGTATTGTACTATATAAGTTATCAGTGTATGACATGATCAAAAATTCAAGTCCGAGGACTTGCTGTCAAACTCAAAAATGGAGAAATACAAAATAGAAAAACAACACTTAGAAGTGTGTTATACAACAAAACTCAGCTAGATGGGCCACTGGTGTAGATTATAAGGCATTGCTTTTTATTTAGAAATCATATGTTAGGACAAATCAATAGAGAAATAGAATGGTGAACCTATAGAAGTATTGATAGATGAGGATATTGCAGAAAAACAAGAGATAGAAACCTCTCTTCTACTTAAACACATTCTGCATCACAGATTTAGGATGTTCAGTTGCAACAAACACTATCATTATGGAAAAATACAGGAAGGAAGCTTTTATGTTCCTTGCTTGGAAGTGCAAATGAAGTTTGCCAGTGTAGTTTCTATTTTCCCCAGTAACCCCCTTTTTATTGAATCTAGAGAAGGAATACTTCACGAAAAAATGACATATATGATGGTCTCGTTTTAATGGAGCTACACTGAACAGATGAATCGACTTTTGCAATAACTTGAAGATATATTAGGATTTTCCACCGTAATGAACATCAAGAAAATTTGGTGATTTCTTGCATATGATTCGTGTATAAATAAATCGAAGATATAAACAATTGTTAATTTTCTAGAGGAGCCCCAAACCTGTGAGAGACTATTGCTAGGGATAGCTATCTTACAGAGAGTAAAATGTAGCAATACCACTCAGTCTACTGCATTTTAGTTGTTAAACTAGGTAAATCTGCTATATTGCCTGCATATGATGCACGGAAGTTAAACAAGGAGCCGTATATTTTAATATAATCTTTCACTTCGAAGTAGTAACGAATTTTCCTGAACACTCCAAACTAGTTATGGTTTTCAAGATCCTTCCCACCCAACCAAGAAATGCCAGTTATAGCTTCACATGAACATATAATTGAATGCTAAAAAGCAAGAATCAAGAAGGGAAAGTTTCGAAACAAATTATGAATGTATCATCTATGTGAAACTTATTTGTGTCTTTTTTTCCCCATAGTCACTGATTTTTATCTCTAAAGTTACAAATTTCTTACCTGTATAAATAAAAAGTAATGTACATGCCTTTCAAGGGCTAAAAAGAGATTCATCTACATCAAGGCAAATAGTATGTAGTAGTTTCAAGAAAGGCTAATTCACCAGTTGCCTTCAACACCATATCCAGATAGGATTTGGATTAGGAAACCTTTGACCTATATGTCCAGATGGAATTTGGAAACCATATTAATTTGGACTAGGAAATCCCATGTCCACATGGGATTTGGACTAGGATTTCCTTAAACCTGAAATACGCTATAAATAGTTCGCTTGCCCAGGTTAGGATGAGTTTTCAACACTTTTGTTCTCTGGCAAAGTGATTTGCGACTGGGAGATGGATTTCAAGTAGCTTCTTTTATTGTAAGAAGTGTTTCTAGTTTTTCTGGTGTTGCTTGGTTTGATTAGCGGAAGAAGATATTGAGCTTGAAGAAGGGGAATTTCATAGAAGCAACTTGGAAGAAGGCATAGAGATTGAAGAAGGGGAGTTTCAGAGAAGCAATGTGGAAGAAGATATGGAGGCTAAAGAAGGAGAGTCTCAGAATAGTAATTTGGAAGAAGATATGGAGCCTGAAGAAGGGGAGTTTCAGGGAAGAAATTTTGAGGATTATGATGACTTTGAGAGAAGAATTTAGAGTCCCTTTGGCCACATCCAAAAAGACTTCGAAGAAGCAGTACTCACAGGAGTACTTTCAAAGGAAAGATTAGGGCCATACTGTAGCCGTTACGGTACTTTCTTACCCACTTATATACACGAACAATTGCCATTGTTCCGGCTGCCAAGAGTTTCAAACATAGCTACCAGATTCGCTCCTTTTGGTATCAAATCGCGAATCGATTCGTACGTCCCGATTCGTGGTACTGGGACATAGAAATTCGCTCGGATTCACATTCTAGTTCGTTGCGATGAGTGAAACTAATCATCTAATAGCAGGATGGAAGAAAATAGCGAAAAAACGAAATAAAGAAGAATGAGAGATGGCGGCAGCCTCGGAGGAAGAAATAACGAAAAGGAGATGCAGCAGCCATAAGGAACAGAGGACATAAAGGTACTATTTTGGAACAACAAGAAGAAGGGAGGAGATATAGCCAACGAAATGAAACAAAGAAGAAAGAGAGATTGCGGCAGCCTTGGAGGAAGAAAAGAGGGAGAGGAGATTACAGCGGCCTTAAAGGAAGAGATGCGGCGGCCATGGAGAATGTTTTGAAAGAACAAGTAGAAGACAGACGATAGGGATTTTTGTGATGTTAAAATTATGATTGTGCCCTGGTCTATTTCTTCAATCTACATAATTATAAAAGAACTTGCACTAAACAACTGAAAGACCTTTACTTATTCCCATTAATTCTGTGCACACTGATATGCAAATGATTCATCCATTCTTCAGCCATTATCCTCCTTAATCAAACCAATTAGAAATCTACAGGAAAGCTAGTTACTTGGAGCAATTTCTTTAATGTTTTATTACTTGACATTTTGACACATATTGTAATATTTTTTCCTCATAAATTTTTACTGTTTAATTGACATTTATAATATTTATTTTATTAAAATAAAGATACATTAATTGAGTTATAGTTTTTATTTTTTATCTTTTTACATATTTTTAGTATCTTATATATTAATATGCTCCAAACAAAACACATATAGTTATATATTTATATATTTACACATAATATAGTTTTCAAATTATAACTTTTAGCATATCGTACCTAAATATCATAGCGTACCAAATAAGCCTACCCCAACGAATCTTAATTTTTTTAAATTTACATATTGCGTACCCGTTCTCATATCACTTATCAGAATGGATCGCGAATCTAGTAACTATGATTAGGAAACCTTTGACCTCCATGTCTAGATGGAAGTAGGAAACTAGATTTGGACTAGGAAATCCCATGTCCATTTGGGATTTGGAATAGGATTTCCTTAAACCTAAAAACTATATACTCTATAAATAGAACACTTGCCCAAGTTAGGATGAGTGTTTCAACAATTCTGTTCTCTGGTAAAGTGATTTGTGAGTGGGAGTTGGAATTCAATTCAGGTAGCTTCTTTTGTTGTAAGAAGGGTTTCTGATTTTTCTAGTGTTGCTTGGTTTGACAAGCAGAAGAAGATATGGAGCTTGAAGAAGGGGAATTTTGTAGAAGCGACTTGCAAGAAGATGTGGGGCTTGAAGAAGGGGAGTTTCGGAGAAGTAATGTGGAAAAAGATATGGAGCCTGAAGAAGGAAAGTTTCAAAAAAGTAATTTCGAAGAAGATATCGAGCCTGAAGAAGGGGAATTTCAGAGGAGCAATTTTTAGGATTTTGACAACTTTGATAGAAGAATTGAGAGTCTCTTTAGCCATCTCTAGAAAGACTTCAAAGAAGCAGTACACACCGGAGTACTTTCACAGGAAAGATTAAGGCCAAAGTGTGGCGGTTACGGTACCTTCTTACCTACTTCTATACGTGAACCGTCGTGGTTGCTCCCGCCGCCAAGAGTTTTAAATCAGCCACCTCCGCCGCCGGCAAGGACTCCTCTCATGCTTGGAGTTGATACGGTTTTATTATGTCCACGCTTGATGTAATTTTGTTTTTTAGTTTTTAGACAAAGGCATTCTTTTTTTTTTTATTTTTTTACAACATTAGAAATCCATTGATACAAATGTATATGAATGAGAGCTAAAAGACCAAATGAAAATTTCTTTTCTTGTCAAAACATTTATGACATATTTGTTGAAATAGCCTTAAACTTATAGTTTCTTTTCTTCTTAAATATTACTTTCAAATAAAATGCTTATTCTACATTTGTGGTAGAGTATATACAAAACTCTTTATCTCAAAGTAAATAATTTATAATTAAGTAATTTGCATATAATTCAACTCTTGAGATTATACACTACAACGGAAATACAACTTTAGTGAGGGCTAATAGTGTCGCTAATCAAAATTATTGAAGGCATAGCGATGGAAAGAGCCATCACTAAATACTTTCTCGCTCAATCAAAATTTTGTGACGGAGAAAAAAGCCATCACTAATAGCGACAATTTAGTGATGGCATCTGTCAGACTCATAATCTAGTTAATGAAATTAGAGTCGTTTGGCATAGTAATGGAATAGCGATGGCTATATTATTTTCTACCAGTAGAGTTTTAAGAAATTAATCACATCGTAGCAAATCTGTATCAAATATAGTTAGGGATTAGCAACAGATTAGTGATGGCAATCTAATTTTTTTTTAAAAAAAATTTAGCTGCCATTGCTAAACCATAGCTATATTTGCAACAGCATAGCGATGACCTTCAATTTTTGTGATTATTAATCATTGAAAAAATTTTTGGCCGTTGCAAATCCCTAGCTAAATTAGAAAGGGATTAGCGATGGCTATTTTTGATATTTTTATTTATTGAAAAAATTTCTTTCCGTCTTAATTCTGTAGATAAATTAGCAAGGGATTATCGACAGTTTTCTATTTTTGCGCTTTTTAATATTTCAAATAACTTATCACCGTCGGAAATCCGTAGCTAAATTAGCAAGGGATTTGTGATGGTGCCGTTGCTAAACCGTAGCTATTTTGTTTTTCATGTTCCATGACCTATTTTGTAATTATTTCAAATCTCCTATACCATATATCATATGCAAGTAATATATAATAGACAAATTGTGAATTCATAAGAACAAACTAATTTAATGAAAATAATCATATCAATAATATAAAAAAAATGTAGATGACAAATGTAATGTAACTATAAATGTATCAACTCAAATATTTAATCTATTGTAAATGTGATATAAATGATAAAATCTATACTGAAATCCCTGTGATACGGGAGCAGTGGCCCCAACTGAAGGAGGTGGGGGCAGAGATCGAGGACGGGAATGGGTTGAAAGATGAGGTTCTAGGGGCGGAATAAACTGCCACCAGTATCGTTCTCCTCATCGGTTGCAGGACTTGGCAGCAATAATGGTAGGGGCAAACTGAACCTCTGGGACACCATTTTCATCCACCTAGTTAAACTCGTATGCATCTAATCCATCTTCTTATCAAAATCCTTCCTGAGCCCCTCTCTCACCTCGTGCACCCTCTCCTCAAGCCTCCTTTCCATTATCTGCTTTATATATGTAGGTGTAGAGGAATCTGTGGATGTATGCTGGAGCTAGTGGCTGGTTGGCTCAGGTTGCCTCCGAGCCAAGTTCAAATATGCATCCTCAATTGAACTCACCAGCTGCCTCGATAGATAGAGACCTCTCATCTGGGGTGACATAAGAGGTAACACTCCTTGGCTGAGTAAGGTGCTCCTTGGCTACTGATGCGCAAATTTTGGGTGTATAAAAATCATGAAATTTAAATTCATCCCTTAGTCAAGTTTTAATTAAAATATTAATCCCAAAATACACATATGAGTAAGTATACTCATCGCAAGTATAGTATAGGGAATTGACGAGTATCGATCCTCAAAAGAATATGTACACACTAATCACTTTTCATTTATTGTTTAACCGACCTAAATAAAGTGAAATAATACACACACACACACACACACACACACAAACAACTCAAGGATGTAAGAACATGCAATTTAGACAATTATTCTAGAAAATATGATAAGAAATCAACTAGCAATTCTCTTAATTAATTATCATCTTGGTATCATGAAGGAATATAACGTAAAATTTAATCATTTTCCAAGTCATGAATCTATTTAGATAAATTTCACTTCTTTTCTCAATCCATGGAATTACTATCTTTTGATCAAATTAGCAAATTTCCCAATCAAGCCACATAACTAAAACATGCATTAAGCTCAATTCCTCATAAACATGAAATCAGATAATGACTCTTTACTCGAGGTGAAATCAACTAATCTTCAATTACTTTAGTTCTATAATCCTAACTTCGCCTCCTAAGTTCATTAAGATTTGGCAAATATAAAATCAATACAATAAACTCCTAACATCATTTTCCCAAGTCAAATAGAAGAACTCGGATCAATAACCAATGATAATAAGTAATTAAATACCAAAGATGATATAGAATTAATCAAATAACTAAATTAACACAAAACCATGAATCCAAAATATTGTTAAATTATAATAAAAATATTGAATACATCATTGTTTAAGAATAAGAAAAAAAAGATAAAAAAAAAGCACTAATAGATAAGCCTCTTTCTTCTCCCTTGAAGACTCGCTTGAACAATCCTCCTTGATTTGATGAATTCTTCATTCAATGTGTGTTTGGAATTTTAGCTCTTTGATCCACACTTAATTCCTTGTGTTTTATCTTACTTATAAAGGCCTTTTTTTTATGCTAAATTCATATTTGGGAAGTCTTAGCTGAGTAAGATTCGAAAAATATCAAAATTATTGAAAATTTTCTAAATTCGTGCATAGGATTTTAGCTTCCCAGGACGGGCTTGGTGCTGGGTCCAGTCGACACACCTGGCACTAGGTGCACTCTGCTCCTCCTCTGAATTTGGCTCTATTTTCCTCTGGGCGTCCAGAATGGACCTAGCGCCTGGTCTACTTGCCGGACCCGGCGATAATTAATTATTTTCAAGTCTAAACCTGAAAATAAAAAGAGTTAGTATTGACTCCAAATTATAGATGTAAAAATGAACAAATTAAAAAATACCATTATTACACATATTCCACATTAACATTAGGTTAGTAAAATTAAATAACTAAATATATAATAAATACAAACACAAGTGGGTTATTATGAACATGTATATACCTATTTACATATTTACAACATATAGCGAAATTAAAAAACAATTATACAAACAACAAAATAGGGCACTTACTCATACAAGGAACATATATACATATTTACATATAGACATATGAACATATAAACATGGTTAAATCAATGAAATCCAAGCTTTCATGATATTCCTCCCCCGACAACGGCGCTAAAAACTTGATGTGTTTGAATTTGGGTATAAAAAATCATATAAAAATAAACACATTCCGCATCAAGTTTAAATTAAAACGTTAACCCCAAATCACACATATGAGCAAGCGTAGTCATCATAAAGCATAGCATAGGGTTTAAAACGAGTGTTGATCCTCAAGGAACAAGTATGCATTAATCCCTTTTCTTTCATTATTTAACCGACTCAATAAAGTGAAAAAGAATAAAAAGGAAAATAAACTAAAATAAAAGAATATATACATGTCAAGGATGGAGAATTATGTAATCAAACTATTATTTTGACAAACATGACCTTAAAGTACCCAATCATTATCATAACTAATTATTCTCTTATCATCATGAAGGATTAAGATAGATTCACTTCTTTTCCAATCCATGAAATCACTATCTTCTAGATAAATTAGCATCACATATCATGTCTCAACTAATTCACCCAAAAGATGCATTAAATACAATCTTTGATTAAATCTCCATATCCTGGCAAATTTAAATATATGAAATTAACCAATGATTCCATATCCTAGCAAACATCAATTAACCTTTAATTACCTAATTCTTAGCAATTAACCCATTTTTCAAGCAAGTTAATAGACAACAAATATGAAATTAATCAATTGAGACCACCACAAACCCCTTTTCCAAGCAAGTTAATAGAAAGAAACAACAAATCAATCTCGTAATCAACTTAAGTAATTAAATACCAAGAATAACAATTAATTAATCAAAAGATCAAAGTAACTCTAAAAATCATGAATACCTAAAACAATGTTAAATTACAATAAAGCAATTAATACATCATTGTTCAAGAAAAGAAAACAAAGTAAAAAGAAAGCACTCATAGACAAGCCTCATTCTTCTTCCTTCGTAGACTCTCTTGCACAATCCTCCTAGATTTTGAGTAATTTTCTATTTCGCTGTTCGAATTCTCCATTTTGGCTTGTGTTTTTCCTCTATTTATAGGCTTTAGAAGTGCCTAAGTTCGTCCCTCTAGGGTTTCTGGCCGAATAGAAGTAGGAAAATACTAAAACTCTGGAAATTTCCAAAAAATGTGTACAAAAATCGAGGCACCACCTTGATTCCAGTGTACAGTCGGCGCTAGTTGTGTTTTGTCCCTCTGTCTGTTCGTCGATTTTTCTCAATTTTCGTGCCAAGTATTCTAGATTGCAGCCAGCGCCGCCTCTGGGCTTCCAACTAGCGCTGACTGTGTCCTGTTCAGTTCTGTTTTACCGATTTTTTATTGCTTCAAAGTGTGTGCCAATAGCACGTGGCTGGCTCCGCCTCTACTGTCCTGGTCGGCGCCACCTTTCCTCTGTTGAGCGACGATTTTGGCTTATTTTACCCCTAAAATCTGAAATAATGCACAAAATACCTTTCTAATGGTAAAATCTCAAATATAAAGGAATATGACTAGTTATTTCACAAAAAAGTATCACAAAATGGCCTCAAATAACTAGGAAAATAATGGTGATTTTAACCCCTACCTACAAATTTTGTTCTTATCTTATTTTATCCAAAGCTGTTGTGTATACGGATTATTTTGCCCTTAAGTACCTACTAAACAAGCATAATTCCAAACTAAGATTGATAAGCTGGGTTTTATTGTTGCAGGAATTTGATTTGGAGATTAGGGACAAAAGGAGAGAAGAAAATTTAGTTGTGGATCACTTGTTTAGGTTAGAAAATCCTAACCTTGAGCCATTGGCCAAAGAAGACATCAATGATAGCTTCCTGGATGAACAACTTCTACTTGTGGATGGTAAGATTTCTCAACTATCTTGGTATGTGAATTTTGGTAATTACTTGGTTGCAGGAATTATTCCGAGAGATTTCAATTCACAACAAAAGAAAAAATTCCTCTCCGAAGTAAAGCATTACTTTTTGGAAGATCTATACTTGTTCCAGTGTTGTGCGAATCAAATCATTCGAATGTGTGTGGATTCTGCGGAAACCATCAATATCTTAAAACTAAGATTGATAAGATGGGTTTTATTGTTGTAGGAATTTGATTTGGAGATTGGGGACAACAAGAGAGAAGAAAATTTAGTTGCGGATCACTTGTCTAGGTTGGAAAATCCTAACCTTGAGCCATTAGCCGAAGAAAACATCAATGACAGCTTCCCGGATGAACAACTTCTACTTGGGAGTGGTAAGATTTCTCAACTACTTTGGTATGTGAATTTTGTTAATTACTTAGTTGCAGGAATTATTTCGAAACATTTCAATGCACAACAAAAGAAGAAATTCCTCTCCGAAGTAAAGCATTACTTTTGGGAAGATCCACACTTGTTCCAGTATCGTGCGGATCAAATCATTTGAAGGTTTGTGGATTCCGCGGAAAGCACCAATATCTTAAAACATTGTCATAAAGGACCCGAAAGAGGCCACTACCAAGCTAGCAACACCATAAGAAAGGTACTTGAGTTCGATTTTTATTGGCCTACACTCTTCAAGGACTCGCACAGGTTTGTTCAAAGTTGTGATAGGTGTTAACAAATAGGTAATATTTCAAAATTTAATGAGATACCATTACAAAATTTTCAAGCTTGTAAAATTTTTTATTGTTGGGGGATTAATTTATGGGCCCTTTTCCTAGTTCTTTGGGTAACAAATACATCTTGGTTGTAGTTGAGTATGTATTAAAGTGGGTTGAGGCGCAAGCCTTGCCTAATGGAAAAATTTTCAAAAAACTTTTCACCTGTTTTGGAATGCCTAAGGTGCTCATTAGCGATAGGGCAACTCACTTTTGTAATACCCAATTAGATAAGGTTCTCAAACATTTAGAGGTTACTCATAAGTTTGCTACTCCTTATCATCTGCAAACTAGTGGCTAAGTTGAGGTAGTTAATAGAGAATTAAAAAGAATCTTGGAAAAAGTGGTTAATCATACAAGAAAGGATTGGAGTTTGAAGATAGATTATACTTTTTGAGCTTATAGGACTACTTTTAAAACTCCTCTTGGTACTACGTCTTATCGACTGATGTATGAAAAATCTTGTCATTTATCGGTAGAAATTGAACACAAAGCTAATTGGGCTATCAAACTTGTTAACCTTGATCTTGAGCTTGCTGGACAATCTAGGTTATTTCACTTGAATGCCTTGGATGAATTGTGCATGACTGCCTATGATAATTCTCTCATCTATAAAGAAAAGGTGAAATGGTGGCATGACAAACAAATTGCCCAATCCCGAGAGTTTAAAGAGGGTGATCAAGTGTTATTGTTTAATTCTTGCTTACGACTCTTCCTGGGTAAGTTGAAATGAAGATGGTCGGGGCCGTTGTGGTCACTAAGGTTTGTCCTTTTGGTACACTTGAAGTCTCTCACCTAGCTAATGGTACTTTCAATGTCAATAAAGCATTACCTTAGTGAGACTATGGACACCGTGGATCATATGGATATTTTTAACTATGAGCCATACTTCTTCTTCCGGATCCTATGGATATTTTTTCGCACTGGCCTTTTTTTTCTTTTATTTTATTTATTTATCTTTTTTTTAGATTTATGTTTTCCTTTGTTTTATTTCTTTTTAATTAGGTACTCTTCTAACTTTTCTTGTAAATCCTCCTGATGGTGAATTCAAACATGGTGGTAGTATGATGTAATGGAAGTATCTTCTTTACTTTACTCTTCCTCTTTATTGCTTTTATTCTTCTGGCTGTACTTTTCTTGCAATATCTTTGGCCATTGAGGACAACGTCCAGTTTAAGTGTGAGGCGCAAAATAGTTGAAGAGATATTTTTTCCATATCTATTTTATGCAAAATTTTCAAAATTTCACTGGATTTCATTGTTTAAGCAAGGATGTAATTATTTTTCTTACTTGGATATGATTCTTTTTCATTCATTTGGTGGATTTATTTTTGAGAAATTGGTTTATTGGATAGGATATTGTTAAGACTTGAGAATTTTGATTAATCTTGTTTATGCGTTGGTGCTTGAAGGTTATTTGACTCATCTAATTTGAATATGGAAAATATGATGAATGTGGATAAAGTTTATTGGCTAACTCTTGTATTATGAGTCTAAATTTTACTTAGCTTTGAGTTATGATGAGAATGTGAGTTGATAAAAGATCTTTAAGAGAAACGATTGTAGAGAATTATGAAATTTTTTTTATTTAAGTTGAAAAAAAATAATGAGTGGAAACAACATTATTGTTATGTGAATTGAAAAAATGCTCTTATTGTTAATCGTTGAAGACCTTTTGCTGAAAAGGGGGTCAATATAGGGAGAAGTAGCAAGTGAATTTAGTGCATTCTCTTGAGGCAATGTCAATGGCAAAAAGGCAAGAAAGAGCAAAGAAAGAAAGAATTAGTTAGAGAAAAAAAAAAGATTAGTGATGACTATAAAGGGGGCCAATAGGGTGTGTGAAAAGAAATCCATGCATTTGAGGCTATCAATTTCTTAAGTCATTGAAAAAAAAAAAGTGAGAAAAAAGAAAGTCAGAAAAATTTGGAGTGCTTTCCCCACATCATGACTTGAGTTTTGCAATTTTTGAATTTATAATGCTTGAGTTGGTAGATAGTTTAACTTGTGTGATTCATGTTATCTATATTTTAACTTGAAGAGTGAAATAATTTTCTTAGACTAAGGTATACACTTGATTAATTTGACTTCAAGAGTTTTGTGATATCTTGTTCAAGGTTTCAAAGTTTGAATTATTTTTAAAGGGTGTGAATGACAAGAGTTGTATTTAAAGTTTGAAAGAAAGTTGTAATCCTTGGTATGTTTTAAAGAATTTTTAGAATGAGTAAGAACTTGTGTTTTCTTGATAAATTTCTCGGTTAAAAGTGTTTTGCTTGAGGACGAGCAAATGTTCAAGTGTGGGGGAATGTGATAGGGGCTAAAATCATCATTATTTTCCTAGTTATTTGAGGTTGTTTTAAGATATATTTGTTGTAATAACTAGGCATATTCCTTCTTATTTGACATTTTACCTATAAAAATGATTTTTGGCAAATATATGTAGCTTTGAGTTAAAATCGAGCAGAAAGTGCACAATACCAGAATACACTTGGCACGAAGCCCAACCAAGGGACCAAGCATTGGGTCCATTTTGGTCTAGCAAGAAATTCAAGTAGCTTTCAGTACAAAAGCATAACAGACCTAGCGCTAGGTCTGGCAAGTGTACCTGGCTCTGGATCTATTCTGTCTACCGATGAGAATAGGCCAAAAACAGAGCAAAAATAGGGGAAGAACAGAGTGCAGCTAGCGCCAGGTGGGTCGAAGGTACCTGGCGCCAGGTACGCTCTGAAAGGCGAATATTCTGTGCACGAATTTGGGAATTCTCCAAGGATTTTGGTATTTTCCAAATCCTACTTGGCTAAGATTTCTTCAGCCACAAATTTAGCATCTAAAAGGCCTATAAAAGCACAAGACAACACAAGAAAAGGGAGGTGAATCCAAGAGCTAAAATTTCAATCATTCATTGAAGGATAAATTCACCAAATGAAGGAGGGTTGTTCAAGAGAGTCTTTAAGTAAGAAGAAAGAGACTTGTCTATGAGTGCTTTCTTCTATCTTTGTTTTCTTCTTCTTAAACAATTATGTATTTAATATTTTTATTGTAATTTGATATTATTTTGGGATTCATGATTTATTGAGCTAATTAAACCTTTTGATAAATTGATTGTTGTTTTTGGTATTTGATTACTTATTTTTTTTACAGAGTTGGTTGATTGATTTTTGTTATTAACTTACTTGAAAAAGAGGTTAGTAATGACTTCAATTAACCCCTCTATTCTAGATGATTTAAAACCTGAAATTAGTTAATGAATCCATATTCTAGCAATTATCAACTAACCTTTGATTACCTATGTTATAAAAAATTAACCCATTTTTCAAGAAGTTAAGAGATAACAAATATAAAATTAATTAATTGGAGTCATTACTAACATTTTTTTCAAGCAAGTTAATAACAAAAATCAATCAACCAATTCCGTAAGAAAAACAAGTAATCAAATACCAAGAATGGTAATCAATTGATCAAAAGGTTTAATTAACTCAATAAATCATGAATCCCAAAAATAATGTCAAACTACAATGGAAACATTAAATACATAATTGTTTAAGAAGAAAAAAAAAGATAAAAGAAAGCGCTCATAGACAAGCCTTTTTCTTCTTTCTTAAAGACTTTCTTGAACAACCCTCATTGATTTGGTGAATTTCTCTTTCAATGAATGATTGAAATTTTAGCTCTTGGATCCACCTCTTTTTTCTTGTGTTTTCTTGTGCTTTTATAGGCCTTTTAGTTGCTAAATTCGTGATTGAGGAAGTCTTGGTCAAGTAGGATTTGAAAAATATCAAAATCCTTGGAGAATTCCCAAATTCGTGCACAGAATATTTGCTTTTTAGAACGTACCTTCGACGCACCTGGCACCAAGTACACTTTGTTCTTCCCCTATTTTTGCTCTATTTTTGGCCTGTTCTCATAGGCAGATAGAATGGACCCGGCGCCAGGTACACTTGCCAGACCTGGTGCTAAGTTTGTTATGCTTTTGTACTGATACCTACTTAAATTTCTTTGTTGGACAAGAATAGACTCGGCACCTAATCTTTTGGCTGGGCCTAGCACCTGGTGCATTCTATAATTATGCACTTTCTACTCAATTTTAACTAAAATCTGCATAAATTTATCAAAAATATTTTTTACAAATAAAAGGCAAAATAGGAAGGAATATGCTTAGTTACTCCAACAAATGTATCTTAAAATAACCTCAAATAACTAGAAAAATAATGGTAATTTTAATCCATATCAACGCCACCGTGCTCGCAGGCCCGGAATGTAACTATGAGCCTGGAAACACCCACAGTGAACTACTGAGCTGCCACTCTAGATTGGCCAAAATGGATATCCCAAGTTGATAATGGGTACTTAGACCTATTCTTATATACTATTTAGACTTCTTACCCTAATCCCATGTAGGATTGGGGTATCATATTCACCATTCCTTTAGGCCCAAGTGTCCTTGCTGGGGCCCACATTTAGGGGCTAAACCCAGGACTAACCAGGTAGCATAAGATTCTGAAAGTAGCTCCCACCATTCGCGGTGTAGCATTTAGTCCTTATACAGGGGGCTGGTTACCCACTTTAATACCAACTGTCTTGCCTCGTGCCCATGGGCTCGGAACGCGACTATGGGCTTGGCAGTACCTACAATCAACTACTTAGTTGTCGTCCTTGTTTAGCCAAAATGAATATTCCATGTTGATATTAAGTACTTAGGCCCATTCTTATATACCATTCATACTTTTCATCCCAATCCTATATGAGATTGGGGTATCACACTTCGCCTACTCAAGTAGCGCTTGCTTAGTTACCGTAGTTAATGAATAGTATACTTTAGCCATTATAACCTTCCCTTCGCCAGCTTCACCAACTCGTAATTCAGGCCCATGAAAATACGTTTTAACATCACGTCTTGCCTTTAGATTGTCTTTTATTTTTTCCTTCACATCTATAACAGTATTGAAGATATTTTCAAATACATTCTTTTTATTATGCATGATATCTATATTATGTGGCACCAATAGAGTTTGCCAATCTAAAAAATTACTCATTTTCACCCAGTTGTGATTGACATCTCTATCGCCACTCCTCCCAAGCTCATATTTTGAATCCATAATTTTTAGAAAGTGGCATATCCTGGCCTACAATTGGTCTTTTATTAGAATAGGCATTGAAGTTTCCTATCATCTATCCTTTCTGAATGATCGTATGTCCCTCTTAAATGGATCATCTAAAGGCAAAATTGGCGATGACAATCGAACCAAGAAGTTTTGCCCCTAATTTACAGTTGGAAATACTTTGTATGCTCCATACAATAAGGACAAGCAAATATGCCTGCAATACTCCACCCACTAAGCATTCCATAGGCTGAAAAGTCATTAATTAGCCACAACAACACTACTTGCAATTAAAAATTTTGTCTCTTGGATATGTCATGTGTGGAGACACCATCGACCATAATCCCCTCAGTTCATCTATCATTGGTTGTAAATACACATCAATCATATGTTTAGGATTCTTTGGCCCCGGAATAATGACAATCAAGAATATTATTGGATCCTTTATGTACATCTACGTGGGATTTTAAGAAGTGAGAATTACTGACTAGCATGAATATTATTTTTCAGATATCTCGAATTGAGTAAACCCATTTGTGCACATTCCAAGCCTTATATTCTACACCTTCTTTACAAATTCTGGATGATATTTATCAAAATATTTCCAAGCCTCACCAATAGACGGCTGAGTCATGTAGCCATCCACCATTGAGCTCTCTTCGTGCCATCTAATATGTGTAGCAGTCGTTTTAGATAAATATAACCACTTCAATTGAGGTGTTATTAGAAAATAGTATATCTTCTTAAAGGGTGTCTCCTTATGCCTGTTGCTCTTCTGACCCTTTGCATTACCGATGATGACCACAATACTTACAATTTCTACGGGTGATATCATCTTTCCAATAAAGCATGCATCCATTTGTGCATACATTTATCTTTTGAAGAGGTAAATCGGGGCCGGATACTAATTCTTTCATCTCATAGAAGTCATCTAGAATTTTATTCCCACCTTGTATGACCTTCTTCATGAGCTGCACTACTTGGTTAAAACCTTTCTCGGACATGTTATTTTCAAACTTGATATTTAATAGCTAAGAAACTAGTGATAGCTGCGAGTAGCTTGAACACCCTTCCCATATCGATGTATCAATAGCTCACAATATATAGTAGAAATTTTGTACTTCTGTATTTGGAGGTTCATCAATCGAATCTGTAGATGCTCCATAATTATCAAACCCAGGCCCTGCAACATCAAGAACTATATCTCAAAATGGTTCGCTTGAACAGGTTTTGCCAATTGCACCTCTTGATGTTGAAATTGACTCTCTCAGTGTTGTGTGATATGGTTCACCATGGCAAGTCCACTGGTGATACCAACAAATCCATATTTGTATAAATAAATTTCAACTTTAGGTGGGGATAGATATTTCTTATTTTGACATTTTGAGCAAGGACATCTTATCTTGGACGATACCTAATGGGGGCTAAAATTATCACTATTTTTCTAGTTATTTGAGGTTAAATTGAGATAATTTTGATATAATAACTAGGCATATTCCTTCCTATTTGATATTTTGCTTGCAAAAAGTATTTTGACAAATTTATACAGATTTAGGTGGATTTTGAGCAAAAAGTGGACAAATTCCAGAATGCACCAAGCACCAAGTCCGTTCTGGCTAAGCAGAGAAAACAAAGCAAAACTTCAGTGCAAAAATAGAACACACGTAGCACTAGGTGGGTCGACTAGACCCGGTGCCAGATCTGCTCTGAAGAGGAGAAATCCTGTGCACGAATTTAGTAATTTTCCAATGATTTTAGTATTTTTCAATTCCTACTCGGCTAAGTTTCCTCAATCAATGAATTTGGCATCAAAGAAGCCTATAAATCCAAGAGAAAATACAAGAGAAATGGAGTGAATCTAAGAGAAAAAATTCCAATCACTTAAAGAATGAGAGATTCACCATTCAAGGAGGGTTGTTCAAGAGAATCTTCAAAGGAGAAGAAGAAGGCTTGTCCATGAGTGCTTTCTTTTACCTTTATTTTGTTGTTCTTAAACGATGATGTATTCAATGTCTTTATTGTAATTTGACATTATTTTAGGATTCATGGTTTTGGATTAATTTAGTTATTTGATCAATTTTCTATCATCCATGGTATTTGATTACTTGTTATCATTGGTTATTGACGTGAGTTCTTCTAATTGACTTGGGAAATGATGTTAGGAGTTCATTACATTCGTGTTTGTTAAATCTTAATGGACTTGGGAAATAAAGTTAAGATTAAAGGACTAAAGTGATCAAAGATTAGTCGATTTCATCTCGAGCAAAGGGTCATTAGCTAATTTCATGTTTATGAGGAATTGAGTTTAATGCATGTTTTGGTTATATTAGTTTGATTGGAAAATCTGCTAATTTAATCTAAAGATAGTGATTCCATGGTTTGGAAAAGAAACGGAGTCTATATAAGTAGATTCATGACTTGGGAAACAATTGAATTTTACTTTATATTCCTTCATGATACCAAGATGATGATTACTTGAATAATTTCTAAATGATTTATTATCATTTTTTCTAGGATAATTATCTAAATTTCATATTCTTACATCCTTGAGTTGTATATATTTTATATTTTTCTTTTTATGATTTTATCACTTTATTTGGGTCGGTTAAATAATGAATGAAAAGTGACTAGTGTGTATTTGTTCATTTGAGGATCGATAGTTGTTAATTCCCTATACTATACTTGCGACGAGTATTCTTGCTCATATGTATATTTTGAGATTAATGTTTTAATTAAAACTTGACTAAGGGATGGATTTAAATTTGATAATTTTTATACATCTAAAATTTACACATAAAAATTTTTGGCGCCGGTGCCGGGGAACAATATCATGAAAGCTTGAATTTTGTTGATTTAACCATGTTTATATATTTACATGTCTATATGTTTATATGTAAATATGTGTATATGTTCTTTGTGTGAATAGGTGTCATATCTTGTTGTTTGTAACATTGTGTGCCTTAATTGACTAACTTAGTTCATGTTGAACTTATAAATCTATTAATTTTTGTGTTTAGATAGTTTGTGAATATATCTAATATGTGTGTTTTTTTTCTTTATTTTTATATTATTTATTTTCCCTTTTATTTTATTTGTTTTCCTATTATTTTTGTTTGTTTTTTTATTTTTGATTTGATTTTTATTTTTCTTTGAGTGCGAGATTTACCTTATCATGGACAATTATTTTTGTCCACAAGATCAAAGGAGTTACCTTGATGATAGATTGACAAAGTTACAAGCTCACATTGATATTTTCATTAGAAGCATTAGTGAATTCTTTTGTTACCAATGAAAATTCATCTGTTCAGTGGCATGAAGTACCTTCCCAATGATTGTGTGATCAAAGGACACAATTAGCTAAGATTGTTGAGGTGACACAAAAGTTCATGCTGACCCATTGACCATTGAAAAAAAAAAAAAAAAGTGGCTATGAAGGCCAATTGTGAGATCAAAGGACACAATTATCTATGATTGTTGAGGAGACTCATGACTTCATGCTGGCCGGTAAAATTGACCATTGAAAAAAAAAAAAAAAAGAGGCTAGGAAGGCCAATTGCACTGTGTGTCAAGAGAGGTATTCGATTTTATTCTATGTACTAATAATTCTAGTGTCTCTTTGTCGACATGATTTCTTAGGTTCTCTCCATGCTTGGAGGAAAATGGTCCAAATGATGATATATGGGATTTAACATGCTTCGAGGAGTTGGATCTTTCAATACTACATCATACGAAGTCCTTGGAAGATGTTGACAAATTCTACCATTCACCCCATCTAAAGGGAGGTAACTTAGTTTTTGTAGATCATGCATTTAAAAGTAAGGATTTCTTGATTCCATCTTTGAGAACTCAAATGCTAAGTTTAAAAGGGAATTTTAATTGTGAAAATTCTTGTGAAGAGTTAATTGGTAATTTCAACATTAATGCATCCGTTAGATACCCATGTGCACTCATATATTGAAAAAGATATTTGTGTGTCTAAAGGATTGTTAGAGAATGAAGTTTTTGTGTTTTGCTTTATTGAGAAAAATTATTTTCATGAACATTACCTTTTTCAAAAACCTCTCTTCTTTCTACATTCATCATACCTATCTTCTACTTTGAGCTTTAATATCTTTTCTAAAGATTTGATGAGGAAGCGTGATGAGTGGAAAGAATTTGTATCTTTGTTTTGTATTTGGTTTTGACAAGTGTTTTGTTTTTCCTCTCCCAAATAAGGAAAGTATTTTCCAATTCAAGTATGGGGGAGTGAGTCATTTCTTTACGTGCTTTGTTAGGAATTTTATTTTTCCTTAAGTTTGTTTTCTTTTATTTAGGTGTGTCTTTATTTTGTCATTATTTTCTTTATGTTTTTATTTGTATTTTCTTGTGCAGGTAGGAATAAAGTCTTCTTAGACTAGCTCTTTTCTCTATTTCTAGCTTTGATATATATTGGAGCTTATTGCACTTGGGGAACATTTGCTTCAACCTCTCCTCCTTTATCTATCCATTTGGAGACACTTTAATGTGTTAATTTTTTGCCAACGAGGACATTATCCAGTTTAAGTGTCGAGAAGTGATTTGGTGATATTCTTTATCCAAATTTTTATCAATTATCTTAGTTTTTTCTTGGTATTGAGCTACTTTGGAAAATTTTTTTATTTTTGCAAAAGAAATAATTTTGTTTCAATTTCCTTGAATATTTTGAACATTTGCAAATTTTAAAATTTGGAAGAGCTGAATTGAGTGTATTTGTCTATAATGAAGTTATGATTTTCTTTTTAGCTTTAGATATAGATTTGTCATTCATTATGGTTGGGTTTTTATTAAAAGGTAAACTTGTGTATTAAGTTAGATTTGCTAAGTCTTGAGAATTTAAGTTAACCTTGGTTATATTTGGTATTTGAGTGTTGTTTTATTCTTTGAGATTGAATATAGATGATATGATGAAATATAGGAAGAGTTGTTAATTAATTCTTGTATTATGGACTTAAAATTTGCTTGACTTTGAGTTGTAAATAAGGAATGTGAGGAAATAGAAAAAAATGAGTTAAAAAAAAACACCATTGTTATGTGAGATAAAAAAAAAATTGCGTTCAAAATATGCTTTTATCTTTGAAAGAACTAAAACATTTTTGCTGAAAAAGGGGATTAATATGGAGAGAAGTAGCAAGATTGTTCGGTGCACTCTCTTGAGGCTATCCCGAAGGCAAAAAGGCAAAAAAAAAAAAAAAAAAAAAAAGAAAGAAAGAAAGCAAGAGAGAAGAAATGCTAAAAAAAAAACAATGACTATACGAGGGCCAATTCGGTGAGTGGAGAAAAATCTATTCACTTGAGGTTATTAATTCCCAAAGTCATAGAAAGAAAAAAAGAGTAGAGTGTTTTCCTTATTTTATTAACTTAAGTTGCGTAAATTTGAGTTTATAATACTTGAATTGGTTAAATGATTTGACTTGAATGATTTATGTTATCTATATTTTTGCATGAGGAGTAGGATAATTTGCTTGTACTAGATATAAACTTGTTTAATTTAACTTTGATGGCCTTGGGATTGTTTGATTTAACACATGAGTTTACAAGGTTTTGAAAGGGTTGAATGAATGACGAATTTATGTTTAAGGTTGGAAGAAGGTTATATCTTTATTATGGATGAATTTGCTAAATTGTTTTATCTTGTTATAAATGCTTAGTGTTTAGTTCTTGTTCGCTTGAGGACAAGCAAAAGTTCAAGTGTGGGGGTATGTGATAGGGGCTAAAATCATCACTATTTTCCTAATTATTTGAGATTAAATTGAGATACTTTTGATGTAAGACATATTCCTTCCTAATTGATATTTTGCTTATAAAAAGTGTTTTTGACAAATTTGTACAGATTTAGGTGGATTTTCAGCAAAAAGTGAACAAATTCTAGAATGCACCAGATGCCAGGTCTAGCTGAGGCACCATACGCCAGGTCCATTCTGGCTGAGTAGAGAAAATAGAGCAAAACATTAGTGCAAAAACAGAACACACCTGGCACTAGGTAAGTCAACTGGACCCGGTGCCAGGTCCGTTCTGGAGAAGTGAAATCCTATGCACGAATTTAGTAATTTCTCAAAGATTTTGGTATTTTTCAATTCCTACTCAGCCAAGATTCCTCAAGCAACGAATTTGGCATCAAAGAAGCCTATAAAACCGAGAGAAAACATAAGAGAAAGGGAGTGAATCCAAGAGCAAAAATTCCAATCACTCAAAGAATGATAGATTCACCATTCAAGAAGGGTTACTCAAGAGAGTCTTCAAAGGAGAAGAAGAAGGCTTGTCTATGAGTGCTTTCTTTTACCTTTGTTTTCTTGTTCTTAAATAATGATGTATTCAATGTCTTTATTATAATTTGACATTATTTTGGGATTCATGGTTTTGGATCAATTTAGTTATTTGATTAATTTTCTATCATCCTTGGTATTTGATTACTTGTTATCATTGGTTATTGATGTGAGTTCTTCTAATTGACTTGGGAAATGATGTTAGGAGTTCATTCCATTAGTATTTGTTAAATCTTAATGGACTTGGAAAACAAAGTTAAGATTAAAAATCATCCAGTTCACTGTCTCGGAGGAATTCGCTCGGATTTACATTCCAGTTCATTGCGATGAGCGAACCAAATCATCTAATAGTAGGATGGAGGAAAATAGCAAAGAAAATGAAATAAACAAGAATGAGAGATGGTGGCGGCCTCGGAGGAAGAAAAGATGGAGAGGAGATGCAGCGGCCATAAGGAACAGAGGACATAAAGGCTCTGTTTTGGAACAACAAGAAGAAGAAAGAAGGGAGGAGATATAGCGAATGACATGAAATAAAGAAGAAAGAGAGATTGTGGTAGCCTTGGTGGAAAAAAAGAGGGAAAGGAGATTGCGGCGGTCATGGAGGAAAAGATGTGGTGGCCATGGAAAATGTTTTGAAAGAACGGGTAGAAGACAAATGATATTGGGATTTTTGTGATGTTAAAATTATCATTGTGCCCTAGTCTATTTTTTTCAATCTACATAACTGTAAAAGCACTTGTACTAAATAACTGAAAGACCTTTACTTATTCCCATTAATTCTGTGCACAGTGATATGCAAATGATTCATCCATTCTTCAACCATTATCCTCGTAAATCAACCCAACGAGAAATCTGTAGGAAAGCTAGTTACTTGGAGAAATTTATTAAATATTTTATTATTTGACTTAACATTTTGACACATATTGTAATATTTTTTCTCATAAATTTTTGTTTTTTAAGTGACATTTATAATATTTATTTATTAAAATAAAGATACATTAATTGAATTATAATTTTTTAAAAATATTTTTACATATTTTTAGTATCTTATATATTAATATGCTCGAAACAAAACATATACTCCCTCCGTCCCTATTTATCTGTCACAATTGAAAAGTTTTGGTGTTCCTTTTCATTTGTCACATTAAAAAAATTTAGGTGCCATTAATGTTAATTTTTTTTACTATACCTTTGCATTAAATAGCTTTGAAAAATGAAATTTTAATAACTTTAGAGAAAGAGTTGAGCAAACAAAACAAAAAACAATTATAGAGAACATTAAATCTAAGGGTCCTTTTGAAATGTATAAATAAAGTTGTATAAATTTAAGAGACTAACTAATTTTTCTTAAACTATATGAAGTAGTTAACTCTGATAGATAAATATAGACGGAGGGAGTATATTTATATATTTACACATCATAAAGTTTTCATATTATGACTTTTACGTACCATAACATACCTAAATATTACAATGTACTGAAGAAGTCTACCCCAACGAATCTTAATTTTTTTAAATTAACATATCGCGTACCCGTTCTCATATTGCTTATCGAAACGAATCACGAATCCGGTGACTATGATTGGGAAACCTTCGACCTCCACGTCCAAATGGAATTTGGAAACCATATTTGGACTAGGAAATCCTATGTCCATATGGGATTTGGATTAGGATTTCCTTAAACCTGAAAACTACGTACTCTATAAATAGTTCATTTGCCCAGGTTAGGATGAGTGTTTCAACACTTTTGTTCTCTAGAAAAATGATTTGCAAGTGGGAGTTGGATTTCAATTCAGGTAGTTTCTTTCGTTGTAAAAAGGGTTTTTGGTTTTTCTGGTGTTGCTTGTTTTGACAAGCGGAAGAAGATATGGAGCTTGAAGATGGGAATTTCGTAGAAGCGACTTGGAAGAAGACATGGAGCTTGAAGAAGGGGAGTTTTGGAGAAGTAATGTGGAAGAAGATATGGAAGCCTGAAGAAGGAGAGTTTCAGAAAAGCAATTTGGAATAAGATGCCGAGCTTGAAGAAGGGGAATGTTGGAGAAGCAAATTTGAAGATTTTGATGACTTTGATAGAAGAATTGAGAGTCCCTTTGGCCATCTCCGGAAGGACTTCAAAGAAGCAGTACTCAGCAGAGTACTTTCAACGGAAAGATTAGGGCCAAAGTGTGGCGGTTATGGTACCTTCTTACCCACTTATATATGTGAACCGTCGCTGTTGCTCCCACTGCCAAGAGTTTTAAATCAGCCACCTCCGCCATAGGCAAGGACTCCTCTCATACCTAGTCCTCTCATGCCTGGAGTTGATGCGGTTTTATTATGTCCACGCCTGATGTAATTTTATTTTTTTAGTTTTTGACAAAAGCATTCTTTTTTTTTTACAACATTAGAAATCCCTTGATACAAATATATATATATATATATATATATATATATATATAATAGGAGCTACGGAAGCCCCTGAGAGAGCCACTTGGCATTGTCTTGTGCGGTCACCTAGCATTTTGAAACCTTATCAAACTCCTAATCTCTACAAACCATGAAATGCCTAATGTCTTCAAATCTATTCAATTAATCCATACTTCTAATCCCTTAAAACCTTTTCAAATTCACTCCCTATTAAAGAATATAACTGATCAGATGAAGGTTTATTGTTCTTTGCAGAGATTAGGAGTTTGATAAGGTTTATTACGTTCAGTACATCTGAACAGACAAAGATTCATTGGACTGTTCATCTTTAATTACATATTAAATAGTCCCCTGCAAAGACTACACACAACACAGCCCTTCGGCGCTCTTGCAACTCAACTTACTGCCGCTACGCCTCCCTCACCGACCCCAGACCACCCTAATCCTCCACCTAGAACTTGCCTCTTCGCCTTTGGTCACAGGTCAGATCTCTCTGCTATTTTCTATATTTATTTGCCTATATATATGTATACTTTGTAGTAAATATGCTACTTTTGGGTATTTTCTCCGCCACTGCTCCTCCATGCAGATGAGGCGAAGCAACTTTCACCACCATCCAAATGCTGTCGTTCTTAAGATGAGGGTAGAGGCAGAAGAAAAATCCGTGAAGAATTAGGGCCTTTGATTTTCATCCCAAATTTTAAAACATTGGTTGATCTCTATTAGTCACCTGATCTTTCTCCTCGGCTTCTATCTCCTTTTCCTGGAATCTCTGTCACCCGTTTCCTCCATACCTCGGGCAGTTTTCTTCTGCCTTCAACTACAAGCTCTATCATATTCGAATTTAGCCCTCAAATCCCACTAACACATAGTAATGGTGGAGATTTTGGTTCCTCTTGTATTCATGACTTTAATTGTCTTCAATTGCTGCCTTGCTGTGAGGAAAGCGATTCAATGTTGGCATTTTTCCCTACCAAAGAAAATTATGATCAAGTTGGTTATCTTTTTATTGAGGATTCTTAGTTGAGTGTTAAGATAAATGAAGTTAACAACAAAGTATTTGTGGCCAAAGAGAAGTTAAATCATCAGATTTTAAAGCTATCGGTTAACCCAATTGTTGATGTTGATGATAACTTATTAGGTAACTCCTTAGTAACTTCTCAAAAATTTCCTTTTCTAATGATATTTTAGTTTCTTAACTACAAGTTATCAGTTGTGTTAGTCTGTGGATGGATGCATATGCATTTGTCCTCTAGAACTCAACACAACAATGCATATATTTACATGAACTATATTTTTTAAATTAAATTATTGTTTGATTTTAAAAACTTTTGTGTATTTTGGATTTTTGCAAGTGTTTTACTTAGTAACTCTAAATGTGGTTGAGAAAAAGGTGTGGTTGTTAAACTATATTGAGCTAATAGAGTCTAAGATATCTTCTCGATAGGATCAGGATAGAAAAGTAAGATATTTGACTGATATTTGCAAGTTAATGCATTTTATGCTCTTCAACCAGGTGATTCTTAGTTTTCTTTTCTAACAGGGCTTTTGGTTTTTAAGGCTAGGTTTTTCGGTTATTTTTTCAATTTCTGAAATTACATTATTCTTCAGGTTTTGTGTTTTTGATGAATTGGGCTACCTTTTTTAAGCGGTCAGTTCTAAGTCTTAGAGAAGGATCCAGAAGTATTACAAAAGGATTAACCTTGATGTGCAAAATTTTGAATTATTGTGGCCCTAAAAGCTCCTTGTCGTGATGTTTAACATAACTTATTGTAGTCTTTCAAATTGGAAGAAAGAAACCAAGAAGCTTTTGACTTCTTTTGGGGCTGGGGTTTGTGATTTCTTATTGCCTTTTAGTATAGATGCTAAATATCTATGTATACAGGTTGTTTGATGAGATTTAGATGATTTACTCTCAGGTATGTCTTCGTCTTTGCTGTTATTGGGTATTTGATGGCCTGTTCAATGCATTATGTGCATTGGTATATGGTGAACACTATCTGAAAGCGTAAAAATTTTTAGGTGAAGAGTGCATTGCTAGATTTTGTGGGTAGCAAATCATTTAGGAGTTCTTCAATTGTTCATTCTGGCCAACAACAAATCAATGCTTTAAAATCTCTTGGACTAATTTGTTCCTGGGAACTCTATTATTCTCTTTCTCACACTACCCTCATGAACTGCTAATGGATTCGCCAAATGAAAGACAGCTTGGCCTTTGCATTGAATACGCTCATTTTACAAATCAGCGCTTTAAAATCTCTTGGACTTATTAGGACACTTGGGGTTGAGTCCAACAACAATTAGTGGATTTTAAATCAACCCAATTCATGCTGTTTTGTAAAGTTTCGTGTCCTCTGTGTGGTACATTTGGCTTGCTTAGTTTAGGTTAGCCTACAAGCGCTTATACATTTCTAACAATTCTAGATTTGCAGAGTAGTTTTGGCTTTGTTTTGGTGCCACTGCTGCCTTCAACAAAATTGGGGTTTTTATTTTTGCGAGAATGGATTGTATATTTTTTAGAGATAATAATTGTTTTTTCACTGCTTTCGTCCTAGTTCATTCAAGTGGTAGTAGTAGGGACCAACGAAACTCACCGAAATAGTTTGGGAACAAAAAACGCAAAAAAAAAAAAAAAAAAAAAAAAAGAAGGATTTTGGTCTAAGCTGATATGAAAAATGGGTTTACATCTATTTGTGCAAATTGCCCTGTTTAACATAATTCAAGTAAGATATCAATTTTTCCAATATATAATCTAACCATTTAGTTGTTGCACGTATTTATAAATTTAATACATACACTCCTACTATTTATTTATTATCATATTCAATTCTAAAGTAAACAATTTCTGTTCATTCATGAGGTTTAATATTTAAACATGCATATTTAGTCCATTTAGATCATGTGTTAATCATTTAGCCCAGTTTGCATTTCAGATTTTTTTAAAAAAATTAAGGTGGAATTTTGCCTTCGTTATTATAATTATTAAATTTTAATTAATTATCATTTCTTAAAAATTAACTCGGTTATTTAAATTCCACCTTAATTTCATTACATTTAAATAAATTTATTTAAAAAAATTAATATCTAAATATACCGTAAATTATCTATTACTACAAAGCAAGACTCGCAAAACCCAAAAATTTTCGTTTGCAATGTCACAAAGTTTGATTCAAAAAATGAAAAAAAAACAATTTATCATAGCTCAGAGCTATAAACATATCGGACGTTTAAGAATAATATTCTATTTCTAATATTATTTCAACAAGAATTATTTTCACAACAATAAAAGATAATATGATCAATACCCCTGTGCAACACATGGGCACCGCCCTAGTGTATATGAATGAGAGCTAAAAGACCAAATGAAAATTTCTTTTCTTGTCCAAACATTTATGACATATATGTTGAAATACCCGTAAACTTATGTTTTCTCTTCTTCTTAAATGTTACTTACAAATAAAATGCTTATTCTACATTTGTGGTAGAGTATATACTAAAACTCTCTTATCTCAAAGTAAATAATTTATAATTAAGTAATTAACATATAATTCAACTTCTTGTTCAAGTACAAAAATAAATTTACAATAATGTTATATATTTGACATTTAATTTTTTAATTTTTACTATTTAATTTACTATACTTATAGTCGAATTAATATCTTCTGCAAATGTTTAGTATAAATATAAAACTCATGTTCCAAAAAAAAATATATAACAATCTTGATGCAGGGGCCCTCTAAATTATTAGTCTTTGTTCCCACCCACGTACAAAAAATAAAGCAAGAGCTCATTGGTCTTTATCATATCACATGCGGAAATTCTAGAATAGATTTGATTCACGTGGACCGCACACTTTGATGAGTTGAACTGTGTGCAGTGTAAATTTTACGATACAATTCTCAAAGCATGAAGTCCACATAAACTCGATCCACACAAGAATTGTCCACATGGACACAAGTGGAGTTTCAAAGGACATAAGTTGTAACACCCCACTACCTAGGCCCATTAGGGCCGGGGATGTCGCCCCGTCCAGAGGACAAGGGGTCTTTATAACTAGGTTACATAAAAATAAAATAAAATAAAGACTTTAAAATTAAACTTATTACAACCCAAAAGATAAGTACTGGAACAAATCCAAATAAATTGTTTGCAACAATCTCTCAAAACATCACATAAAGTAAATAACATGAGTCTTCAAAGCATAGGCAACAATCTAGCTAATGACCTCCATAGCAGGATCTTCCTGAAACATGGCATAAAAGGTGGTGAGATAAAAATCTCAGTAAGCCCGTGTGTGCTTTGAGTGTTTCAGGTAAAATAATTCATGTATGCACGTTGTAAAAGTTTCATAAGGAAAAGTGCTGGCAAGCAACAAATAAGTGTTGAAAATAAAGAGTGGTGTTTCGCTTTTCAAACCATACATGTGCACCATAAATACAACCACTCAAATGGGTAGCCATGGGTTACTACACGTTGGGCCCCATGACTAAATAACAGTCAGAATGCCACACTTTGTGCAAGCTGACAAAAGGCAGGTGTACAGCCTACCGGGTGAGATACTCCTCCATCTCTACACCCAAACTTACCGGTTGTCCACTCCGGAACACACAGTCCACATGACTGAAACTTGCTAGCTCGGACCGGTATGACCTACCGGACTGGCATCCTATCCAGGAAGGACTCACCCCTCAGAGGTGGCCACCTACTGAGAGACTTACCCTAACCCTTCAAAGACTAGTCCTGGTGGTCGACCCTTATTGAGTACTCAACGTTGATTGTCCCACTTGGGAGAAAATTGATCATAATCTGCTTTATTTGGAAATTGCAATTAAGGGTTTCTAAAAGTCTTGTCAAAGTTGGGTTTTAGAAAGAGTTTAGCATTTTGTGTAAAACTGCTTGTTTAGTTTTTCAAATGATTTGTTTGTTCGGAATAAAAAGGAAAACAGTCCTTAATTGCCTTCACAAAATAAAAGTCCATACACATCGCATTAGGCTTGCCATAGTGATTTTTGGTCTTCACAAAATTCCATGTAGGGGATTACCTGATTCTTTGCTTGCTCAAACTCAAAAGTCTTCCAAGGCTGACCTAACCCCGCTTGGGGTAAACACAAAATATAAGGTTACATTCGAGTTATACCTGCCTTACATAAATAATTTCTTAGCTCAACTAGTTACAACCATGACTAGCCATGACCCTAATGTCCTAAGTTTTAAGGCTAGATGCCAAAGAATTTTATAGAATAAGTCTAGTTTGATAAGTTAAAATAACTAGGAGTTCTAAAATAATTGTTAATAAATTATGGACTCAAATAATAATTCTTGAGTGCTATTATTAATAAATAAACTAAGGTTTGAATTTTAAATAATATTAAGTCCTAATAATATTAATAAATGGTAATTTAAAAATAGCTTTATTATAAGTAAATAATAAATTACAAATAATTTTTAATTAATTTTTTAATAGATAATAAATAATTAGTAATAGATAAAATTAATAATAAATGAATTATTTCAAATTTTAAATTAATAAATAACAAATAGATTTTAATATAAATAATATTTAGGTATATAGGTAAAAGTTTGAACTAAGGCCTACAAGGTCATCAATTAATTCTAATATTTTATTTATTATAAATGATTTATTACTATATGTATATATATATATATATATATATATATATATATATATTTTTAACAAAAGATCTCATTTATTTGATAAAGAAAATATTCATATTTTAATTAATAAACCATTCCAAACCTTCCTAGAGTTTCGAATTTTATAGAAAAAATATAGTAGTAATTCCATTTAAAGTAACAAAATTTTGTTAATAAAAATAACCTAGACTTAACAAGGAAATACTCTTTCACCATGATTTTCCTACTGCTAGAAAAGATTCAGAAACAATTCTCCAACATCAAATAATAAACCATACCATTCAAGAACACATGCTTGACTTATCACATACTATCACAAGGCTAACTTCCTCCTAGGCATAATCATCAATCATGGCTTCAATGAAAAATAAGAACATAAAAACCTAATCACCTTTGGTGTCATGGTCTCTAACATGCTTCAAACATCCATAAAATTCATTAAGCATAAAGAACATACATTGATTCAAAAGAAAATTCATACAACTTAGTCCTATACAACAATCATCATGCCTTAACTCCATCCCCTTAATCCACATGCATATACTCAATCCCTTATCCATATTTCATTCTTCCTATCAATATCTAAGAGACATGAATGCTGAATTAAAAGAAGGATTAAAGGAAAATACTTGATTTGATGAACACTTCGATAAAGAATTAAGAAGGTCCACGCGATTGAGAGCCTTAAATGATCCAACGGAAAAACAACCATGGTTGATGGTTGATCAACCATTTCGGTTGGAAGAGAGAGAGAGAGCATTAGAATGGTACAATCGAATGGAAGAGGATGAACAAGAAGGTTGTTCTTGACTTACCTTGTTGATGTTCTTGAGACCTTCAAAGAAAAGTTAATTTTGATCCGCTTGAAAATTCTTGTTTGCGAGGTTTTGTGTTATAAATACCAGAAATGAAGTCTAGGGATTAAGTAGAGGTGATCTGGAGTATTTGAGAGTGATTGGAGGTGTTTAGAGTAGGGTTAGGCTTGAAGAAGGTTAGTGTGTGTTCTTGGTGTTCTTGGTGTTCTAGGTGAAAATGGAGAGAGTTGAGGGAATTGCTGCACGAAATCTGGTAGAGGGCTGGCTGAATGGTCTAGAGTGAATGAGAGTTTCGGTTTTCAGCAAGAAGGAGAGAGAATGATTAGATTTTATTTGAAATTTAAATGGAGGAAATGGTGGAGATGTTTAAGGTAAGAGATTAGCTAATGGTGTTTGATCAATGAAGGTTTCTATGCTCTCCAATGGTGTCAGCTGAACAAGGTGATCTTGTTGAAATGATAGAAGGTTAATGTTGCTCCAAGGCTGGCCGCAAAATTCAGTCTTAAATGGTAGAGGAAATTCTGGTTTATTTGCTTAATACAAGAGTGTTTTCATGGAGCAAAAATCTGAAATTATTTGAAGTTCAAAAAGAGTTTGAATGGAGTGATCTTATGAGGGTTTTGAGGTGTAGTTATGGAGTCCATGTACTCAAGGTAAGTGTGAAGGTCATGATGTTCAGTCCATGGCTGAACAAGGGTCAATTTTACAGAGGTTGAAGGGTGATTTTCGGCCTAGGCTTGAAGGAAGCAAAGCTGGAAAAATTCTGATTTCAAGGTTCAAGAGTTTCGAAGGTTGATGAAGGATTTTTGTGCAGAATTTGCTGCACTTCTCCAACCCGATTTGCAGCTGTTTCTTGAGGGGGTTTGAAGGTCTTCCAAAGGTGATTTTTCAGCCTTATTTCTGAAGAAATACAGAGGAGTTTTGCTGGCTTGAAGATAGACTAAAACAGCTTCATTTTCCAGATTGAAAGCTGCGAAATGCCCAAAAATTTTTTCTGGTTTTGCACAGTTTGTGCAGTCCGAAAATTGCACAGATTTTCCAGCCTTCAAGCCACATGAAATGACCATTTTCCTGGCAGCAAATGAGTGGGTTTACTGGCTGAATTTTTCGAAGAGATGTCTGCAAAAATTCTGGAAAATTTCCAGATTTCCCTTCACTAGAATATGAACAACACGAAGGTGAATTTGAAGGTGCTATCATGGTGATTGATTTTCTCTTGGAAACCCTTCCTATTTCCCCTCCTATTTTTGGCCAAATCCTCATCCTCCAAAGCTGATTTTCGAAATTTAAGGTGGAGGAATTATCACAGATTTTTTTTGGAATTTAAAAGAAAAGATTTAATGGATTTAAATTATAATGATGTTAGGACAAGCTAGAGGTAATAAAAAGGAGAAGAATTCCTCTAAAATTCTTCTTGGGACATGAGGATAAGATTAGGACATTCTCTTCATGTCTCCCCTAAGACAACATTCCTATTTTTATGGAAGGCAAGAAAACAAAAATTCAAACTTAATTAAGATAATCATGATAAAACTTAAATGATGGGATTTGAACTCATGACTTTAGAGATTAATTCCAAGATTCTAACCACTTAACCACACTAACTCTTGTTCTTATTTTCTCACCCACATATTCTTCTTATTTAATCCTCAAGCTAACTTCCTATTCTGATCTCAAGCAAAAATGCCATTTTACCCCTCCTACTCAATAAGCATAACTAAGCATTTTAACCTATAATCCACAATTCTAAAGCACATAAAATCATTCAAAAACATATATATTCATGCAAAACAATATGATATGCATTCCCGACCCCCTTACTCTAGGGTTGGCTTTAGGTGGGGTTTCACATTCATTTTGGAAACTTTTGAATCCGTAATTTGTTAATTTGTTGCCATATGAGATCTAAAATTGAAAGATTTAATTGTGTACTTATATCATAACTAGTTTGATGCTCGTGAAATACACAAAGGGCTCCAAACAAAATGCTTACTTTCATTTGCATGAAATTATGCTGATTAATAGAAACAAACAAAATGCGCTTGTCCAGCAATTTTGTGAGCATCCACAGTCATTGATACCAGCAAAACTATTTAAAACTATAGTCTGAATTAGTTCATTCAATTGATACCAGCAAAAAATATTTAAAGCTATAATAGTTTAATTAAATACTTTAATAAATAGGATAAAATATTTTTTAAAAATAAATAAGGCGAGAATATAATTAAAAAATAATATTTTTTAAATTTTAAAATGATAAATATTTAAAAATTAAAAAGCGACAATTATATCAAAACTGAGAATGTATATATTTACCATGCTCGACTAATCTTACATTTCCTCCGTCGCATTTTTGTGTACACTAGCCATTTGGACAAGCCTTCATTTTTCATTTTTGATATGTATGCACTCCCCATCCACATTCACCTCCTCTTCTCAAAATCTAAGGCTTAAGCTTTATCCCGAATTAACAAATAGGCTATAACACATTGATACTTCCGCCTATTAATATTTCTCTAAAATATGTAAACTTTTTTATATTTTCTTTTATACTGTTGAAAAGTCAAACACAATCATTTCTTGTATTACATACCAAGAATTTAATGGCTTAATTATCAACTATACCTCATCGCAATAAGTTATTTAAAAACAAAAACTGCAAAATAACCGTGTATGCTTAGTAGTATATTTCACTAGACTTTTACCATTACTAATTGCTTGTTAGATGACCAAGAGACATTATTTCCAAAGTCAATAATTGTCTTCTACAAAACATCAGATGCAAATCCTACATCGATCAAGTAGTAATGTTTATTATGTGATGTTCTCCAAAAAACAAAGGTTACTTTCATAATACCTTCGATGGAATTTAGTTGCAACATACCATATGTGTCAGAAAATAAAAACGACGAGCACAGACAAATAATTCAACGGAATTGAACAAGCACCGTCTATACCCAATCAGGGCTCTAACAAACACAATTATCATTTATTAGATATGCCGGCAAGGCTAATCAAGTCCAAGTACGAAACAACATGCAGCCAGAATAAAAACAAATAAACAAATAACTAAATGAATTTGAAGTATAAACTGAAAACTTATCTCTGTAAGCGTAGATTAAATCACTAGTTCAATGACAGTTTACCTTCAAGAAGTCATTCACCCCACTTATCGCTGCAATGGGTACGACTCTTCTTGTTGGATAAGACGGTCTCAAATCGTCATTGACATACACCAGCAGCAATCACCTCGAAAGCCTCCTCAGTTCGCCAATTTCCCAAGTCAGAAAAATATGGAGCTGAGAGGGATAGAAGGTCGCAAAAATTAGAGAGACGACTATATTTTTCTCTTGTCTTCGAAAAAGAATATATATAACCCTTGGAAACCTAAAATTGATCTAGACTAGGAGACCTAATCCAATTAGTTAATTATTTCCTATTCTATTTCAGTTTCCTGTACAATTTAGAATTAATTGGGACATAATAAAAGAAAAAGAGTGTGAAACATGGCTAAGCCTGAGCTTGAGTCGGGCCAGGTAGGCAGCGTGCGTTTGTAGTAGTGTAAACTACTACTTGGGCTTTGTTTCAAGACCATGGAAAACCTCTTAACATATAAAAGCTCCAATAATCCTCAACTTTTCCCATGTGAAATTCATGTATAATATGAATTATCAAATGGTTAAACACCCCACTTTAATGTCCTTTAATTATGAATTTCCACCATCAAAATAGTTTTTACCATAGTCAAATATAATTTCTAACATGTTAACAACAACTCCCAAAAGTTGTTTTAGGCTAACTAATCATGAATTCAAAAATATGAACTCCTAAAGTTGTCATTTTCAACAATCCCCTACAAATCCGTAGTTAAAGACTATCCAGGATTGACATATTCTGCTTTCGATAATAGTACCTTCTGGTTTAAACCACTACCTAAGTTATCTAACTTATGCCCCCATAGGAACATATGAACTTAAGCCTTGAATTTAAATCTTGAGTGTGACGGTATCCACTTGTAACAACAGATTATTGGCTGTGAAGACAATCGTTATCGTTGACATATTATGGCCATTCGCCCTAATCCTATCTCATAAGTGTATCTAGAGAAAATCCAATTCTCTTTAGTTGCGGCCACACAACACCACTCGCATAGTTGGCAATCTCTAAGGATGTATTGTTAGCATCTTATCTAAAACACTTGACCCCATTTAGAGTCAAAACTCTTACTAAACTTGCACTAAACTCATATTTTGGTTTTCAAGAAAAGGACCTCAATACAAAGATAAAAAAATAAGTGTCTGATTCCCTCAGATAGCTTATTTATACCACATTAAACTGTGTTGTAGGATCTCCACTTGGTCAGTTGGGTTGTCACTGTTGGTGAATCATTGATCGGTTATCAGTCTCATTCCCAACCTAGATTTAAGGAATAAGGATGTTTCTAGTCCCTTAGTTAGGGGGTCCGCAATGTTATCTTTGAATCTTACAAAATCAACGGACACCACCCTCTCAGACACTGATTCCTTTATACACTTAAATCTAACTTGGATGTATCTCTTGGTCTTTTGATTATACTTGGTACTCTTTATCTTTGCGATTGTGGTTTGACTATCACAATGCACAGATATAGCAGTAACGGGCCATCTGATCATTGGCAAAGAGGATAATAGTCCATATAGCCACCTAACTTCCGTTCTAATAGTATCTAAGGCATATAACTTAGTCTCAAAGGTTGACCCGATTATGAAAGTCTATTTACAAGACTTCTAGGTGACTGCTCTGCCACCTAATGTAAAAACATATCCAATGCAACCATTGCTATGGAAGTTCTTGGCAATCCAACTTACATCACCGTACACTTCGAGTATCACTGTACACTTCGAGTGTAACAAGGAATTTCCCATAATGCAATCCAAGGGAAATAGTTCTCTTTAAGTACCTTAGTATTCTATGCAAGTCCTCCAATGAGTCCGATTAGGACAACTTGTATATCTAGCCAGCTTAGACACAGAAAATAAAATATCTGATCTTAAGCCATTTGCAAAATATTGCAAACTACCAATAATTTGAGAATTTCTTAATTGAGACACATGAATACTACTTTCATTCTTGAACAGAGCTAGAGAAAGGTCACTTGGAGTTTTAGCAATTCTACAATTTTAACCATATTTTTCAAAAATACTCTCAACATAGTGAGATTGAGGAATAGTTATCCCCTCAGTTGAGCGAATCAACTTAAGACCAAAAATCACATTTGCAACTCCCATATCCTTCATTTTAAACTTACTTTTCAAGAATGATTTAGTCTCATTAATTACCTCAATATTGGACCCAAATAGTAAAATATCACTACAACAAAAGTCTCTCATAGCTACCCTTTTTTGTTGTCATTAATTAAAAGTGTCCATATAATAATGATATTCGCGACGTTTAGAATAAAATGTCGATAAATAAAAAATATAGTGTCATTTTTAATTAAAGTGTCAGTATTTTATTTATTTTTTCGATGTTAATGAAAATACATTGTAATATTTAAAAAAAATATATTCTAACTACATTTTTTTACGTCATTAATTAAAAGTGTCCCTATAATAATTATATTTTTGACGTTTAGAATAAAATATCAACAATTAAAAAATATAGCATCATTTTTTAATTAAGGTGTCGGCATTTATATATTTTTTCCAACGTTAATGGAAATGTGTTGTAAAATTTTTAAAAAAAAATCTATTCTAGCTACACTTATTTTTTCGTTATTAATTAAAAGTGCCTCTATAATAATGGTATTCTAGCCGTTTAGAATAAAATATCAACAAATAAAAAATATAGTGTCATTTTTTAATTAAAATATCGGCATTTTATATATTTTTCCCGACATTAATGAAAATGCGTCGTAATATTAAAAACATTTTTGGACACTATTTAACAAGCAAAATTTAATTAAATAATATCAAATAACGACGATAATTTTTTATATAAGTGTTGTCTCATTCAAAATTATAAGGACACTTTAAAATTAATTGTCCTGATTCAAAATTGTTTTTTTGGCCAATATTAATTAAAAATGTCTCCATAATATAAATATTCTTGACATTGAATATAAAATATGCTTAGTTTTTGTGATGTGCTCAGTTTTTATGGTCGATTTGAATGACTAATAGATGTTATGACTGAAAACTATTCATTTTGTTCTTGATATTGTTCTTTTTTATGTTTGAGATATTCCGGATCTGTAATTCATTTCTCTCAACAGGTTTGCAGACATGGTTTTCTTTGTTTTCTTTGTGTACTGGGTTTTCATTGTTTTATTCTGAATGTTTACTGCCATTTAGGGAATCCCTTTGTTATCTTTCATTTGCGTACTTAAAAAGGGTTCGTTCTTGTGGCTTTGGTGTATTCATATAATTGACATATCTTCCATTCACTACAAGAAAAGATGGTTTCCGCTACCATTTCTTTTGCGAGGGCTAGATTTTAGTAGTAAATAAATTATTATTTCAAATGAAAATAATTTTGTTGCAAATGATTAAATATTTGTTAGTTTTGTAATGAAAATTTAGCATTTTCAACAAAAATAAACTGCAGTAAGTAAGTCCATCTTTTACTACAACTAATTTGGTCACAATTATATTTTTTCTAGTAAAAATATATTTTCAACAAAAAATATTAGTTTGAAATAATTCTATTTTTTATTTTATCCAAGGAGGGAAAAAATTTAAAAAAGGAAAAGAAAAAGAAAAAGAAAAAGAGTAGCTAAAAGCTCTGTAGATTCTGCAGTCCGGTCAGACAACAATTTTACTTAAGCTAAATAGAGCTTTGGCAACTTCACTGACCTGCATCAGTTGCCATGAGACTTACCCCACGTAGTCCGCTCTCCTCCATTATCAGAGCCTCCCTTTACTCCTCCTTTCTCCTCCATATCTCCGCCTCTTCTAACCTTTCCAAAACTCCAACTCCAAAAACCCAAATTTCCAAAAACCCCAATCCCAATCCCAAACCTAGAACCACCAGGACTCCATTAGAAAAGAAATTTGAGACACGGATCCAAAACCTCCACCTCGGATTCAATCCATTCGATGTGGATGAAGCCCTCACAGCTCAATCTAACCTGGACCTCGCTCTGGACATTTTTCGATGGATCGCCCAGTAGTGCAACTACAAGCACGATGCCATCACTTACCTAATCATAATTCAAATTGCTATCTTCGGTAAGCGTTATCTTGTCACTGAGACTCTTCTGAGGAAGTTATTGCTGGTGTGTTTATAATTCCCTAATTAAGTTCTATTGTGACGATAAATTTTTGTCCAATCATGCATTTGATATTTATAAGAAAATGTTGAAATGTGAAGACCATAAGGTTAAACGATCCTTGGAATTTGACATACTTAAGAACCCACCAAAATCAAGAAATTCTACCATCAGAGAAACTAAAATTGTAGACTGCCATTTACTAAGGACCAATGGGTTTAGCTTCAGTACTTTTGCAACTAATACTCTGCTGGATTTTTGTGTTAAATATGGTAATATTGATTATGCATTTAACTTATTTGAAAAAATTCCAAAGCCAAATGTTGTTCCTTGGAATTTCATGATTTCTGGTTGTAATAAGAATTTTCTTTTGAGGACGCCTAGAGATTCTTTTGTAAGATGCATTGTGTGGGTTTAGATGGCAATCAATATACTTATGAGGTTGTTCTTTCTGCTTGTGAAGCTTAGAAGTGCCCATTGTGGGGAGAGCAGGTTTGTGTGATGGTGATGAAAAATGGTTTCTTTTCGAATGGTTATGTGAGGACTGGAATGATAAAACTTTGAGGGTGTTCTATGATGCATTCAGTGAGAATGTGGTGTGTTAGAATCCTATAATGTTTGTAGCTGTGAAAAATATGGAAAATTAGACAGTTTTGGTTGCTGTTTACTTGCTTGCAAACACTATAATCTACTCAAAAACCATGGAAGATTTTCAATTGCATGCTTCTTGATTATCTCAGAAGCAGTCTACTAACCATTTCTTCCTAATCGACTTGATTTAGAAAATTGTGATGATTTACATCACTCAAAGATCTTGCATGTTCTCTACTTGAATTCCTTTCATATTCTGGCTTCTAATCATAAAACTAGTTTGGATGTTTCTGATTTTCAGAATTAGTCTATCAGCATTGATCTAGAAACAATGAGGTCATCCTTTTGCATTAGTTCTTCTCCTTTTGCAAGAGAACTAGAGGAATTGCAGCAAAATTAAACTAGGGGGGGGGGGGGAGGGGATAACCATAGCCGATGAACTAGAAAAATAATTTAAACTATTTTTGAAGCTTCTGTCAAAGTGATCTGTGCCGCTTGAAAGGCAATATCATCTGTGTTTTTTTGGTACCACTTGGAGTGATTCCGTGCATTTCCTTTATTTTAACATGAATTATCAGCTTGAGGTTCATTCACGAAGTATGTCATATTGTTATCTTTCCCATATATTTTCTTAGCCTGCCATTTCCTTACATTTATCCTGATATCCCACTTAATGTTTCTCACTATTTCTCTTAGGAATGATTTCCTCTTAGAAGGATTTAAGTTGGTACTTTGAGCATTGGAAGAAGATGATATGAAATATGGAAGTCAGAAGTTTCAAAATTACTTTTAGCAGCTCTTGCTAATGCTTGCAATGTGCAGTAATTTATTAGTGCTATTTGACATCCTTTTAAGGCTCTATTGGTAGATAATTTTAAGTAGAGTGTGCAATTGAACTAATAAGGTCTTAAGTCTTTAAGCTTATGTGCCAATCTTGTGGACTTGATCTTGATAATTTACATAAGGACATGTGTAATTCTCTGGGCACTTGTTGTGCAGTGCTGAAGAATTGAGAATAGATGCTTCAAAGGACTGAAACATAGAAAAGATTGAGAATAGAGCTGGCAGGGCAAGATTCTTTTATTTTATCTTATTCTTCACTTGTTTTATTTAAAGATGTTGTACGTCAAGTTGTACGGCTAAGAGTCTTAAACTGCTATTGCATATGATGTTACTACTGCCAATAGAATTGTAAGAGCTTTTGCCTTCAACATATGTAGCTAATATTTTAAATGTTTACCATTTTTTTTCTTTATTTGATGTGTAGGGCTATTGGACTTTCCATCAATTTGCAGCAATACGAAGACTTTTTTTTTTTTTTTAACGTTCGCTAATGAAATTGAACATTTATATTTAGTCTGATTTATATTGTAGTTAGATTTTTGGTAAAATGCTTTTAAGTATGAGTATTTAAATTTTGTTCGAATTTATACGGTTTATTTCAATAAATATTATTCATTTGGTTTCAAGATTATGATTGCTTTACAGCTTTCTATTGTATAATGTAAAAAGAAACGTTTCTTATGAGATTTTAAATTGGAAAAAAATTCAAATAATAAAATATAATAATTGTCAACTTTGAGATGCCTATAAGCATCTCTAAATTTACCGACACTTATAGGAAAGGCGTAGGTAAATTTAGAGACACTTATAGGAAAAGCGTCGATAAATGTAGAGATGCTTATAGGAGAAGCGTCGGTAAATTTAGAGACGCTTATAGGAAAAGCGTCGGTAACTTAATTTACCGACGCAAAGTCTTGCGTCGTAAAATTTTTTGGCAACACCACTTTTAGCAATACATGCAGGAACACTTATAAAAGTGTCGGTAAACAATTTTGCAACACAAATTAGCATCCCAAAATAAATTAATTAGCGTCCCTAAATGCTTAGATTGTTGTAGTGTATCATCCATATAAAGCTATAGTACAATACATGCATTATCCTTCACCTTGTAGTAGACACACTTGTCATTTTCATTTATTATGAAACCAGAGGATAAAACAGTTTTATCAAACTTTTCATGCCATTATTTGGGTGCTTGTTTTAGACTATATAGGGATTTAACAAGTTTACAGACTTTCTACTCATTTCCCTTGGCTACAAATCCTTTAGGTTGATCCATATATATCTCTTCTTCAAGATCACCATAAAGAAAAACTGTCTTTACATCCATTTAGTGGATAGTGAAACCATATATGGAAGCCAATACAACAAGTACTCGAATTGTAGTCAAACGAGCAATAGGAGAGTAGGTATCAAAATAGTCGGTTCCCTCTTTTTGTTTGAACCCCTTGGCAACTAATATGGTCTTATACTTATCAGTGGTTCCATCTGGTTTGAGTTTCTTCTTAAAAATATATTTGTATCCATTTGTTGTATACCTAAAAAGGATATCAATCAATTCTTATGTCCCATTAGAGATAATGGAATCCATTTCACTTTTGACAACTTATTTTTAATGCCCTATTTCTGAGGAAGCCATGGCTTCTTGAGAGGTTAAAGATTCGTCCATAACATTGTTCACAAAGTCACTTCTAAATTCCTTGACTACCTTAGTTCTCTTACTCCTTCTAGGTTCTTCCAATTCCTCAATTTGAGTGTTGGAACTACTTAGACCTACCTCCACATCTCTCACCCTTTCTACATGATTAGGAATAGAATCAGATGCTAAGGCTGAATCTAAAGTAGAAACATCTTAAGGCAGACCAGTTTTCATAGGAAACACATTCTCAAAGAGTGTAGCATCATGGTATTAAATAATTATGTTAACATCTATGCCAAGTATTTCAAACTTAACTACCAAAAACCTCATAGTATAGCTTGTTTTCACATAACCAATAAAAATAGAATCAACAATCTTTAGTCCTCACTTTTTCCTCTTGTGTTCAGGGACTAGAACTTTTGCATGACAACCCCATACACGTAAGTATTTTAAGTTAGGTTCTTGCCTTTTTAGGCTTCAAATAGAGTTACCTCTTTATGTTTGTGAATGACTTTATTCAGAATATGACAAGTCATATTCGAACCCCCACCCCACATATACTTAGGCAATCCCGAGTTCAAAAGTAGACTGTTAACCATATTTTTAAAGTTTCTATTTTTTCGTTCAGCAATCCCATTTGACTGGGGAGAATAAGAAGGTGTCTTCTCATGAATTATGTCATTACTTTGGTAATATTTAACAAATAGATTAGACCCATACTCTCTACCTCTGTCAGATCTTAACTTTTTAAGTTTCTTTCCAATTTGAGTTTCAGCTTCATTTTTAAATATGAGAAACTTTTCAAGTGCTTCATTTTTATGTTTAAGTAAATAAACATGACAATATCTATTGCAATCATTAATAAAAGTAATAAAATATTTCTTATAATCCCTAGTTAATAAACCATTGAACTCACAAATGTCTGTGTGAACTAAATCAAGTATTTTTTTTTTTATCTCTTTCAATTGAATGATATGGTTTCCTAGTTGTTTTAGCATCCACACATACTTAACATTTGTTTTCTTATCAATAGCATGTTTAGGAATCAAATCTCAATTCATCATCCTTTTAATAGAATGTAAATTTAAATGTCCAAGTGTACTATGCTAAATATTAGTGGATTCAATAGTATGTACCATAGGATAAATAGAATTCTCAGAAGAAGAAGCTTTATTCAAATCATAAGTAAATAGTTCAACTCTTAATTTAAATAAATCATCTGACAAATAACCTTTTCCAACAAAAGCATTGTAGTGCATAATCACTACTTTATTACAATTGAAAGTAAACTCATAACCCTCTCTGGCTAAACATGAACCACTAAGAATATTCCTACTAACCATTGGAACATGATATATCCTATAAAGAGAAAGAATATGCCCTGAAGGAAACTTCAAGTCCACGCGTCCAATCTCCAACACATTGGCTGCAATTGAATTCCTCATTCTCACAGTTTTTCCTTCAATTGACTGGTAAGACACAAAAGCAATTTATCAGCACAAATGTATACATTTGCTCCAGTATCAACCAGACATTCAAGTGACTTATAAATAGTACGAACTTCTAGGTTAACAGAAACATACTTTTCTTCAGTATTAGTATTAGTGATGCCAGTTCCAACCTCAATGGTACAAATATCAGCAAGGTGTGTACTCAAATTAGCTTCCATTCGACTAGTATCCTCCTCTACAACATTGACTTATGCTTCAGAATTTGATCCTTGTTTGACTTTGGACTTCTTAGACGGACAATTCTTAGCTCAATGCCTAACCTGACCAACAATTCCAACAAGGTTTGTTTGCCTTTAATTTCTTGTTATCCTTGCCTTTTGTCTTGTTTATATTTTTAGAGTTATGATTAACCCCCACATTCCTTTGATTATTTTTCTTCTTTCTATTAGTCATCATATAGTACAATATGAATATGCTCCCTATGCTGTTGTTCAATATATATTGATTTCATCAGATCGTCTAGAGAAATTTTCTCCATGTTGTGTTTGAGAGACATACCAATGTCCTCCCAGGACTTAGGAAATTGTTTTATCACTGACATTATTTAGAACTTCTCAGGAAGTTCCATATCTACTTCATAGAGTGAGTGAATAATTAACTGTAGCTCTTGAGTCTGTTCAGTCAGAGACTTGCCCTCAACCATTCGAAATGTTTAAAATTTTGAAATAGAAAACCTCTCAAGACCTTGGTCTTCGATACTATATTTCCTATCCAATTTATCCCATAGTCTCTTTGTTGTGTAGGAATCAGAACAGCAGACATCAAAGAGAGCATTTGTAAAAGTTGACAAAATTATCCATTTGCCTACATCGTTCTGTTCATCACACATAGCAATCTCAGCTATTCTACGATTTCTTTTAGTTGGTACTGGCCTGTCAACCTACACTGTTGACATTAAGCTCCTCATGGTCAACCAAATTTTTTAGCATTGTTGCCAACACCTAAAATTCTACCCTGGACTAAATTTGGCCAACAGACCATTCAAGTTAACTAAAGGCTTATAGGTAGCAAAAGCAGTACTTGACAAAATAGCCATTGCAAGCAATCAATAGATAATTATAGAATAACTTCTCGAAGGCTGTTAGAAAATAAAAACGAAGAGCACAGATAGGCAATTCAACGGAATTGAACAAGCACTACCTATACCTAATCATGGCTTTAACAAGCACAATTATTAGTTATTAGAGATGTTAGCAAGGCCAATCAAGTCCAAGTACGAAACAACTAGCCAGAATAAAAATAAATAAACAAATTACTAAACAAATTTGAAGCATAAACGGAAAACTTATCTTTATAAGTGCAGACCGAATCACCAGTTTAATACTAATTTGCCTTTAAAAAGTTATTTGCCCCACGTAATGGTGCGATGGGTACAACGACTTTTCTTGTAGGAGAAGATTATCTTAAATCGTCATCGGCGCATACCAATAATGATCATCTCGAAAGCCTCCTCAGTTCTCCAGTTTTCCAAGTCAGAAAAATATGGAGCAGAGAGGGAGAGAGAGTTGCGAAAATAAAAGAGACAACTATATTTTTCTCTTATATGAGAAAAAGAATATATATATAGCCCTAGGAAACCCGAAACTAATCCGGACTAGGAGACCTAATCTAATAGTTAATTATGTCCTCCTTTGTAGAATTACTTGGGAGAAAATAACAGGTAAAGGAGTATGAAACATGGCCAAGCCGGAAGAGGGTCAAGCGGGTGGCGCACGTGTGTGGTAATGTAGACTACTACCTTGGGCTTTGTTTCAAGTCTATGGAAAACCTTTATATAAAGGCTCCAACAATCCTTAATTTTTTTTATGTAGGATTCATGTATAACATGAATTCTCAAATGGTTAAACTCCCAACTTTAATGCCTTTTAATTATGAATTTCCGCCATTAAAATGGTTTTTACCATAGTCAAAGATAATCTCCATCTTGTTAAAAACAACTCTTAAAAGTTGTTTTAGGCTAACCAATCATGAATTCAAAAATATGAACTCTTAAAGTTGTCATTTTCAATGATATGTGGATGGAGTTCAGTTCGAAAGAGCAAAATTTTATGGAATAGCTGAAGTCTATTGACTCACCTTTTCTCTTACGTAGCATTGTTATATTAGAAGAACAATTTACATGAATTTGGAGTTGTGTTTAATGGTAAAAAGTAAATTTTTACAATTTTCTTTTATCTGTTTGTGTATATATGTAAACCAGGATTTCTTGTACCACTTTGTATATAATAGTTATAAAAAATGATCCAAATGTATATATGTGTTGACGTCATTTTTAGCCGATCCGTTGCAATGATAACTTTCAGCCGAAGCCGATATGAATTCTGCCAGACGAATGATGACGTCAAGGAAAATCTTCAACTGCTGTACCCAGTCAATATCAGAACTAGGAGCTAATGAGCCATCACCCGTATATCGTGGTACGATCGCCATGACACTAACATTCTCAACCGCCAAGGACGGGCCACAAAGCGGGATTTTCTCCACATTCGAAAAGTTGGTAGCCATGCCATAACGAGTATAAAGCAAGCAGGGATCCCAAATTGAACGACAACAACACTCATCTCAAACTAAATTACCCAATTTTTTTTCCAGTTTTCAAGTTATTTTTTCGCATTTTCTTTACTGCTTTCATTTATAGCTTTTCTTACAATTTTGTTTGCATTTGCTTTACAGTTTTCCTTACTCCTTTGGTTACAAGCTTTCCATTTTATGTTGCTTTGATTCCAGATTCCAATACTTTTGTATTTGTTCATCGTCTTAATCGAAATACACTGTGTTCGTTCCTATTTTGCTTTTGCATGCAACATTTTTGCGTTCTTGGACCATTTCTATAGTAAGTTCAAGGAACCCATGTCTTTTGAAATGTCCGGCTCATCCATTCATCTTTCTATTGGACTGTTTATGTTCATCGGAAGAGCAGCCGATCAACATTTTCGTCGGCTCTCCTTTTTGTAAGGCAACATAAATTGGCACGCCCAGTGGGACCAAAGGTAAATATTGCATGCAATTGCGTTCAGGACGCATTATGGCTAATTCCTAGCTGCAATCCTCAGGAGCTTTTGATCCTACAATGACGATATCCGTGAGCACCCAATGTCACTTTCCTTGAGCAACAGAGGGCACATAATTCATCTCCTCCCCAGGTGTCCCAGTTGAAACCTACTTCTCTAACCGCCATACCACAGGCTATGGAGCAGTGTACAGGGGAACTCATTCAGAGTCTTATTCCTCAATTCGCCATAGTATTCTGACCTTTGCTTCAGAATGAGCTTCATAATTTTGAATAAAGGAAAAATGCTCATGGGGCACCTCAGGTAGGTCTGTATCCTCCCCCCTCCCCCCCCCCCATTCCATTGCTCCACCTTCTTATGGGTCGGTACAATTGTTGTGTCGAAAACAGTCTATGCCAATGCCCGGGGGCACCAAGGGAATTCGGGGTTAAATTGGTTCAGCTCTTCTTGCATGGACATAATCCAAAATTCATCATGTAAAGCTACATCAATATAATTAGGTTCAATAATAGAGAGTACGGTAAGATTATCAACAAAATACTGTCTAGTCTTTACTCCACAACTAGGATCACCAATGATTTGCTCTTTTGGATAGACAGTTTTGTATTTCCAATCTTTTAGCAGGTCTTGACTTGTGTGCTCTTCAGTCATTTGTTTACTTTCTTCAGCTTGTTGGTCTTCTAATTCTTTTTCTTTGGCATGAATGTCAAGTAATAAAGCCTTATGCTACTCATTACCCTTTTCTTTTGCAATTCCTACATTATCATCATTATTTCTAGAAGAATATATATTTGATTTATCAAACATAACATGTGCGGATTCTTCAACACATAGAGTTCATTTATTGTATACTTTATATGCCTTTTTGTTAGAAGAATATCTAAGAAATATGGCCTTATCTAATTTGCTATCAAATTTTCCAAGATTGTCATGAGTATTAAGCACAAAACATTTACATCTAAAAACTTTAAAATAGAAAATGGATGGCACTTTGTCAAATATAAGTTCAAAGGGAGTTTTTCTCAAAAAGGGTCTTAGCATGACACGGTTAATAACGCAGCAAGTTGTATTTACTGCTTCATCTCAAAAATATTTTGGAAGAGAGTTTTCACAAAGCATTGATCTTGCCATTTCTTACAAGGTTCTATTTTTCCTCTCAACCACACCATTTTGTTAAGGGGTGTTTGCTGCTAAAAAATTGTGCAAGACACTACTTTCCTCATAGAATTTTGTAAAGTCATTGTTGTGAAATTCTCTACTATTGTCACTTCAAACAGAAATTAGTTTGCAACCAAGAAAGTTTTGAATGTATTTGAGTAGTTTTGAGAATTCAGAAAAGGTTTAATCCTTTTGAGTAAGAGATAGGGTCCAAGTGAATCTTGAGAAGTTATCAACAATTACATCAGTATACCTCTTACCACCAATGCTAGTGGTCCTTATTGGTCCAAATAAATCCATGTGTATGAGTTTAAGAGGTTTTGATATTGAAATCATTTTCTTGGGCTTAAAAGCGATTTTGGTTTGTTTTCTAAATTGGCAAGCATCATACATCTGATTTCTATCAAATTTCATTTTGGACAGTCCTTTAGCTAGTTCTTTTGAAGATAATTTGTTTAACAAATCAATAGATACATGTCCTAGCCTTCTATGCCAAAGATAGTTATCATCATCATTTACAGAGAGGCATCTAATATCATGAGCCACAAGATCATCAAGATAGAGGACATAAACATTTTCATTGTTGGAACTATTTATGATAATGCAAGAATCTTTTTCAAACACAACTTTACATCCATTATCACATAGTTGGCTGATACTAAGAAGATTATACTTTAATTCATCAATTAATAGCACTTGTTTGATGATAGTTGAAGATCCCTTTCCAATATTACCTATGCTAATAATTTTTTCTTTCTTTTTGTCTCCAAAAATGACAAATCCATTGTTTGTAGCTTGAATATTTTTCAGCAGTCTGGCATTTTTGGTCATGTACCTAGAATATCCACTATCCAAAAACCATTTTTGTGGAGCTCAGTTTATCTAACGAATGTTCCTATACAAGAGATGGAAGAGTAACTTTTGGTACCCATACTTTCTTGGATCAATGGGGGTTAGTGATGGTTCCTTTGACCCTCCAAACAGTTTTCATACCATATTGTACATTTTTCTTAACATGATACTTAGATGCTTTGTGTCCAAATTTGCCATAATAGGTGCAACAGCTATGTGTCACATGAGATGATGTAGCTTTTACAAATCGAGATTTGTAATTTTCAGTCTTTATCTCATCCCTATAGCCTAGACTACTCCGGTTTCTGGATGTGTGTTGTGCACCAAGCAAATTTTCTAGATTGTTTTTCCCATTTGTAAATTTTTCAATACAAGTAGTAAGATCATTGACTCTAATTTTCATATTGTCAAAGTTTCTAGCCATGATTTCAAGAGAGTAAATTTTATCACACAAGCATTTATTTTCTATAGACATATGATGCAAAGAAGTAATGATAACTTTCTGTTCAATATCTGAACACATATATGAGTCAAGTAAGACCTCATTCTCATTTAACAATTTTGCATTTTCATTTAATAAGAAATTAATTTTTATCTTCATATCTTTATTTCTTCTAGATAGTTTCTTCAATTCATGAAACATATCAAAAAGTAGTTCACTAGGATCATCATGATTTTCATAATCAGAAACATGTAATTCAGTTATTAAATATGGAGATGGAGGATTTACGGCATCCTCCAAAGCCATAAAGTAGATGTTCGCTTTTTCGTTTTCTGAATTGTAGCTTTCTTCAGTCTGAGATTCTTCTTGATCTCAGGTTCTGATCAATCCTTTTCTTTTCTTCAACTTGGTGTCCTTCTTTTTCTTTCTAAATTGCTTGATCTCATTTTCTCTGGCCACTAGACAATCAGCAATGAAATGCTCCATGTTTTTGCACTCAAAGCACTGAGGTTTGAAAAATGAGGCTTGTCCTTTCTTTTTCATAGGTTTCTTGCCCTTTTTGAAATTACCCTTTCTGAACATTTTTCTAAATTTTCTGGCTACCATAGCTAGTTCTTCTGTGTCTAGATCAGTGCTATCATCATAATTTGTTTGATCATTGCTTGGTTCTTCATCAACTACCTTTAAGGCAGTTCCCCGTTTTCCTTTGTCATCATTATCATATTCTTGAAACCTTTTAAGTTTCATTTTATGTCTCAAGAGAGAGCCAATTAGCTCTTCAGTAGGTAAGCTATTCAGATTTTTTAATTCCTCTATAGTCAAGGTTTTTGGCTGCCAACTTTTTGGTAAAGTATCAAGCAATTTTTTATTTTGCTCTTCGAGAGAGTAGATTTTTCCATAGGCCTTTAGACTATTCATGATGTTTGTGAAACAAGTGAACATATCAATGATGTTCTCACTCGGTTTCATATTGAACAGTTCATAGTCTAGGACCAATATTCTCAATTTTGTTACTTGATTTGTCCCCTTATAGGTGATCTCAAGTAGTCTCCACATTTCGCGAGCTGAATCACAACCACTAACATGGTTGTATTCATTTGCATCAAGAGCACAACACAATATGTTCATTGCTTGAAAGTTCAGAGTCAATTTTGCGATGTCCTCATTATCATGTTCATCACTCTATTTTGGCACTTTTATGCCATCAACAAATTTTGATGGGACAAATGGTCCATTTTCAATCAGATTCTATAACTCAAATTGATTAAGCAGATATAAATCTTTATTCTATTCTTCCAGAATGTATAGTTGCTTCCATTGAATAGAGGAGGTTTGTTTGTTGAAGACCTTTCAACATAAGGCAGAGCAGATGTGTTTGCCATATGGATCTTTTCTACGCGATTGTTAAACCGACAGTAGTGTAGGCCAATGCTCTGATACCAATTGAAAAATCTTAGAAGGGGTGAATAAGGTTTTAGCTAAGCACGAGTTGATTTAAAAATTTTGCTCCCCAAATAAAACTTCTGAATAGAATAACTAAAACGCTTTGTGGCTTCAGGAAGGTTTTAATTTACAGAATGCAGCCGAAAGAGTTTTAACACAGCACGAGATTTATGGAATAGAGATTGGCAGTTGAGATCTTAACGACAAGATTAAATCAAAAAGAGAAGATCACAAATGACTCACTGGTGCTTAGATAAAAAGGATAGAGCATTTAAGGTAATGATCAGTAAAAAAATTTTAAGCATGAAAGGCACAAAGTAAAGCTCAGGGATTTATAGTGGTTTGATCCATAAAAAGATCTACATCCACTACCTTAAGTTCTTACTTAAGGATTTCAACATAACTTACTAAGAACCTTTTTCCAACTCAATGGTGGTAGGTGAGACCAATCTTACACAAAAGGATTATCAAACTAGGTTTTACACCTAATTTCTTTAATCACAACACCCAAAAATCATCTTAACTGAGTTTTACCTTCTTAACCTTGACACAAAGTAGATTGAATGAAAGATTAAAAAAATTGCTCACAAATTTGAGCAAAATGTGTACAGATAAGAACCAACACCTTTACCATTGGAACAATTCTAACTTCACTTTAAAACACAAATGAAAAGGATGATTTTTGTAATCTTAAGTGTAAGAGTGTTTCTAAGAAAGATAACACAAAAATCTGTTGGGTATTTCTCGCATATCATATATGGCACAGCGAAAAAATAAGAACGAGATACCATCCCAGGATCTGCATATATGTGGAAAACAAGACATAAAGAGATTAAAGGTAACAGCTTTTACCTTTCTTTGATCATCTAAAGAACAAAAATTTTTCTTCTTCAAGTCGAGGCGGATCCAGCAATCCTCTTGATCAAACACCACGAGAGTTGAACGTCTAACCACTATAATCACAGTGTGTGATTATCTCTAATAGAAATCCACACAGAAGATACACTCAAGCACGAAGTTTTCTGTGCTAGCAGAAAATGTAAGTGGCGACTAGGGTTAGGTTGCAAGAACCACGAGAGAGAGAAGGGAAGGCTTTGTGGAGTTGTTGTGTGGCGTGACAATCACCCTCAACTAGGGTTTCGTGTGTATCATTATATCACACGAAAAACTCCAACCAAAAATTGAGAATTCTAAAATAATTAGAATTCCCTAATTGTAATTGGAAACATCAAGTTCTCACATTTAAAATTTGGACCATAAATTATAACTAATTATAATTTGTCCACAACAACTTTCCTTTCTCGCAATTAACCCCACTATTTTATCAAATAACATCTTGAGTATATAATCCTCTATTGTGTGTGACCTATTAGGTTTCCCAGTCAATTGGTTGCGAACATGAATTAATCCATTTGAGATTAATAATCCATAATTAATTAGAATTAATCATATTAATTCTAATCAGGATTGGTTTATTAATTCATCAATTAATAAACTTATATTCCCAGATCATGAGTAGTATCTAGCAACACATCATGACTACCCAAGAGTCTAAGAAGTCAAGTGGCTTGACATGAACCCTTCAATAACAAACTACAGTGCAATTAACTCCTTTCACTATACAGTATCTCATTTGGTTTGGAGTACAGAATTAGTGCCAACTCCCTCCAGAATATATTAATTATGGCCCGAATTTAATAGTACTTATACTAGGAACCCACTACTCTATATGTGTATCAATTGGAACTATTTTCAATACACAATCGCCTTGGCTAAGGACTTCTCGAATAGTAATTCCTACAAGTGGCCGTGAGATATTCGCCGTTACTATTAGGAGTGGTGAATCCTTTATTGACCCTCTCAACTACTTTCGTTTACCTCACAATATACCCAATATCCATCCCATATGCGGCCCTCGATCTGGCTCCAAAGATTGGAATCAAAGCACAAAGCTCAGTAAACAAAGTACCTTGAAGATCTCAAGTCTAAAGATACTTGCGCATTTGCTATATTGAGATTATATCACTAGCACTAAATAGTTATCCATGTGATTATCTCATAGATAGGTCATCTAATGAACTTGTTCCATTAACAAGCATCCGTGTGTTAACTTTGAGTATCTCAATACTCACGGATATGAGAACCACCGCCTGAAAAAATCAGGATGTCTAACACATGCTAGTCTTAATACATTAATGATGTCCTATCTCATTAATACTCCGACAATGGACTATTTAAGTACTAACACTATACAGCATAGTAGGAATCTCATATTATGATCTCTATCATGATTTCCTTAACACAGTGTTATACTAAGGACTTTATCGAACAGTTATTTTACACATAAGTAAATAAAAGAAACTGTAAGATAAATAATGCCTTTTTTTAAAATAAAATATATCATATACAACATACAAGTGATTGCCTCTAGGGCATAACACTAACAAACTCTCACTTGCACTAGAGCCAATCATTCATGTATCTAATATCAAGTGACTTAACATGACAATCATGTTTCTTTTGGGATAGTGCTTTTGTAAGCGGATCAACTATGTTCTTATCCGTAGGAACTCTCTCTATCTTTATTTCCTTAGTTGCTTCGAAACGGCTATGTACTCAGCTTTTGTCATAGAGTCGGCAAGAGTCTCTTGTTTGGAACTCTTCCAACTTATTGCCCCTCCGCACAACGTAAACACGTAGCCGGATTGTGATTTGAAATCATCTTTGTCAGATTGAAAATTGGCATTAGTATACCTGTTTATTTTCAAATCACCTTCTCAATAGACTAAGAACACATACTTAGTCCTTCGTAAGTACTTAAGGATGATTTTTATAGCCACTCAATAACCTTCACCAGGGTCAGATTTGTTATCTGCTCGTCAAACTGAGAGTACAAGATACATCTACATATTATAGCATACATGATAGATCCAACTGTTGAAGCATATGGAATCCTACTCATGTGATCCCTTTCAATTAGTGTCTTTGGAGATATCGACTTTGAAAGTCTTACATCATGTGACATGGGTAAGAATCCCTTTTTGGATTGATCCATGCTAAACCTCTTTAGCACTTTGTCTATGTATGTAGACTGCGAAAGACCTAGCAACCTTTTGGATCTATCTCTATAGATTCTTATTCCAAGAATATAGGTTACTTCTCCAAGTCTTTCATGGAGAATTGTTTGGACAACCAAACTTTAACCGTTTGCAGGACAGGTATATCATTTTCTATTAGCAATATGTCATCTACATAAAGCAATAAGAAAACGATTGAACTCCCACTAACCTTTTGTATACACAAGGCTCATCCATGTTTTGAATAAAACCCAACTCTTTGATTATTTCATAAAAATGTATATTCCAACTCCTAGAAGCTTGTTTAAGTCTATAAATGGACCTTTGTAGCTTGCACATCTTTGTGCTATCATTGGATATGAAACTCTCAAGTTGTGTCATATACACTTCCTCAGTTAGATTTCCATTTACGAAAGCTGTTTTTACATCCATTTGCCAAATTTCATAATCATAATGAGTAGTAATGGCTAGGAGTATCCTGATGGATTTTAACATGGCTACTGGCGAGAAGGTTTCATCATGGTCAATACCATATTGTTGACGATAACCCTTCGCCACTAGACGTGCTTTATAGGTAACTAAGTTACCATCCATGTCGATTTTCTTCTTAAAAACCCATTTACACCCAATAGGTTTAATTCATTTGGGTAGATCAACCAAAGTCCATACTTGGTTGTCGTACATGGAATCCATCTCTGACTTTATGGCTTCAAGCCATTTGCCAGATTCTGAACTGTTCAAAACATCCTTGTAGGTAGTAGGTTCATCTTCATCTATAAGCAATACGTCATTGTGGTCACTAATGAAAAATCCATATCTCTCAGGTGCCACACGTATCCTATCAGACCTACGAGGTTCTTGTGTAGTAGAAAGTTCATCTATTCTCACAATAGATGTGGGATCAGACGGTTGATCCTCATTTGTTTGATCATCATGAATTTCACTAAGTTTAATTTTACTCCCACTATCCCCTTTGAGCATGTGCTCCTTCTCTAAGAAGACGGCATTTTTCGAAACAAACAATTTGTTTTTGGAAGGGAGGTAAAAGTAATATCCGAAAGATTCTTTCGGATATCCCACAAACAAACACTTGTCAGACTTATTATCAAGTTTGTCTGACTGTGGCCTTTTGACAAAGGCAGGACAACCCCATACTCACAAGTGAGATAACTTTGGTTTCTTACCAAAGAACATCTCAAATAGGGTAGAATCAACAGATTTTGTTGGAACTCTGTTTAGTATATAAATAGAAGTCTCTAGTACATACCCCCAAAACGATTTTGGTAGGTCTGCAGAAGCCATCATGGTCCGTACCATGTCTAGAAGGGTTCGATTTCTTCTGTCAGATACACCGTTATGTTTAGTTGTATGTGGTGGAGTCCATTGAGATAATATCTCATTATCTCTAAGATAACTCAGAAACTCTTGGCTAAAGTATTCTCCTCCTCAATCAAATCTTAGAGTCTTAATACTTTTGCCATGTTGTTTTTCTATTTCATTCTTGAAGTCTTTGAACTTATCAAAGGCCTCAGATTTGTATTTCATTAAATACAAATACCAGTACGTGAGAAATCATTTATGAAATAGTTATAAACTCCTCTTGCTTGAATTGACATTGGGCCGCATACATTAGAATGTATGAGTTCTAATAACTCATTGGCCAGTTCTCCTTTTCCTGAAAAAGGAGTTTTAGCCATTTTACCTAGTAAACAAGACTCGTATGTGCCATATGATTCACAATCAAATGACCCTAAGTCACCAAGCTTGTGTAACTTAAAAACACGATTTTCGTTTATATGGCCTAAACAACAATGCCATAAGTAAGAGGTGTTAGAGTTATCTATTTTCGGTTTCTTATTGTTTATATTGAGAATTGGATTATCCAAGTCTAGAACATATAAACCATTAACTAGAATTGCTGACCATAATGAATATCATTCAATGAAAAAGAACAACATTTATTTTAAATATCAAATGAAATTCATTTAAGTCTAAACACACAACTGAGGCAATATTTTTCATTAAAACTGGTACATAATAACAGTTTTGTCATTGTAGAATTAATCCCGAAGGCAGGTTTAGCTCGTATGTTCCCACAGCAAGTGCAGCAACCTTTGCTCCATTTGCAGTACGTAGGTCCACGTCACCTTTCTCTAGCCTTCTACTGCTTTTTAGACCCTGCAAGTTATTGCACAAATGAGATCCACATCCGGTATCTAATATCCATATCTTATTTCTAAAGACAGTATTTATCTCAATCATAAACATACCCGAAGTAGAAGTAGAAGTTCTTGTAAGATTCTCCTTCTGCTTCTTGTCCTCAACAGACTCCAAGTAGGCTTTGTAGTTGCGCCTCCAATGGCCCATTTTGCCACAATGATGGCATGGGCCCTTGGTAGCTGCATCCTTCTTCTTTACACCACCTTTGGGCTTCATGGGAGCCTTCTTCTTCTTTTGAACTTTCTTCTGAGAAGAAGATTCTACCATTAAAACTGCATTGGAATCCTTCTTCATGGAGGACTTCGCAGTTTTGAGAAGATTGATCAACTCAGGAATGATGGACTCAATCTTGTTCATCTGATAGTTGATCACAAATTGTGAGAAACTATTAGGCAAAGACTGAAGAATTAAGTCAACACTTAAGTCATGATCCATCGTGAACTCGAGAGATCCAAGCTTCTCTATTAAGCCCAGCATCTTCAGCATGAGTGGCCACAGAAGAATCCTCTGCTATTTTGCAATGGAATAGTTACTTCGAGATTTCATATCTCTCGGTTCTGGCTTGGGCATCAAACAGCTCTCGAAGATGTATTATAATCGATTGAGCATCCATATGCTCGTGCTTTTTTCGCAACTCAGGAGTCATGAATGCTAGCATAATACACGATACTGTATCACTATCCTCCTTGTGCCTTTTATGGACAGCATGCTCATCAGCATGAGCATCTTGTATTGGTGGGGCGGAATAGGAGCATCTAGCACGTAAAGTAACTTTTTCGATTTGAGAACAATTCTCAAATTTCTATACCAGCCTAGGTAGTTTGATTTGATTAACTTGTTGGTTTCCATGATGCTACGTAGGTTTAAGTTTGTTAACATGATATCAGTGACCTAAATGTAAAGAAAGAGAGCATTAGCTACTTGTATACGCACATGAAATGCAAATAATTAGGACTTTAATTAAACTCATTTTTACTCCACTATTTTACTTAAACTAATAGCTCCCACTACTGATTTGGGAAAGCCCGTTGGAAGCTTTCCCAGTGGACCGGTATCCAAATTCCTCAAGAATAACTTTGGATTTGGCCAACAAGCCACCCTTAAGTTCATTGGTAGGTATCCAATACCAATTACATCGTATGTAACTACCAAATCATTGGGTGATTAACAGTTTTTAATCTTAAAGCCTTTTGGGCTACCCCAACTTTTCCTCTAAATTTCTTTATTCTTGAGTTTACCCAACCGGGATAAAGAATTTAGTTAAACCCGACTCATTAATCAGGAATTTAATTCCAAATGAATTTAATTCCATAGCTTGAACATGCCCGATGTCATGTAGGCTTGGGTTTGCCCAACAACCTGGTCTCGATAAAGGACTCTCGTTCTTCCTATATTAACGGAAGGAATTAGGTTTAATATTAATTGAGGGATTTGTTCCTTTTAGTGATTTCATTGGATGACATGCATAAAAATCAATAAATCACATAATTGATAATCATGGTAATAAAGCGATTACGTGGTATGGTTATGGACTTTACCCTTGATTAATTTCTTTGAGCTATAAAAGAAATTAATATAGTTAACCCTATGTGTTCATACATGATTTAACTAGAAGGTCTTACCTTCTCACATTGTTTTGGTTGCCATCTCCAGAATAAAATAATTATACTCCTATCTAACCTATGTAAGCTAATTACATAATTTCCTAAAGAGACAAAACCTCCAGTTACATTCGAGGGGAGTTAGATGAGAAGAGAATTACACAAGAATTCTAAAGAATGTAGGACACGCATGCCCTATTTCATAAAAAAAAACAAAACAAAACTGTAAAATGCATGAATATATATAATTAGTTTTAGTCCATAACCATCCACCATACCATTGACTATGCTTAAACAAAATAAACATATAACTTTCATTATTCCAAAATCACTATTTTGGAAAAATAAAACCAAATTCTAAAATCACCATTTTAGAAAAATACATTAATTTTAAATTTTCAAAATCACTATTTTGAAAAATAAAATTGTTTGTCTCAAAACTAATTTTGAGAAAATGCTTTTGGGTCCCGTCTCTGGCAGCGAAAATGGCGGTCCCGCTAGCCAGTCAGCGGGCGGGGGTCAGGGGGCAGCGCCCTGTGGAAAAATTGTTATTTTACTTCCTCACATCAAGTGAGATTTTTTCGTTTCAAAATTCTATTCCAGGAATTTTTTTTTAAATAGTTGGAACATTGTAAACAGAGCAGAACCAGCGCCAGTTTGAAAGCTAGAGCCAACGTAGGCTGCATTCGGGTTTTAAGAAAAATTTTCTTCCAAAAACGATTTCTGGATGTTCACAAAATAGCACGGAACCGGCGCCGGCTGTAGATGGGAACAAGGTGGCAATTTTTGAAAATTTTTCAGAAACAGTTTTTGGAGCCTTCTTCTTCTGCAGATTTTTAGTGAGAACAATTCTCAGCAGTATTTTCTATTTTGAAGCTCAAAACAACAACCAATTTGTTAGTTTTAACAATACCAAAACAGAAAATTAGGATGAAACGGAAGGCAACAACCATGTTCAAGAAAATATTTTTCTGCAGAAAACTTTCAGCACATAAAGAAAGCATCTTTCGAAATGTTATGTAACTATTACACAATCATATTGTGCTACGGACCCAACCCATAATGCTCGAAATAATTTTGACTCGAGTAAAAATGATTTTCACAATGAAACAAAGACAAACACGAATACATGAAAATATTTTTTCATGCCAAAAACAATGTTTGTAAATCACATATAGCATGGCTCTAATACCACTATTGGATATCTCTCGCATATCATATATGGCGTAGCGGAAAAATAAGAAAGAGATACCATCCCAAGATCCGCATATGTGTGGAAAACAAGACATAAAGAGATCAAAGGTAACAGCTTTTACCTTTCTTTGATCGTCTGAAGAACAAAAATTTTTCTTCTTCAAGTCGAGGCATGATTCAGCAATCCTCTTGAAAGTGGCTTGACATGAACCCTTCAATAACAAACTACAGTGCAATTAACTCCTTTCACCATACAATATCTCATTCGGTTTGGAGTACGGAATTATTGCCAACTCCCTCCAAAATATATTAATTCTGGCCTGAATTTAACAGTACTTGTACCAGGAATCCACTACTTTAGATGTGTATCAATTGGAACTGTTTCCAATACACAATCGCCTTGGCCAAGGACTTCTCGAATAGTAATTCCTACAAGTGGCCGTGAGATATTCGCCCCTACTATCAGGAGTGGTGAATCCTTTATTGACCCTCTCAACTACTTTCATTTACCTCACAATGTACCCAATATCCATCCTATAGGCGGCCCTCGATCTGGCTCCAGAGATTGAAATCAAAGCACAAAGATCTGCAAACAAAGTACCTTGGAGATCTCATGTCTAAGGATACTTGCACATTTGCTATATTGAGATTATATCGCTGGCACTAAATAGTTATCTATGTGATTATCTCATAGCTAGGTCATCCAATAAACTTGACATTAACAAGCATCCATATGTTAACTTTGAGTACTCAATACTTACGGATATGAGAACCACCGCCTAATGAAATCAGGAAGTCTAACACATGCTAGTCTTAACACATTAATGATGTCCTGTTTCATTTATACTACGGCTAGGGACTATTTAAGTACTAACACTATATAGTGTAGTATGAATCTCATATCATGATCTCCATCATGATTTCATTAATACAGTGTTGTACTAGGGACTTTATCGAACAGTTATTTTACACAAAAGTAAACAAAAGAAACTATAAGATAAATAATGCCTTTTTTTAAAATAAATGTGTCATATGCAACATACAAATGATTGACTCTAGGGTATAACACTAACAAAATCTGCTTCAAAATTGAGTTTTAAAAGCTTTTATAAAAGTAAAAGGCAAGACAGCAACGGCTAGTTTTTCGCTGTTAGATTTTCTAGAGTTTTAGACTTAATGATTTGAAGAAAGTATGTCCAAAAGGTGAGTCTAAAATGGCACTTTTTAGGCAGAAATACTTTGACACTCTTACAAAGTTTTGGACGAAGATTTTAGATGCAGAGTCCATCCAAACTACTCAATCCAAACATCAAAAAGCTTACTCTTTGAAATCATTTTATTTGTGTACTTCAAGGTAGAAATAAATTGAATCATAAGGTAATTTAGACATAGAAATTTACAAATAATACCTTGACAAGTGATTCCTAGTCTAAAGTTCTTTCACAAGTATTTCATGATTTTGCAAGCTCTTCAATTGAAGATATACTTGATTTGGATTACATTGTTCAAGAGTTGCTTGACAGTCTCATTCGCATGCTTTTGGAAGAATTGAGGTCAAACATATCCTATCACATATAGATCACACAAGTTAGTCCTTATGAATATTTGTCATAAGTCAAAACACAGGAGAATGCCCTTAGAGCTACCAGGGTTAACGATTGTGGTGAGGTGAAAGTGGACAAAGAAGCCAATGTTACATTTAACATGGGGAATTATGAAGATGAGGTACTTTGTGATGTGATGCCTATGAATATTGGGGAGTTGTTATTGGGAAGGCCTTGAATGTTTAATAGAGATGTGATGCATACTGGTAAAAGAAATACTTATGCATTGAGCAAAGAGGGGAAGAAGTTTACTTTTCTCCTAATATGCCCTAGAGAGGTTACAAAAGATCAAAACCTTACAAAGGAGAAGGAAAAGAAAAGGAGAAAGAAAATTGATGGAAAAAAGAGTGTGAGAAGAGAAGAGGAAAGAAAAGAGAGAGAGCTAAATGAGAAGGGGGATGAGATAAAAAAAGTTGAGATAAAAGAGGAAGAGATGAGAGTAAAAGAGCATAAAGAGAGGTAAATACAAAGTAATATGGTGCAAAAGAGAGCCAAACAATAGGTTGAGAAAAAGAAAATGAGTGGGGGTAAAATGAGGTTGAAAGCTTGGGTTTGGAAAAAAGAAAACAAGAGAGTTGGTAAGGATCCAAAGTCAAAAGTTTTACCTTCACACAAATTATCTCGTTTGAATTGTAATGTAGGTATTGATTCAAAGACAAATCATCTTCAAGAAATGGGAAATGATAGGAATCAAATTAGACATGAAGGCCATTTTCAAAAAGGGAGAAGGAGGATAAAATCACACTTTATGGTTCCATATATATATATTATAAAACGTCTCGTGCACGTGCACTATGTGAACCTAAGAATTTCCCTATATATATTATCCACTTACATCCTAAATTATTTCAATTAGTTGAAAATTAGGTCTAATCTTCGACAATCAGTTTGATACATATATAAGAAATGAATCTCCAGATTTTGACCACTTGAATGTTAGGGGAAATAGAATTTACTTCTTAGGCAAAGATCCAATCTGAGATCTCAATAGTTTCCCCACCATCATAACAATACAAAATCTCACCCTTTATTTTTTCCCCAAATCCCAAACATATTTTTTTCACTATACTGCTAGAATTCACCATTTTATGACCATAAGAACTTTTCTATTCAGTAATGTTTGACTTTTTTTCTCAAAATGAACACCAAAATTGTTTGCTTTAATGTGATTATAAGAGTTTTTTATTTAAAAAATATTCAATCTAAATGACCATCGAAGAACCCATCTTGATGATAATGCTTCAAATTGGAAATGAAAATCCCATCTTGATAAAGAACCTGAGGAACTACCCATAATACTACGTAGCACCACATCCTATCTGCGGAGACACCTAGATCAAAGAAAACAACCAAAGGCCAATACATGATACAACAAAGCAAAATCAATTCTCAAGTTCCATATGATGATATAAATAGAAGTTAAAAGACTTTTCCTCTACCCTTTCAAATCTAGAACTAATAATAAATAAATTCCAAAAAATATATTGGAACCAAACGAGAGTAGAGCAAAAGGGCAAAATGAATAGATTCTAAACCATGTAAAACCCCCCAAAAAACTATGAGATAATCAAAAGCCTCTACCATGATATAATATTTCTCTAAATTGGGACCACACAGTTCAAAAACATTAATCTGCAGAATTTAAAACTCCATTTTTCCTGTAGAGCTTGTCTACCCTTCATTACCCTGCCCAAAAACATAGTCCTATTCCAGAATGAATTATTGAGTATTCCATCTAAGTTGTACTTATCCAACAACCAATTATATACAGTAGACGAACCAAAAATTTTTTCCATATAAATATGCTCTTAATCAACTATTAAACAACCTAATGCAAAACAGTGCAAATGTAAACTAGAGCATTAATTGCTCATTACCAAAAAAAAATCAAAATCAAAATCAAAATAAAAAAAGGCACACCATAAGAGTGAAAGATAACATATAGAATTAGAGCAACCCCAAAATTGAAGTCCAAAAATAGACAAAACCTTAATAGCTCTGAGTAAAATAGCAAAAGTAGATGTTTAATCCTAATAAGTAAATATCACCCCCACTTAAAAACCCCGGGGGAGGGGAGGGGGAGTGCGGCTACATACTGCTTAAGAAATGTTAAAGAAAAAACATAAACTTGATAACTTCAATCTAATAGATGATCAAAACAAATAGCTAAGCTATATACCTCTCCTTGAAGTACCATAATAATCAGCACTGATTTCTTGAATTGGTGGCAAAGTCCAATGTTAATAGGAGAAATGTCAGATGGACTACTGTAGTATGGACCACCGCCATTAGAAACCATGTAATGATGATTGGTTAAATGATGCAAAAGACCCAAACAGTTGAATACTATCATAGGAACCAAAATGATAATGCTTCAGATTGGAAACGAAAATCCCATCTTTGTGGTGGTGAATAACTTGAGTTCCCCTACCAATAAGCCTTATGTAGGCCCATGGACCACTCTCTGCTAGTAGCGTTAGATCCCTATGGCCTTGCAACCACACAACACAGGGACTAAATAATATTGCTTCAAATTGGGAAAGAAAATCCTATCTTATGATGGTGGTGAATAACTTGAGTTCGTCTGCCAATAAGTCTCATGTAGCCCCATGGACCACTCCCTGCTAGTAGTATTAAATCACTGTGGCCTTGCAACCACACAACACAAGGACCTCGTTTTAGCTATCTTTTATACAACCCACCAAAAACCTCCTCCACCTACTTTAACAAACCTCTCTAATGCTTCAAAAGAGTGAAAAAATGTTACTCCATTTTCTGAGATTAGAATTCCCCAAATGCTCCAACTATGCTTATAACACAATTGTTTTGAAGTAGCTTCTTATCAAAGAATACAATCTTAATGAATCTTGTCCACTGTAGACATTTTAAATGCTTGCAATAGGATAGAAAGCATCATCCATATCTTAGAATAAGACATCAAAAGTTGTTCAAAAACTTGAAGGATCATTTTTAGGAAGTTAAGATAACAAAGTCAAATGTACTTGAAACCCCACCACTTTGCAAAATCTCCCAAAATACATGTACATAGAATTCCAAACTCTCAAGTCTTCCCTATTTCCATCAACATCTGATTTGTCAAAATATTATCCTTTTCATTTCATCAATTAATAAAAGAATATTCATATCATGGTTGGGCTATTCAAAGATGTAAAAATGATTACCCTATAACCATTGTTATCAGTAGCCACAATTGAGCCTCTAACTACTGCCTAATGCAAAGCCGTTGCCCAATATTATCTGAAGTATTCACATTGAGACCACGCTAAAACTAAAAGAAAAAAAAATTGAACTTAATATTATCACAACATAAGTAGATCAAGCAAAACACTAAAATAAAATGGCCAAATATTTTGGAATAAAGAAATACGTTGATTATGTATTGGATAACATTGGCGAAATTGTTGAAAGCAACCCACGGCAGAGCATAGTAGCCATTGACGTCAGGTAGAGAGACAGAAGCCCAATCTCTCTTGATGAATTTTTAGAGTTTCTCGAAATCTCCATAAGTGGAAGCTAAGTATAAGTCGACGATTGCTACTTTATCGGGGGTTTGAGGAGCATCCACCGGAAAGGGCCTGAAAATAGTAACATTATTTCAAACCACCAAAAAAAAAAAAAAAAAAACCTCCATTTTGATATGTATAAACCTTAAACCTCAACCAAAAAAAAAAAAAAAAAAAAATCCTCATTCCCCAAATAATTTGGATGCTTGCATTTTGATTCGCCTATGGCTCCATTAGAAATCGAAATTGTCTCGGAGTCAAATCAAACCTAGGTGAGAATCCTTTGCTCTCTCATGCAACTCTTTTAAGAACTCTCTCTGGGCCTGTCTTCTTATTATCCTGTGAAATGATATTCCATGGAGTTTTCTTCTTAACACACTAATTTTTGTCTCTAAAGAATTAGGAATGCTTCTAGCTTTTGAGAACCAGATTGCCATAAATGTTCTGAGGGGTGGTGACCAAAATTCAAAGGGGTTGCAAATAACTGAAAAAGAAGCTTGCTGGTTATTTAATTAGGAGACAAAATCGAATAGTCAAGGAATGGATTCTGGAAGCTTGAGAGAGATGAGGCTAAGGTAGTTGTTGAACAATAGTAGAATCGAAGAGCCAAAATGGAAACTCGAAGACGGTAGAATGTATTGTGGAAAGTGATAGGAAAAAGCCATAAGGAAATCTGATAGTTTATCTGTATATCCTAGTTATGTATGCTACGTGTCATCTTTTTTAATAAAAACATGCCAGGTGCAATTAGAATAGCTATTCTCAAGAACACTTGGCAATACCACAGGCTTCTTCTTTAGTTTATTTATATATAATGAGTTGTGCATGCCATTTTGGCAAGCCGTTTTTTGGTTTGCTGCGTGCGGAGGATTGCTTTAGTAGGCCCAGTGAAAAGAAAAAGATGCCCCTACCTACGAAAAATGAACAGTGTTCACCTAACTCCTTCTTCTCTATTATAAAGATAAAGATATAGATTTTTATGAATAATTATTATGTTTGACTTGTCTCTGAATTCCTTTAAATCAAATAATTGATAAGGATCAAGTATTCAGAGATTTTTATCCAACAAACAAGAAAAGATATGATTTGAGACTTAGGATATACTTCGACTAGGATTATATTCTATTTTTTTTTTACAAAATATATAATATGATACTAAATTTTATAAAAAATTTACGAACTCAAAAATTAATATCACGATCAATTTGAAATGAAAAATGTAATTGTTAATATTTTAAAAATAAAATTTATTTACATATAACTATGTGTAATCTTTAGACTGTATCTGGTAACTGGTAAGGATGACTGAAACACTTTTCAAGAGCACCTAAATTTTTTTAGTAATAATCAATTGGTTTAAGTTTAAAATTTCACAAATAGAGTTACAAGTCGATAGTTTAATTATTTAAAAATATAGTTTATTAAATGATAAAGTAAATAATTTAATAATTTATCAAAAAAGGAGGAGGAAAGCATTTCATTAATGGATAAGAAATACTGTCATTTCCCCCAACAAAAAATGCATAAGCAACTTATTATCTTTGTCATGATGAAGAAAAATGAAAAAGCGTAAAGCCATTTTATTCATGTATTTGTACGAATTGTTCTATAGTCAAAACTTGTTTAATTACCCACTTTGCAAGATGCAGTATTAGAATCACTACAAGAAAAAATCAAATTAGCGACAGCCAAATCCATCGCTAATCGTGTTTAGCAACGGATTACGTCTGTCGCTAAAAAGGGAATCTCAATTTGCGACGGAATGAAAATCCAACTAAAATAGCGATAGTTATTTAATTGATGACATTATAATTAAATTTATAATCAACATAGCGACGATTTGCGACGGCAAAAAAATTTTATTTTTTAAAAAATTTAATTAATTTAGCAATGGATTTGCGATGGTGAAAAAAAATTTATTTATAAAAAATAATTAATTTAACAATAGATTTGCGATGGCAAAAAAAATTATTTTAAAAAAATAATTAATTTAGCAACGGATTTGCGACTGCAAAATTTTTTTTACTTACAAAAAAATTAATTAATTTAGCATCGAATTTGCAACAGCCAGAAATTTTTATCTAAAAAATTAATTAATTTAGCAACAGATTTGCGACGATAAAAATTTTTTTTATTTACAAAAAATAAAATAAATTAGCGATGGCTTTGCGGCGGCAAAAAAATTATTTTTAAAAATTAATTATTTAGCGAAATCGAGCCAAAAATTTATATTAAAAAAATAATTAATTAGATGCCCAGCCCACCCACTTGCCCAACCTGGCCTGCCAAGAACCCGACCCGCAACCAAACCCGACCAGCTAAGAATATTATGAGATTATGTTGGACCCGAGGCTCGAACCCGCATCCTTGTTGTGGGGGAACACGTGTATTGATGTTCTTGTCATTTACTGTACTATATATTTATTATATAGTAATTTTTTTTGTGAATTAGCGACGGATTTGCAAGGGCTTTGTGACGGATCTGCGACGACCCAATTTTCTGAAGCAAATCCATTACTAATTAGCCACGAAAAATAAATTTATTTTTTAATTTTGGATGGCCATCGCAAATCCCTCGCTAATTGTGGCGGATTTGTAAGGGCTTATTTTTTAATTTTAAAAAATAATTTTATTTTTAATATTGGATGGCCGTCGCAAATTCCTGGCTAATTGCGTAGATTTGCGAGGGCTTTTTTTTTCAATTTTAAAAATAAATTTATTTTTAAATTTTAGATTGTCATCGCAAATCCCTCACTAATTGGAATGGATTTGCGAGGGTTTAATTTTTTAATTTTAAAAAAATTAAATTTATTTCTAAATTTTAGATGACCATCGCAAATTCGTTACTAATATGAAAATTCACAAAAAAATAATAATAATGAAGTTTGATTATATTTATATATAAATATGTGTGTGTGTGTGTGTTAAAATAGTAGAATACGTGAAAAGACATTACTAAATTGAAATATTTATATATATAATATACATATGATATTATTAAGTATATATATATATATATATATATATATATATATGAATATGACATATATGAATCTGTCGCAATTAAATGCATACACATATATGTATATATATATATATATATTAATTTGTATGAATATGGAAATATATGAGTATATATATATGTATGTATATATATATATATATATTAATATATTAAAAATGTATTATAACATATATATAAATATATGTATATATATGTGTATATATTAATATGTATATAAATATAGATATGAGTATAATATATATACATATATATATATATACACACACACACACACATATATATATATATATGTATACATATATATATATACATATTAATATATATACATATATATATAGTCACACACATACTAACATAAATAAATATGTATATATATTTATTTTTATGTTAAAAAAGTATATTAACATATTTATATGTACATAAAAATGCTATATTAATAAAATTAATTTTGCGACGGATTTGCGAGGCTTATTTTTTTAATTTTAAAAAAATAAATTTATTTTTTAATTTTAAATGGCCGTAAAAAATTTCTTGTTAATTTGAGATAGATTTGTGAAAGCTTATTTTCCTCGCAAATTTTACGACGGATTTACGAGGGTTTAATTTTTTTAGTTTTAAAAAAAATAATTTATTTTTAAATTTTGAATAGCCGTTGCAAATTCCTCACAACTTTGCGACGAATTTTCTAGGGCTTAATTTTGAATTTTAAAAAAATTAATTTATTTTTTAATTTTAATGGCCATCACAAATTCCTCGCAAATTTGTGATGGATTTGTGAGGGCTTATTTTTTAATTTCAAAAAAAAATTTATTTTTAATATTAGATGGCCGTTGCAAATCCTTTGTAAATTTGTGACGGATTTGAGAGGGTTTATTTTTAAATTTAAAAAAATTAATTTATTTTATGGCCGTCACAAATCCCTCCCAAATTTGCGACGGATTTGTGAGGGCATTTTTTTTATTTTAAAAAATAAATTTATTTTCACATTTTGAATGGCTATCACAAATCCCTCTCTAATTGCAACGAATTTGCGACGGCACTTTAAGTTTTTAGTGTTAATTAAATATTAAATATGAAAAATGGCTGTTGCAAAGCCATCATAAATTACTGATGGATTGGCAACGACTTTCAATTTAATTAGTGCTAATGAATAATTAAAAAAAGCCGTCGCAAATCCATCTCTAATTTGAGACGACTAATTGTCCGTCGCTAATCCGTTGCAATTACCGACGGATTAGCGACGAAAATTTAAAAAAATAAATTTATTTTAAAAATGTTTGCTTTCGTTGCTATTCCGTCACAAATTAGGCTGTCACAAAAATCCATTGCCAATTTGATGTTTTTCTTGTAATGAATACTCCCCTTGGAAACCAAGAAAACGGGTTCTCTTTTTTCTGTTTTTCCCCCTCGTGAAGAAAACGTTAGATTGGATAAATTTTTATATGATTATTTTATTTAAAAGAATTTAATTGTTATATAATATTTTGTTTTAATTCAATAAAATAAGAAATTTATTAGAATATAGCTGAACGTAGTCATTGCTATTGTACCAATACATTAATAAATAAAAATGTAACTTTGATGAATTTAGTATTATAAATCTATAATACTATTATACAAGTAGCGAATATTATGTCCTCAATAAAGTTCAAATCCAAACATTCAAATTAAGGGTTAGTGGCTTGAGCCACCAAACCACCATGGCGGTGGTGAACAATAGAGTACTGAAAATGAACTCTTTGGTCCATGGATGCCATAAATCTCTTATGACAATAACTTTTGATAAAGTTGCTAGCTAGCATTGTCAAATAAAAATATTTAAAAACTCTAATGTAAATCTTTATATTAATTTAAATATAAATATTTTATTTGAAAAATAAGATATATATATATATATATATATATATTACTTTTAAACTAATAGTTAGTAGTCGAATATTTTACTATACATATTTTATGATGTTTAAGACTAAATTCTTTTTCTTCAATCTCTAAAATACAAAAAAAAAGAAAAAGATTATGGTGGAATCTTAATTAAAGGGCATGATATTATTATAATAATTTTATTAAAAATGAAGGAAAAGTTAATTAGTTTCTTTCACTTTCAAACATTTTACAAAATATTATCAATTCATCTACTCTCATACCGGAACTGTTTTTAAAGTCTCAAAATAGTTTTGAAAGACAACTAAACCATTAAAAGCAAATAAACAATATCCAAGCTCAATCAAACTGAAAATTCATATCAAACATATGAACAAAAATTCAATCGAGTTTGAGAATCAAAACCCTTCTGGCTTTTCAGGGAATGGATGGCAACTTACTGCAGAACGGAGAAGGGCAGCCGCAGCATACCATTTTGCTTAGGCGCTCAAGGAATATTGTAAATTGGCTTGAAAAGCCCTTTGCAATTTTGAGGAAGACTAGCAAACCGTGAGCGAAAGATTTCAAGCTTGATAATAATGTAGGATCATTAAAAAAATATTCAGGAGGCATATCAAATTTTGGATTAGCGAAAGAATCTGCTGAAAATGATAACAACACAAGAAATATTTAGAATGGTACTCATTAGCAATCCAATAAGTATTTAACTATAGTCCACCCATATTGCCTAAATACATACTCAGCATCTAGAAGACAATACATAGCTAAGAACCAAATCTATGGGAGATTTAACAATATCGTACACGATCCCCAAATATTCAAATCAAACGCAATCCATAATTGAACTCCCATTCCAGAGAAGACATCTGCAAATTCCTTCTCTTACTTAAGTTATCTTTCTTGATCTGTACAAGCTTATCGTGGACAACCCAGGGGAAACTGATGTAATGATCTCGATTCAGTCCCTCATTGTAGCAACCCCAGTATCTAGGATGATACGTGACATGATACCAAGCTGATGCTTTTTCATATTCTTCATCTGATTCACCTCCTCTCTTGAACCAGGACCTAGCTTCCTTCCTCAATAACCGCAGTGCCATGCTAACAGCCTCAGCATCTCTCTTCCGGTCAAAAGACCGTGACATCTTCAGGATACCACCACTCAATATTTCAGCTTCAGTTTTTATGCCATAGTAATCCATCAGATTACCCAATTTATAGTCATATTCGGTCTTGTACTCAAACGCTTCATCAATGTATTCTTCAAATCCAGGTATTTCCAAGTCAGTATCGTATGATCTCCTAGCCATTTCCCTGGTAAAGGATTTAATAGAGCTTGTATGTGATGCCTTGTCTTTGACCTCTCTAAAGAGCTTTCCAATGACATTCTCTGATAAGTAAGTGGTCTTGTCAGGCTTTTCCATGAAATCTGGATATTCTTTGACACGTAGATGAGATGGTATCTCAGCTGGAACACCGGTTTTCGGAAAGTCAACTGCAATGGAGAACAGCTCTGCAAGAGCTAGGCAACGTCGGCTCATTGCCTTCTCTGGTTCCATGTCAGCAAAGACAGTGTGGGCATTTGAGATAATTCCTAAACTGTTGTTCACTATATAGTTGGTGAAATACTCCTCAATTTCCTGCATTACAGATAAAAACCTTGTTTATGTAACAAAATAGATACAGTGACATTTGAAAATGCGCGCATTAAGATATTACAATGTGATGAACCCACACATTCAAGAAATGCAACCAATATCTTATGTTCAAAGAAAAAGCTATTTTACCATTCTGCATAAATTCAAAATACTGCACTTAGATGATTTCCTTACCGTACAAAATTTATATGTTAAATCAGGGGGAGAAAAAAAAATTATATGTTAAATCAACCAATATCTTTAGATGATTTTCCCAAATCAATGGAAGGAAAAAAAAATTCCAACAGTACTTAAATTACCCTCAATTATAAATCATTTGATTGCACAGAAAATAAAGGATTATGCTGGATTCAGTTGAATTTGAGTAAGATTGAGCCACCTAGCTACCCCCACTTACCTGGAGTGTCCACCAGGGACTGTTAAAAGAAAATATATGATGAAAGTTTATTGGCATTATCTTATATGGAACAGAAAGATAGGGACCAGGCACATGCTAATTATCAAGGAATGGGTTGCTATAATTGGAACAGCCTCCAGTTTTGCTCGATTTACCATATAAAATATAAGGTTAAAACGCTGCACCAACATATACATATGTATTCTGGATTAATACCTCAATGGTAACTTCATGATCCAATTGCACCGTCGGTGCTGGTGTGTAATCCATAGGAGAGACTTGACGCGGTGGGATGAGATCGGGATCCCAACAGACGAAGTAAATATCACCATCCAAATCACTTCCAGAACATTCATCCGGGTGAGGCCTGTTATCATCATGTAAACAATCTTAGTGGCAATTCTAAAAGGGAAAAAAATACTAATAAACGATGTCTAGTGTGATTGAAGATAAATTATATAAATGATCAGTTTTTAACTGCATTTAACATCAAAAGAAAACTACAGTTTGCAGAGGCAGAGATTGCAAGTGTCTTAGTTTCCCTGCAGATGTTCCAGAGTTGTCTGAGACTCAGTTCTTTGTGTTCCTTAAGTGTTCTAGTCAAATTCACTTTTTCAAAAATACTTATGTTTCCAATTCCTTAGTAATCCTCCCAAGTTATTCTATATCCATCTTTTTCCAAGCTCATTCGTTATATATCTTTTACCTGCATAACCAAGGGTGTCACATAATCCCTTGAACAGCCCGGTGATGACTACTGATTAATTCCAGAAACAGTAGCAAAATCCATTCCTTGCACTATGGTGTATCGACAAAACTAAAAAACTTCACACCATATCTCAAGTACAGGAATCCTTCTTTTGTTTAACAATGAAGGAATAAATAAATAAATAAAATCTTGGCCAATTAAACTAGTAAAGAGGGTGTCATGGCCAATACCAAGATGTTACTTTAAAATCTCAAGTAAAGGAATCTTTTTTGTTTGACAGTGAGAACCCCCCCCCCACCCCACATCCAACAAAAAAAAAAAAAAAAAAGGAAGGGCTTGGCAGATTACACTTCTAAGATTCAGAGATCATACCTTACTAAGATATTTATCCGACACTCTCATTACTTTGTAAAAAATTATTAGCATCTTACTCTTATTCCCGTTGAAGAAATCGTCAACAATAAAAAACATGAACCAAAATTTAAGTTTACATATGTTCCCAATTATTGAGTTGTTTACAAGAAGTAAACTGCATACTGAATGAAACTTAGTCCATTCACTTGACAGAAAGGGAGAAACAAATAAGCAAGTAAATGAAAGGCACCAATTTTATCATTTAAAAAAAGTAAAAAATTTATTATTTTGATTTACCTTGTTCCTCGCTGAGGAAAAACAACACAATCCACCATATGATGTAATGCTGGCACATTGACAGCCTTCAAAACACGAATATCACCCGGATGCAAGCAAGGGTTCTTAGCAACCAGAACCCTCCTTCCCTCCTCAAGGATGGTTTCACTTTTGAAGTAATTTTCGTAAAACTGCCTCCGTCCAGTACTAGAATATTGAACAAATACCTCACCATATTCCAAAGTGCTTGTTTCATCGAGACATCCCATCATTGACCTTCCACAGGGAATAAATATCCTCATCTTAACCCGCAAGTCCTGCAATTTTGATGCCCGAAATGTCTGCAACATCATGGAAAGAAATGGTTCACAATCAGGCTTATACGTACCCACACTTGAGTAATTCTTTAAGAGTATTTGTGTTCCCTCCAAGAGACACTAACTCTAATGCCTTATAGGCCCTTAATGGATCCGTTAGGAATTTGTCCAATTGTGCAATAGATTCTCTTTGCTTCTTCTCAAATACATGATCCTTGATCCCAAGGGTAGACAAGAGAGTGATAATTTGACGGTTTAGAAAACAAGGCAGGTATTTGCTCCATGACAGTACATCTAACTTAATATTATCAGAATCGTATTTCTCCATGCTCTTTCTCAATGGCAACTTCCTTGTTGAGGTCGGATCAACAGCCACAACGCCTTAGAAGCCACCATATCGAATTTGAAATGCAGATGGAGTAAATGCTTTGAGGCCACATTTAATGGCAACTCTCCGTGCAAAATCAGCCGATACTTTTCCAATACCATCAGAAAATGTATATTTGGCTGATGCTCCTCTCCCCACTATGTCGGGAATAATTTCAATTTCATCCCTTCTAACACTTAGCGTTTCTGTGGAGGAACTGAAAGATTGACCAAGCCTAGCAGCATACTTTGCCACATTGCTAATCCCACTAAAATCACCCATCCATGCTCTGATATCAGCAACATTTAGCCCAGGTCTTGAGGCAAACATCCAGACAGAATTTTCCCTCAATTGACTTGATGAAAATGCCAGAAATTCAAACTTCTTATCCCCAATAACTATGCCTTCTTTTAATGTTGACAGTATTCTGTCATAAATTTCTGTTCTGCTTTTCTCATTGCCAGAAGAGCTGCGAGGCAACAAGTCTATAGAAATCATTTTATCCCATTCCTCATCAACAAAGGAGACACGAAGAAAATTATCAATGTCCTCAGGATAATTGCGTAATACACGATTCGACAAATTAACCTCTGGACCGCGGAAATATACTTTGCACGGTGTTACTAGAGCTCTGCGTACATATACCAAGCCATCACCCGAAGAAATGGCAGTTGACTTTGGCATTGTTTTAAGATTAATTTGCTTGTTAAACTGCTCAGTGATCCAACTCACAGGCTCATAGCAGCACTCCTTCAAATTGTACAAAATTTCTAAGGCATGCTCTATGTATCTTGTATCTGTTTTTTGAACCAACCGAAAAAAATTCTCGTCCAATGTTGGACCAGGAAGACATCCAGTCTGTACCAGAATACAAATCTTAAACAAGATCGCAAATGGCAACTCTAGTCCTTGGGGTGGATGCATAATGGGAACTAAAAACGTACTGGAAGAATAAGAGGAACCATTTTCCAAAACAAATGGCTCTTCACTTTCTTTGTACCAAGCAAAATAATCTGCAAAATTAGGAAGTTGAACATCGTGAGGAAGCTCCAGACATATACCAGAAGATTGGCCGATGCAGGACGGAGTGAAATCTGTTGTCCTGACCCACTGGTCATCATGAGTTTCCACAAAATAGCTATAAATAGAGGCCTCAAGTCTTTTGAAGATCCGTGGTGCTCCAAATAACTAAGTCAACCAGAGAATAATACACATGTCAAAGATCCATTTCTATCGAAAAAAAAAAATGAGCCTTTTGCCTAGTAGTGTATAATAAACAAGAAATTAGCATTTCAACATCTAGGGAAAAAGGTGCAAAATAATTATCTATGTGGTTTCTCAAACTAATGCGGTATCCCTTTGACAGTCTCTCAAGTGTCACTATGGTTTAGTTAATGATTTTTCTTTGGATTTGCGTTTAAGTGCAGGATTTTTCGATTTGCTTTCTAATGCTATCTCCCTTATTTAAGCATATTCAAATTTACATCACCCTAGTGAGCCATATTGTCTTTACACATAAGAGAAATGACAGTTAAATATTAAATCACACTTCATATATATTTATGTGGTATACCTCTATGTTGAAGTCCAGGAAATCAGAACTTCTTAAAACATACAGACATAACAATGAAAAGCCTTCGTGCAATAAGGAATGAGGAAAGAACATAAATTACATTTTGGAATAAGGAAAGAATAAAAAATATCATTTCTCCAAAAGGCAAGACAAAAATGCAGAACATTCTCAAAATCGTACAAACTTCTTCCATGTCAGAGAAAATGCAACTTTTTAAAAGGGGTGTTGAAGGGTCTTAAGAATATACTCCCTCCATCCCATTAAAATTGACCTACTTACTATTTTGGGATGTCCCATTAAATTTGACACTTTCCTTAAAAGAAAAGTTTTTACTATACAATTTATTATAAAATAATCAATATACTCCACATATATTATATTTATATTCTTAGATTTGACATAAAGTATTATGGCACCCACATATTTTTTATTTTTATTATATCATATTATATTATTATTATATTCTAATTTTTACTTTTACATAAAATATCGTGCCAAGTCAACCACTGTCAATTTTAATGGGACGGAGGGAGTAGTTGATAGAAACATAAGCAGAAAGGCCCATCATGTCCTGACAAGATCTCCTTTGGTAGGTTCAAAAGGACTGTTCATGTGATATTTCATCATGTATAAACTGAGATTGAAGCCATGCAAAGAAAAAAGGGATTGAAGTCATTTACCCATAAATGTAATGTAAAACTTCAAGTATAGCTAAAATCAGCAAAATTGCCTCAAATGTTGATTAGCCTGCACCTTCTGACTGATCAATGATCGGAAGAAAGTGTCTAAATATAGAGTTGCTAACAAAATCTGGAGTATAATAGATCACATTCAAACCAAAGTACCACCATTGACATGAAAGATGAAACCACAGTGATGCGGTGAGACAAAATACTCAGACATATGGATACTGTAAACTGAAGACTCAGTGGCATAACATTTACAATGCTTTTAGCCAAGAGCTTTGTTATCATCCCTTCAACAATTCCAGCCACCTATAAAATTTTGTTCCTTCTTTCACATATGCCGCAAGCCAAATTAGGTAATTTCTAATTGAATAATTTGCTAAGACAAGGTAGACCTGTGAATAAACGTCAGGCATAGTGCAAGGCCTCAGCTGTAGAAGTTCAGAAATTCAAGGACATTTCACATACGTAAATGCTTGCCCTTTCACAAGAAACAGAGAAAATCAACCCCCAGTGCTGCTATCATCAAAGAAGCCAAAACTAACCATGTCAAGGCAATAGAAAATTCTTCCAAAGATAAGCATTGATAGGCCAATGCTAAATATATATCATTCAAAACAAGCTCAAGGATATGAAGACATGGATAACCAATAAATCAAATATGCGCAAGATAACCTGTATGAGTAGAAACTTTGCAGTCTGACCACATGGACGGTAAACCATAATTTGACGTATGTTTTCGTACAAGAGCTCGAGCTTGTACTGAACAGGGGCAATGCAAAAATTAAAGTAAATATTTTTAAGTCCAATTCCAAATTTGACGGAAACATTTGCCTTCTTCCATAGCACTGCAAATTTATTACTTGACACCTGGCATCCAAAGTTCAAAGTCAAGCATTCCATTTCATGCACATGTACTCTGGGTCTTGGTACCATATCAAGCTCCATTTCCCAAGCCTTCAAATAGGACGAACGATAATAAAGACGCTCATCACGTGCCATGAAAATAATAACATCTGCACTTCTGCTATCTGTGAATTGAACTCTGGCATATGCTCTTGACCCACCTATGGATTGCTTAACCTCCAATGCATATACAGATCCATTGCCAGTATACTTTTCTAAATGGCATTTAACTGCTTCCGCAGGCACAAGGAAAGGAAATCCAAATACTTGAATGGTTTTTCCCATAGGGCAGAATATCAACTGCAGTTTAATATCAGAATCACTGATCAGGTCCTTTTATAACTTCTAGTACCAAAAGGATTGTTCGTGTTTCAGTTCTGATTTGTCTCAAAATGAATATCCACTATCCTACAAAAATCATTCTTCCAATTTAGATTTCCATAAACTTTTTCTTTTTTTTTTCGCTTATTTTTTTCTATGACTGCAAAAAAGGCCAGACTATTGGTGGAGAATAGATAGTTAATGAAGTGCAAGCATACCTATACTCATGGGAGGATCATTATCCACATTAGAAAAGACATTTGACAAGGATCAAACTCCCAACCAGTATCATTAGTTAATAAGAGGTTGATATAGGGCCACAACCTGACATAGGTCCCACAACAGTGACTAAGGAAAAGACAGTCATGTGGACACGATCAAATATTCTTTATAAGCGCTTTTATGCCAACTTATGAAGATTCAACTTCATACATAGGGAGTAATATGGCATGAAGTAAACCATAAATTAAATTAATGACGATCATACATAAGATATATTGATTCAATTGACACCTTTTATGGCCAATATGTTTTGGAGAAGACCTAACATAAATCTCCAAGATATGCACATATAAGCCAACTGAGGAAGTGAGAAAGGAGAAAGTATCAGCAATATATATATGTGTGTGTGTAAAGATCACCTAGTTAACAACTAAAAGTGAGAGTTGACAGAGGGAGTCATATCCCTCACATTAATCATGGTTTTTATTAAATGTATTTGATAAAAAGCTAAACATTTAGCACATAGACACTTAACCAAAACATAGAGAAGCCAAATTCAAAAACAGTATTAAAAATTTATTTTCATTACATGAAAGTTTCGAACACATTGATCTAAATATTTGGTACAAATCCTCCAATCAGGCCATAACAATACGGAAAACATTAGCAATTTTACCCTATAACCCAAGCCAAAGAAAAAAGAGAACGAAACAGAACAATCCATCAATTGATGCTCACTATAGATGAATTGGTAGTTCGGACTGCCAATAAAAGCTTCAATAGGATAAAAAGCATATCCTCTGAACAAGCATATTACCAATTTTCTTTTGTCTCCAAAAAAAAGAACAACAAACCCTTCTAAATAAGCATCACTCAAATAAGATTTTTTAAGAAACTCAAGTCCAATGTTTATAGAGAGTGTAAAAATAGTAAAAAAATAAAGTATATATCTTTCGTGAGGTTTAAAAAGACAATGAAGAAATATAATTTTTTTAGATAGGATCAACTTAATAGCACAAGTAGCAAGAATGACATAATGGAGAAGAACAACCAAAAATATTGTAAGGGAAATAGTAGTAAAGCTAAATGCTAATTTGAAATATGTCCAGAAAAAATCTACCAATATTGAAATGCCCAACCACCTCCCCCAACCAGAAAAAAAAAAAAAAGAAATATACTATAAAACCATAGAATGGAAAGGGAAATTGGCAAGGAAAAAAAAAGGGAGTCTGCTCTAAAACCCCAGTATGAGAAAGGAAATTAGCAGATAAGTGTCAATAATAAATGTTGTTAAGATAATTGTCAATGTTGGAGTTTGACACGCATCTTTCACACAATTCGTTGACAATACTGAAGACGCAATTCTTTTTATTAAGACTATTTTGGAAATAACTTAAATCTGTATTGGCAATGTTTAATGCGTAATATATTAGAGTCAGAATAGGGAAAGGATTTCGAAAAATTTTGGAAGAATCTCAGTGAAGATACAATGAAGATTTTATTCATGAAGACATGGAATCATAGTGAGATTGGAATTGCAAAGATTTAGGAAATTTCAAGAAGAATCTTTAAGCCGATTTATTATTCAATAAGGAAACAAATACTCTGTTACTACTTTTAAAGATGACTGAAGAGCTTTGGATTAAAAAGAGTGAAGAAACGTGAAACTCAGAAAGATTCATTACTGACTTGCTCAAGAAAATAAGGTGAGAAAATTCATGCATATATTTTGAGAGTTTTTAAAGTATATACCATTGATGAATTCTATTTGTTCTCATTGTTAAAGTGTGCTTCACAATTCAAGTTATTTGCAGCAATCATGTCATATCTTCGAGAGGAATTTGAATCACCCCTCTTTATATCTAACACCTTCCTGGTGGAAAGGTTTGTATGTCAATGAAGTACCATTGTGCTTAAGCAACATAGATTGAACGGAGTTCAATCAAAGTAGTTGGGTAAAAAGGTCTTTTGGAGTTTGATAGAAGAACACTGCAACAGAATTCTATCAGAATCCACTAGGGGTTATTTGATGATTGAGATAAGTGAATCCGTTGTAACTTTTCTAGTGGATTTTTTTTATTGATTTAAGACACACAAACATAGGCTTACTGACAACCAAACTATGTTAACAATTTGTTGTGTTTGCCAAACTTTTCACTTACTGTCCGTGAAACTAACGCAACTTTAATTGGAAAGTTTAATAATAATATAATAGATTAACAAACCAAACCAGACAATTAGTGCTAGAGCGGTTTACCATATTAGAATTGTTATTAGTTTAGTCGGTATGATCTTGGTAGTTGGGTTAGAAAATCAGGTTTGGACCACTAAAAAATGGAGGATCTATGACTCGATCAGCATTGTAAAAAGGAGCAAATTATGCATATTGAAACACTAGAATGTGAATCTTCATTAAAAATCTTGACATTGCTACCTAGAAAACTGTTAAACAAGGTTAGAAATCCTTGACAATGCCAAATACAAGTACTGGAGTAGAAGAAGAAAAACCAATAGAGCCATGGGATGCTAAATGTCAACTTGACAATGCTAATGCTAAAGATGTTGGTCTTGATTAGTTCAAGTTATTTTAATGTGTTTATCTACTAAAGATGCATGGGAAGTACTACAAACAATATACAAATGAATAAGTACTGTAAGAATGTTAAAGTTGTAGATACTAACAACATAATTTGAAAAACTATGGATAGGTGATCATGAAACCATCATTGTATTTGGTAGCCAATTGAGAGATATTACTAATTTGATATTTCAACTAGGAGAACAATATTCTGAAGAAAAGTTGATACATAAGACTTTGAGATCTCGACTATCATGATTTCATACCAAAGTTACTACGATAGAGGAATGTAAGGATGTGTTAAGAATGCAACTAGATGACCTTATATGATCTTTGCAAACCTATAAGATGAATTTTTTGTCTCAGTCAAAATCCAAGGGGAAAGGAGTTGCATTGAAAGTTGAAGATGATTATGATGATAACAAAGGATGAGATTATCTAAAATCAGCTTTCTGACAAGAAGATTCAACAAGCTAATGAGAAGACAAAAGCAAACGAGTAAACCTGGGGTAGACCTTTTAATAACAAACCAAGAGTACAACAAAAGACTAATCCTAAACAGAAACGCTCAAAGAATAAAAGTAGACCGAAAAGACCTAAATGCAAAGAATATAATGGATATAGATATAATCATATTAAATGTGGAAGTATTCTAAGAAAAATTAAGAACAGATCTTACAATGCAACTCTAAGTGTTTAAGAAAATGATCAAGAGTATTTTGATGAGAATAGCACTAGATGGATATAATGATGAAGGTCAAGTAAGCAATGTTACATTCAATACAGCTAGTGGAAAGGATTAAATTCATGAGGAAAATAACTCTGAAGAAGAAGTTGAAGAAGATTTTGATGACTATGATAATGACGAAGCAATGCATGCAAAACTTATAAAAGAATATGAGTTGATGTATTCAAAATAGCTCAAAGTTGTAGAACTGAATAAAACGCTAAAAAATTATGTTGAGGGGCTTCAACAAAAGAATAGTTCAAAATAACAAGAAATTAAAAACTTTAACAATAAGTTCAACAAGGTAAAGAGAACTTAAAAGCTAGTAATCAAAAATTGAAAGATACTAAGAAATCTATTAAAAGGTTGATCTCAGAATAAGTAAGATTAGATGCGGTTCTATCCTTCGGGAGATATCTACATGACAGAACTGGACTTGGCTATGATAAGTTTAACAAGGCTAAAAAATAAACTTTAACAATTGTTGAGAATATGGGACAATTGTGGAAGTTTAAACCTAAGCCTAAGAAACCCTTTTTTTTATTGTGATTGTTGGTCTCTTGCTGGACACAAGAGCAAATTTTGCTTAAAATAATTCAAAAACCTTCAATATGGTCAGAAGTTTGCTAAACCTAAATTTGACAAAAGCAATAATGTACCAAAGGTGAAATATATATAGATCAAAAGGAATGAAGTCAAAGTACCTAGTGTATATGTATTCGTAAAAGCTACTATAGATGATGTATGGTATCTTGACAATGGATACTCAAAGTATATGACAAGTAAAAAATAGTTTCTTGTCAATTATGAACACAGGAATGGAGAATCTATTTTATTTGGTGATGACTCGAGGAATAAAGTGGTTAGAAATAGCATGTTAAACATTAAAGGTAAGATTAAACTCAAAACTTTGCATGTTGATGTATTAAAAGCTAATTTGATAAGTATAAGTCAATTATGTGATGATAATATGCACATCAAAATGTTATAACTGTATAATGGCTAAGGTTGATAAAGTTGAGTTATGGTATCAAAAGTTGGAACCTGTCAATTACAAATAATTGCATGAATTAAGTTCAATAGGTGCAGTTTGTGGATTGCCAAAGTTAGTTAAGAATGTCAAATGAATTTGTGTTCCTGTCAAAGCTAAAAACATACTAAATCTCCACATTTGAAAGTTCAACATGTTATTTCTACAACACTTGAACTTTTGCATGTAGATCTATTTGAACCAACACAAACTGAAAGTGCCTGAGGAAAAAGGAATGTCTTGATTTGTGTTGATGATTTCTCCAAATTCACTTGGGTAGATTTTCTGAATAAAAAATTAGATACATTTGAAGAATTTAGAAAGTTATGTTTGAAATTCCAAACTTAAAAAGACTTAGAAATGATCATAGAAAAGAAATTGAGAATAAACTATTTGATAATTTTTGTGTTGAGAGTGGCATTCTACAAGAGTTTTCAGCACCAAAAACATTCTAGCAAAATGATATTGTGGAGTATAAAAATCGAACCCTTCAGGAAATAGCAAGGGTGATGCAAAATACTAAAGGGATGTCACACAAATAATGGGCAGAAGCTATAAACATTGCTACATATATTATCAACAAAACATATTTTAGACCTCACACAAACAAGACTATATATGAGAGTTGGAATGGATGAAAACCTTAACTAAACTGCCTTCATATCTTTGGAAGCAAATATTCCATTCTAAATGATAAAGAACAGTTGGATAAATTTGATGTAATGAGTGACGAATGTATTTTCCTTAGGTATTCCATAAACAATAGAGCATATCACATGTTCAACCAAAGGAACCAAGCGGTAATGGAATTAGTTAATGTTGTGATTGAAGGTATTTCACTGAATAGTTAAAAGGAGTCAGTACCATTGAATGATGATGAAGAGCTTATTCAAACTAATGAAAGGCAAGGGACACTAGAAGTTGCCAACACTGATGAAGAAGCAGACTCAAACAAAGAACAGAAGGAAGTTCGACAATGTTATATCTTCAAGATTAAAAAAAATATCATCCTTCTAACTCGATTATTAGAAGTCTTGATGAATCTAGAAAGATCAAAGAAAGACCGAAAGTTAATTATAAGGATATGGTGAAGTACGTTTGCTACACATCAATATTAGAACCAAATAATATAAAAAAAGCTTTAACAGATGATCATTAGATAGTTGCAATGTAGGAGAAGAGTGAAACAAAAAAAGAGAATTGTATGGCTGGAATTAAGGAAGAGGATGAGTGAACTGAGATTGAAATTATTGAAGAAAAATCAACAAAGGCAAAAATTGGAAAAAAGGAAAAATCGAGCAACAAGCAAGGCTCAACGAATTCTTGTCAGAAAGCTAAAACAAACTCCAATGAAAACTCATGGGATATTATTCTATGATTCTAATAGCGAAGAGCAATTTAAAATTGTGAGTAAGGAAGGGATGATGGTAGAAAAAGTAGTGGTGTTAGACAAATTTTAGGACTCTAATATGGAGGACATTTTGAAAAGAATTGGTTAATTTGCTAGATTATAATATGCATGCTGAGGTCTACCATGATACACTAGTTAGAGAAATCTATGTCAATATTAAGACCACCATCTATGATAAGGACAATAAGTTCTATTACTAGGTCCATTTTCGTGGTATTTTTGTAGAATTTAGCTCGGAGAGTGTGGCATATATTTTTGGTGTGCCACATTATCAAGTTGTTGATAGTTTAGGAGTTGAGGTAGATTTGTCAGAGGTTTGCAGCATGTTGACTACATGAGTAGTTTTTTCACGACTGGATACAGGCTATCTCAAATCTTCCACCTTGACTGGGTTATACTTTACATTATATAAGATCTCCTGTTGTAACTAGTTGTCAACAATTAACATTTCTATCTTGTTGAAAGACAAGGCTACACTGCTATATAAAATTGAGAAGGGAATGAAGTTTAATTTGTGTGATCTAAACTGTTAGCTCTAAGAGCTTTCTCCTATATTTTGAGTTAAGACAAACATTGATGTGAACTAACTTATGTAATCTATATGTGATAGGACGTATTTGATCTCTATTCTTCTAAGGCATTCAGAAATGATTGTTAAGCAACTCTTCAGTAATGGAATTCAAGTATGGAAGATCAAAGTATATGGGGTTGCATACCAAGAAGTCCTTATAGAAGAACTTTAGACTAGGAAGTGTTATTAAGGTATTTCTATTAATACCTATGTCTTTTTACCTTTTGATTCAATTGACTTACCATGAAGCACACAAAGAAAAAGATTTCAAATTTTTGAAAATCTCATAATTTTAGATTGAGTAGTTTGGATGTTTCTGCATCCAAAAGATTTGTCCAAAATCCTGTAAACAGTGTTGAAATGTTTCTGCCTGAAAAAGTACTATTTTAGACTTACCTTTTTTATGTATCGTCGTCCGAAACTTGAGTCCAAAACACAGGTGAATTTAACAGAAAAATTATAGTCGTTTTATAGCTGTTGGTACTTCACTTTTTGGCTTTATAAATAGCCTCTAAACAATATTAGACATAAGATTTTTGTGAAATTCTTCGAAGAAACACTATTGCTCAATAGTTTACAAAAATCTCCTTTTATCAAGTGCTTCAAAGTGAATTCATATTGTGTCAAAGGTAAAAGTGTTTGTACTTTGTACCTTAGTGAACATCTGCTCAAATAAGTGAGCTTTTACTATTCTATTGATATTTAATGTCCTTTGTAGTACAAGGTTGTGGTGTAAAATCTATTTGGGATGAACCTTGTTGTGATTGTTTGATTGAGAGGTTTTGGAAAACCTAGTGTTGTGATCCTTTCTTTTATGTGGTACAGTTTGACTTCATTAAGTGGAGTAAATGAAATCTGGTTAAAAATCCTTAAGTGTGGCTTAAAGTAGTGGACGTAGATCTTGGTAGATCGAACCACTATACATTCTGTGTCTCATTTCCTTTCATTAGTCATTAACTGCTTCTTGTTTATTTCTTTGTCTGAATCTGGATATATCTCTCAGAGTTCTTGGATAACTTTTTTTGTCATCAGAAAGTCAGTCCAAGAAACTTGATGATTTTTATTATTTTGTATATCAGACGAGCTAAAAATTTTTAGCTTTTCAAAAACCTTATTCACCCCCCTCTAAGGTTTTTCATTTGGGATCGGAACTTAGTCTGCATACTCTTGGTTTAATATCCCTGTAGAAAAGATCTTCATGGCAAGCTTATCCTCTCTTCCATATGTTGAAGGATCTTCAACAAATCGATATCCTTTGTTCAATGGAAATAACTACACATTCTGAAAAAATAGAACAAAAATTTATGTGTGTTCTATCAATTTTGAGTTATGGAGTTTGATAGAGAAGGGTCTTTTTATTCTGTCAAAAGTTGTTGATGGCATAAAATTACCTAAACAGAATGAGGAATTTAGTGTTGAAGATAATGCTAAGATGACTTTAAATTTCCAAGCTATGGACATTTTATGATGTGCACTAGATGCGACTGAATACAATTGAGTTAGTGGTTGTGATTCAGCCCATGAAATGTGAAAATTATTTGAAGTTACCCATGAAGGGACAAACAAAGTCAAAGAATCAAAACTATGGCTTCTAATTCATGATTATGAATTATTCGCAATGAAGCCGAATGAAAGCATCACTATATGTTCACGAGATTCACCAATATCTCAAATGGTCTCAAAGCCTATGGGAAGGTTTATTCTCTTGGGGAACAAAATTAAAAATTTTAGATGCCTTACAAAGAGCTGGTAGTCTAAAACTCTTGCAGTGGAAGAATCTAAGGATTTAAAATCCTTACCAATCGAAGAGCTGGTCGGATCTCTTCTAACTCATGAGATGAAACTTAAAAGGTTTCATGAATCTAATGATCATGATAGAGGCAAAAATGGGATAGCATTGAAAGTTGAAAATGAAGATAAAAAAGCAAGTCTATAGGAAAGCAGTGAGGGTATGGAAATGGAAAATGAAAATTTGGCTATGATAGCAAAAATATTCAGAAGAATGTTCAACAAAGGGAACTACAAAAGAGAAAAGAAGTTCGTGAGAAAAAAAGGACAAATCCCAACATTCAAACATCAATATTATGAATGTAAAGGCACTGATCACTTCATTGCCGATTGTCCTGTTGCAAAAGGTAAGGAAGGAAGAACGCTTAGAAAGAAGAAAGACCTAAAAGCAAAGAAAGGTAAAGGATGGATGGGAACTTGGGACTTAAATGGAACTGAGTCTGAAAATGAAGATTCTAAGAATGAAACTGCAAACATATGTTTTATGGCCATGGAAAATGAGGTAAACTCTTCTGCATCTAATTTCATGTCTAATTTGCTTATATCTATGACTGAAAAGCATGATGATTCAAATGAGCTATTAATTGATATGTTTCATGAATTAAAAAACAAATTAACCAGAAAAAATAAAGAAATGAAGTTGAAGATTAACTGTTTAAAAAAGGAGAACGAAATGTTGTTAAATGATAACAAAATGTCTCTTAAGTCACATATGAGTGTTATTATTGAAAAAGATGTGATCATGACTACTTTACAATATGCATCTCTGGAAAATAGAAATTTGTATGATAGGATTCAAACTCTTGAAAGTATGGTTAGCACTTTTAATGACATGAAATATAGAGTCAATAATCTTACCATGGTAAAATTAATCTGGAAAAATTACTCGAGACTCAACATCAAGTTGGAAACTGAAATGGCTTAGGATATAGACATGAGGATAAGGATAAAATTTACAAGCCTAGATTTGTTAATGCTAAAAATCGAAATGGCTTAGGATATGGACATGAAAATAAGGGCAAAAATAACAAGTCTTAATTTTTTAAATCTGCCTTATGTTACAGAACACACAAAGCTTGCACATATTGTGAAAAATTGGGACATATAGTTTCAAGATATCTTATTAAAAGAAAAGTGGAATTTGGTGGAATAACATTCTGGAAAATCAAAGGAAATTTTATTAACCTTCATGGACCCAAGAAAGTGTGGGTACCAAAAATTATTCCTCCTTCTCATGTATAGGCACCGTCTTTGAGCTTCACTAAGTGGTTCTTGGACAACGGTTGTTCAAGACACATGACTGGAAACGCAGCTTTGTTAGAGGATATACAGACCGCAAATGAAGGATTCGTTACATTTGGAGACAAGAAGAAAGGAAAGATTCTTGGCACTGGTAATATTGGTAAAGGTTCCTTAACCATTATAAAACAAGTATTAATTATTGATGATTTGAAATATAACTTGCTTAGCATTAGCCAACTATGTGCTAATGGCTGCAAAGTCATCTTTGAAAAGGATTCTTATTCTATAATGGACAACACAAATCTTGAAACAATATTTACTGCCAAACGTATTGGAAATCTATATGTGTTCTATCTAAATGACCTTATAGCTAATGGTATTAGATGCCTATCCGTACATGACAATGATGGTTATCTTTGGCATAGAAGATTAGGCCATGTATATTTTGATTTACTAAATAAACTGTCTTCAAAAGAGCTTATTAGGGGACTGCCCAAAATGAAGTTTGATAAAAGCAAAACTTATGATGCATGTCAATTTCGAAAACAAATCAAAACCTCTTTTAAACCTAAGAAAATAATTTCAGCCTCAAAACCACTCAAATTAATGCATATGGATTTGTTTGGACCAATGAGGACTGTTAGTCTTGGAGGTAAGAAGTATGCATATGTACTTTTAGATGATTTTTCTAGATTCACTTGGACTTATTTCTTGGACAAAAGGATGAAGCCTTTTCTGAATTTTTGAAACTAATTAAACGCGTCCAAAATTCGATTGGATGCAAACTGATTTCTATTAGAAGTGATAATGGTAAAGAATTTTGTAACAATGAATTTACTCACTTCTGTGATGAAAATGGAGTCTTTCATAATTTTTCAACAGCAAAAACTCCTCAACAAAATGGTGTTGCTGAGAGAAAAAATCGCACTTTACAAGAAATGGCTAGATTAATGCTTTGTGAAAATGCCCTTCCAAAATATTTTTGGGCTGAAGCTATTAATACCGCTTGCTATATAGTAAACTGAGTTATGCTGAGACAGTTTTTGAGAAAAACACCTTTTGAATTTATGTTTGACAAAACTCCATCAATCTTTTATTTCAAAGTGCTTGGCTGTAAATGTTTTATTCTTAATACTCGAGACAATCTTGGAAAATTTGACAGCAAGTCCGATGAGGCCATAATTCTTCGATACTCTTCCAACAAAAAGGCTTATAGAGTGTAAAATAAAAGAACTCTTGTGTGGAAGAATCTGTGCATGTTGTGTTTGATAAATCTAACATTTATGATTCAAAAAGAGATGATGATGATGATGATGATGATGATGATGTAGGAAGTTCAAAGGAAGTCAAATTAGATCAACTCAAAACTCCACCGCTAGATACTCATGCAAAAGAAGAAGAAATTGAAGAGTTGCAAGATGAATAAGGAAAAGAACAAACTGAAGATTCTACGAATCAACAACTGCCAATAGATTGGAAATATAAAACAAGTCATCACAAAGAACAAATCATTGGTGATCCAAACTATGGAGTTAAAACTTGACGGTATTTCATTGACAACTTTGCTCTTCTCTTAAATATAGAACCTAACTGTATTGATATAGCATTGCATGATGAATTTTGGATTATTAGTATGCAAGAATTAAATCAATTTGAAAGAAATCAAGTTTGGAAACTATTCAAAAACTGAAACCATTAACATCTCCTAGGAAGACCAGTTGGGCAGAATGATCTTTAGTTGATATCTCTCTAATATCATGAAAAATTTACTTTCTGCAGATTAAACAATTTACTTTCCTGTCTTTAGATTATGCACAAGGATAATTGCTTATATTCTGCATATTGCTTAAATTCTGACTATTTCCTATCTATCTATATTATATTTATGCTTCCTTTCTGTTATTACTCTTTTTGATTGATGACAAAGGGGGAGAAATGATTAGACTGATTAGACTATATGAATGACTGGGATATTGGTTAAGATATGAAGGGGGAGAAGATATTAGACTGATATGAATATGAAATGATATGATACTATTTGGGAAATTGTTAATGTTGCTGCAAATATAAACTGACTGAAAATGTTTGCTTTACTAGATATGATTATTGGAAAATGATTGGAAGTTTCTGCTTGGAATGTCGGGATAATTTTTGGCTAAACTTCTGCTTATAATACCTTGTGGTTGATTTGATGAACTGCTTGATATAAAAATTGATCATCTCTAATTTCAGTTTATGGTCACTCAAATCTTTCTATCCAAAAGTATTCTCTTCATAATGAAGGTATCTTTGAGACTAATCTGAGAAGATGTGGATATGATTTTGTGATAGAATCAAAATTTCAGTCAGATGGATTGTTTTCCTTATGTTTAAAATTCTTCGAAAATCTGGAAAATCCATTATCCCATGCATTGTGTCAGGGGGAGTTTTAGACTCATATTTTCTTGATCCAAAAATCTTTTTCTAAGAGTCATACTATTTTGACACACATTTTTTGGACATCCAAAACCCATATCCATAAAGGTTTCATACATACTTTCACAAATGCTTTGGACATACGTTTTGAACGTACAAAATTGAATTCAGTTTTTCTCTCTCATTTTGAAATATTCATATAGGAAAATATTAAGGGGGAGCATCTCATCATATAACTTGCCTACTATATCTCCTTTATTTTATTGAATGATTATCTCCTTTTGAATATTCATAAGGATATGGAGTTAGGATAGGCCATAGGCTCATTAAGCCATGCTTGTGAGTATATGCTTTAAAATTATCTATCTTAATCTCATAAGCACTCATTGAGACCTATAATGAGAGATTGCATTTCAATGAAAAAATATTCGTATCTCTCTCGATCAACATGTTCACTCTGTACACATTATTGTTCTTTATATTTTTCATTTTTTATCAAGTTTGTCATCACTCAAAAAAGGGGAGATTGTTAGCCCTAAGGGCTTTCTCATATGTTTTGACTTATGACAAATATTGATGTGAACTAACTTGTGTAATCTATATGTGATAGGACATGTTTGACCTCTATTCTTCTAAGGCATTCAGATATGATTGTTAAGCAACTCTTTAGTAATGGAATTCAAGTATGGAAGATCAAAAAGAAGATCAAAGTATATGAGGTTGCATACCAAGAAGTCCTTATAGAAGAACTTTAGACTAGGAAGTGTTATTAAGGTATTTCTATTAATTCCATTGTCTCTTTACCTTTTGATTCAATTGATTTTTACCTTGAAGCACACAAAGAAAAAGATTTCAAATTTTTGAAAATCTCAGAATTTTGAATTGAGTAGTTTGGATATTTCTGCATCCAAAAGGTTCGTCCAAAATCCTGTAAACAGTGTTGAAATGTTTCTTCCTGAAAAAGTACTATTTTGGACTTACCTTTTGGATGCATCGTCGTTCGAAACTTGAGTCCAAAACATGGGTGAATTTAACAGGAAAATTATAGCCATTTTATAGCCGTTGGTACTTCACTTTTTGGCTCTATAAATAGCCTCTAAACAAGATTAGACATAAGATTTTTGTGAAATTCTTCTAAGAAACACTATTTCTCAATAGTTTACAAAAATCTCCTTTTATCAAGTGCTTCAAAGTGAATTCATATTGTGTCAAAGGTAAAAGTGTTTGTACTTTGTACCTTAGTGAACATCTGCTCAAATAAGTGAGCTTTTACTATTCTATTGATATTTAATATCCTTTGTAGTACAAGGTTGTGGTGTAAAATCCATTTGGAGTGAACCTTGTTGTGATTGTTTGATTGAGAGGTTTTGGAAAATCTAGTGTTGTGATTCTCTTTTTTATGTGGTACAGTTTGATTTCATTAAGTGGAGTAAATGAAACCAATTAGAGGCTACTCCTCAAGAAAATTTCTACTACATCTTCAAAAGTTCCTCCTAGCACTCATCACACTTGGTTGTTAGCAAGACAAAGAGCTACTTCATCTTCTGTGAAGCTGCCAATTCCCATCTCTACTACTCATGTGGACATTTCCAAGTTAGTGCGCCATCCACCTCCCCTACTACTAATGTACTTCTTATCAAGCTAGATGAATGCTTTTGGCAGCTAACCTTGTTGGCCACCTCTATTAAGTCATTACAACACAAGCTTGACACAATTTTAAACAATCGACAACATATATAGAATGATTAGCTGACACTTTATGATGTTGTTACTCATTTTTTATGATGGCTTTGACATTTGTTTGATCTAAAAAGAGGGAGTAGAGTTTTGTTGTGTTAGGTTGTTCATTGATGATTGCTGTTATGGATAGGGGGAGCCCATTGTTGTAGGTTGTTGGTTGTTGTTACTGTTGCAATCTATCACTCCACTTTGCAAAAACTTTGATGTCTTTGCTAGTGATTGTTTCTATTTGCCTTACCAGGCCTTAGCCAGTGAGGATTTGCCAGTCATTCACATGAACAATCAAAACAATTTTATTTTTATTTTGTAATAGTAACGAATAACATATTGTTGCACATGTCCTTGGTACTATTTCTTAATGCTTATATCTACTTCTTAAGGAATTATATCTGCTTGATGTTTGTATGTTGCTACTGAAGACTCATGTTATGATGAAGACTCAGCAGACTATGGTTTTCCATCATACAATGCCAAATAGAGAGATTGTTAAGGTAATTGTCAAGATTGGAGTTTGATGTGCACCTTTGACAAGAATCATTAACAATACTGAAGATGTGTATCTTGTTATTAAGGCGATTTTGAAAATTACTTAAATCTATATTGACAATGTTTGATATGCAATTTATTGGAGTAGAATTTGGAAAATGATTCCAAAAAATCTAGAAAGAATCTTAGCGAAGATATAATGAAGATTTTGTTCATGAAGACATGGAATCCGAGTGAGAATGGAACTACAAAGATTTAGGAAATTTCAAATAAGAATCCTTAAGTAGACTTGTGGTAGCTAAACTGCTTTTTGTTGTATTTAACTTTTCATTTATTGTCTGTGAAACTAATACAACTTTAATATGAAAGTTTAACAATAACATAGGGGATTAACAAACCAAACCACATAATTATATTCAAATCAAAGTCCGCCAATACTAAATTTTTACACCTCCATCCCCAACCGTGAGCAGAAAGGAAATCAATAATAAAATCCTAGTTTTATGGTTCTTAATCTATTCTATAGCCATCTTTCTGTCATAACTAAGGATAAATGGAGAGAAAAGCCACAAATTCAGAAATATTCAATGCAAAATGAAAAAAAAAAGACAAAATATTAGAAACCATACAAAGTTGTGACGGCTCTTTCCTTGTCTAGTTCATGAATAAATAAATGCTTCACACCTGAGTAATCTACAACTATTAGTGACTACAGAATTGTGGATGCCAAAGTTTGTGCAGTTCTTGTGAAAGCATTTGACAATAGCCCTTTGTTAGACCTGAGGTTGTATGGATTTTGAAAAGACCTTGAAAAGACAACTTTAGCCAACAATCCCATGTACCTTGTTACTATAATATTTGTACATATGTTTAAAAAAATAAAATTATTGATTCACCACCACATACACATATGCGCACAGATATACATTTTATATATATATATATATATATATATATCAATTAATATTTTGGGTCTAAAATACTTTTTCATACAAATTTAAATATTTATATTTTGATTTAATATAAAGATTAATGAATATATCTGACTATTAGTTATAAAAATTAGAGGAAGAATATATTTATTTTAAATAAGTGAATATATATTTATTTTTATAATTATAAAATAAAAATTATAAATATTAAATTTTGAATGAATGAGATATTTTAACTGGTTAGGGTGCGTGGAAGTGGTGTAATTAAACCCCAATTGGTGGCGCATACGTTTTAGTTTTTTAAATATTTTTTAAAGCAAATATTATATTTGGTATACAAATTGTGTCGTAAGTGCACTAACTCTAAATTCTTTTTAACCAAAAAATTAGTAAGGATTGGCTAATTACGCATTTGCGACTTATTTAAATTGGTTTTATAAAAATAATTTAATAAAAATGTCTCAAATGATTTTGAATTTATGAAAAAGAAAAATTATGTAGTCAAAGAAAGAAAGTCTAATGTATTATAGGAAAATAATATTGTTTACGGTGTTTTACCAAATAAAATTTATTTGAATTAGAATCAGTTTATGTTGCCAAACAAAATCAAAACAATCTTTACTTTTTAAAATCTCAATCCTTTAAAACAAATTTTAGATATTTTATCTTAAGGAAAGACAATAATGAGGCTTAAGGGAAAGAATGGCACTAAAAACTTGAGACTGAGAATTATATTAAAAATATATGTTAAAAGATAATATTATAATTTTTTTAAAAAATAAAAAGTAAAATTTAAATAAATCTCTTTATAAAAATTAATTTTTAAAATTTTGAAGGGACCAGCACTATCCCTACCCATAGTTACATCTCTGGTTGATGGTCAACTTGGTAAGAAAAAAATGTCCACTAACAAAAGGCTATTGTGGGGAAGAATACTTGAACCGAGACTTTGGACCTGTTTGATAACTCAATTTAACACTTAAAATTGAATGAATTAAATATGATAACGATTAATATTTAATGCTTAATTAATTAAATGCGTTTGGTAACAGATTTTTATTATCATTTAATTGATTAAGAATTACTGAAATCCTATTATAAAATTTAAGTGATTTGAAAATTATTTATGTCTGAAGTTTGAATATGTTAAGTGCTCATCTAATTATTAATATTTCTTTATATTATTCTATATTGTAATAAAATATAGTGTAAAAATAAATTATAATTAATTTAGACTTCAAATTTCAGATTCAATTTTCAAACTTCAATTTTCAGAATTCAATACTTAAATATTCAAATTTCATTTTTTGCATTTTAGTTTTATCAAACGCGTCCTTATTCCAAAACTAAAGTGGTACTAAAAGACTTAATGAAGACTCAAAGAGAGAGACGGGGCACTAAAGATGTTTACAAAACACTTAATAAGTACAAACAACAAATATCATTGTTTTATTCTCTATGTTATAACATAGCATAAAAATAAAAAAGTTATATTGAGAACATACTTGGACAGTAATTGAATTGATATAAATTTATTTAAATATTATAAAAACATTAAATATACATGGTTGAAGTAGAATTCATAAAAATAGAGAGTATAATATGTTATAAGTATATAATAATTTTCTAAAAATGAAAAAAAATTAAATTAATATTATTTAAAATTAAAGTTTGATTTTGAATTGAAAAGAAACTCTTCTTATTTACACCCTAAAATAATTGGGTGATTTTTTATTTTTTTTAGTTGATAGGTTGATTAAGAATATATACCATGCAAATGTTTTGGTCTTTTTCGCATTATTTTTACTAGTATACTAAATTAATATGTTCTGCAAAAATAAAATTGGAAATGATTCTTTCTCATCAATTATCCAATCTAAATAGAAAATGTGATTTACATTTTCTATATATGTAGACCACGTATATAGAAATTTATAGCGCTTTTGGATTAGTGAATTAATAATAAAGATCATTTTTAAAAATAATTAGTTTAAATATTTTAAAGTTGAAACTTCATAATAAAGTAACAAAATTTATAAAATAATAAAATTTGAATTTGATTTATATTCTTATTAATTATATATATTATTAAAAAAATCTTCATTATTGCATCCAAATTTTATTATTTCACCAACCCTAGCCGCCCCTCGCCCTACGGCCTCATGAATCTTACGAAGGTGACGCATGGGAACAAACGAAATGAAACAAACTTTATCTGCATCGCGATGAAAAGAAAATTAGGAAAAAGCCAAAAACCATTACTTTTGCACACTTTATTTTATCGTCAGAACTTGCATAGCAAGCAACAACAGGGAATTAGGTTGTACACATGCTTTGCAGGATGCATTATCGGATGCAACAGAAAACAATTAATACGGTACTGAAAAAGAGGGCTCCTTGGACCAATTCTCTAATCACTTTTCATAATTTTTTATATTTTGTCAAATAATTTTCGTATATAATTTTTTAATTTTTAAATTATATTAATAAATATTTTATTTTAAAATTCTATTAATCACATAATCAAATAAATAATTGATTTATAACCTATTGATATGGTTAAAAAAAAAAACTCATAACACTGCCATCTATGGTAGATTATTAATTTATATCTTTATTTATATTTTAATATAAATAAAAGAATTTTGAAATAGAGGTATTTTAGTTAATTTAAAAATATTCATTAAAATTCATTTTTATTTTTAACTAATCCTAATCTCTCACCTTCTTTCTTTTTCTCTTTTCTTTTTTTCGAAAAAATAAATCCGAACGTTTAAATTTATCTCCTACCCACTAATTTCTTTCTTTCCAAACCATGAATACAAACAAAAGAAATTCTTTAGTGGAATAGAACCTTTACTTAGACAAAAGGAGAAAGTAGATAAGTTAAACCAAGAGAGATTTGACTGAAATGGGTCAAAATCCATTTTCAATACTATAATCGGGGTAAAAAAAATGAGAATGCTACAAAGGGGGTACCTCGCGTTTGCGAGACGCGAGGTACCCCTCGCAGCATTCTCGCAGATGCGAGGAACACCATCTGACAGCCCGATGAATGAACCTCGCGTTTGTGAAATGTTAGGTTCTCCCTTCCTTGTGTCTCACAAATGCGAGATGTTTTTCCCACCGTGCGGCTAGAGAATGCCTCGCGTCTGTGAAACGTGAGGTTTGAGGTGTCTTTTTTTTTTTACAATTTATTTTTTCTTCTATTAAGCATTTTATTATTTTTGTGACTTTTTTCTCTCATTTTTTATAAAGTTCCAAATTTTTATTAAAAGAAATTAATTTTTTTAAATAACACAAAATATATCATATATAAATTTAAATAATGTACAATCAAAATTTATTAATTTAAACTTGATCATAATATGTAATATACATATTTTTACTATAGTTAATTTTATTTATATTGTATTTCAAAATAAATTTTTATTTTTAATTTAAGTTTAAGTTATAATATTTAATTATTTGAAGAAAATTATAAAAATTTAAATTCTCAACTATCTAAATACACTAAAATTATAGTGTCAACTATTTAAATAATATTTAAATTTAAATCTCAAATATCTAAATTTCATAATCCCCTTACATTTTATAATCCAAATAATTTATAATTTAACTGAATTTGAATAATGTGTGAAATATTAAAGTTATAAAAAAATCATTTAAAAATTTATATTATATTTGTCTTTAAAGTTCTATTATTACTAATTTTGTCTTTAAAATGGCCAAACTAAATTGAACTTATTGTTTTCTCTTTAATTTTTTAAATTAGATTATATAGTAAATTGGATAACAATATTTTATTAATTCTATTTTGACTTAAAATTTGAATGTAAATATGACTGTTAATGAAATGTAATTCATAATTTCATTCACATTGTAATTATCTTACTTGAGGTATTTTGTATTTGTGAATTTATTGGTATATATATTTTAATATTAGTTAAGTTGAGCTTTTAACATTGGCCCCAAATCTTTTGTGACTTTATGCATGATTGGGAAGACATGAATTTTAAAATGCGATACAAATAATAAACATTATTACACATGAAATAATCTCAAAAAAAGGATGAAAGCTAGTCCCACAATGAAATCTTCGACGGTTCCTTGGATGATGAATTCTAGTTGTATCGAGTCGTCTTTGAGGTTGTTCTTGATATTATTCTTCGGGTGGTTCTTCTAGTTGTACTGCATCTAGCGCCTCATAACGGTGGGATGGACCAGGAATATCTACAGACTGCCTATGCCGTATCCGAGACCGTCCAGTCGATGGGCCGGCAGCAAATTCATCAACTGAAGATAGGCATCAAGTATCGAAAACTAGGTGTTGTGCAGTAATAAAATCAGATTGCCTATCTTTAACTGTTGTAGGATCACCTTATTCATAATCATATTCTTTGTCGTGTACTGGTGAGTAGTAATCCTACTCAGGAATATAAGCTACAGCACGTCTGCGTGCCCGTCTATCCTCTCTCTATACGGGGAGTACTCCATGATTGACTTCTTGTAGGATTGAAGGTATCGGATCAACAATATAGCTCGCCTAGCTGGCTCGTAGGGTGGGTGGTTCAAACAACTTGCCTCACCAACGTTAGTCAACGAACGCGTGGCGAGATCCGTTATTGTTGCCAACACTTGTCTACTCACAGCATCCGCATTTTGATATCCTTCATTGCCAAGGTACAATATCCGATGTATCGAATCAGCCTATATATATTTCAAAATGTAAATAAATTATTTGAGTGTAAATTCTATATTTTATAGTACTATGTAAAAAAAAAATACATACCAATATTTTTGTCGCCCCACTGCTCGATTGATAGCCTGTAGGATTAGATTGTGTTATAGTCGAATTACCAATCAGTCGCCTAGTGTGAGTCCAATACCATGCTGCATGGTCAAGCGAAACTATATTCTGACCATAACTGAGCTGTCCAATCAGAACTGTTGAATGTCTATTAACCCAATTCACGAGATATATTAAATCAATCTCGAACCACCCTGTATCGGTAGTCTCATGTTACGGGTATGCAAATTGTCACCGATGTCAACTGCAACAGGTATTGTCTACACCAATCCAAACTATCGCATGACTCTATCTGGGCGATGCACTTCTATTGTTTCCCAATAAATTAGAGATGTGATAGATGCCTAAATGTGTCGCCCATTACTGTAATACGGGGGTAAGATAGCCAACGCTCATCATAAGGCTGCCAGATATACTAAATAAAGATAAACTATCAGTATCAATAATAATTAACGAACATAAAATTAGTGTCGATTGCAAATTGGCTGAAGTAATACTTACATGATCATATTGCATCCTATCCAACTAATCCCTATAAGTAAGAAGCACATGTGTCGGGGTGCGGGAAAGCTCTAACGGTCCCTCCCATGCTAATCCTCTCGGGGCCTATAGATCAACATCCTCAACTGGACGGACACTAGTCAATCTGATAATAGGGATACGCTTCCAAACCCATAACTATTTCAACACTAATAACCAATACTTAGAAAGATACTATATTTATTATTATTTTTAAAATACTAATAAGATATTTTTAAAAATGTGCGTTTCATACCTGAACCAATAATAATGGCCCACTAATAGTCTGCGCTCTGTAGGATGTAACATTGCATAAACAACGGTACAGATGAGCCAATGCTACACTTCCCCAATTAAGCGTACCCGATACCTCTAAAGCACAAATGTATTTTAAGAAGTGCAGATGTACTCTGTTGTAGGATTTGTCTGAAGAATAGAATGCCACCAATGAGTTGCATAATACGACACCGTGTATAAAAATAACTATTATAAAGCTTACTAAGATAATTAAGATTAATTATTTAAGAAGTTCACGTATATTTAATTTAAAATTCCAAATAATTTTAAAAATTGAATATAATTTTTTTTTCCAAATTGTTTGATAACCGTGCTCACTGGCTGGACAATTCTTATAATTCCCTAAAGCTCAAGGTTTTCTTATTCTAGAAAAATAATTACTAGAGAAAACTAATTAAATAATGAAGTTAAACAAATTTTTGTATTGTCAATTGTTTGTAAAAAACATAAATTTTCAAATCTCAGTGATAAGTGAAAAATTAAAGAAAATATGTAAATAATAATTTATATTAAGTTTGGACTAAACTTATGAAGGATCTTTATTAAGTTAATAGCTTAAAAAAATATGTAAATATGTAAATAATAATGTATATTAAGTTTGGGCTAAACTTATGAAGGAACTTTATTAAGTTAATAGTTAAAAAATTATGTAAATAATAATTTTCATGTTATACATTTTTTTTTTCAATACAGTTTGTTAATATTTTCTTTTAATTCAAATTGCTATAAAAAGATTTAAATTCTTATAGTTTGAGGATAAAAGAATTCTCTATGTTAATATTTTCTTATACATTTTTTTTAAATTGGAAGTGTTGAAAGAAGTTTTAATAAAAGAAATTACTATTCAATAGACATATTAAATTATATTTAAAAATTAGATTAATTTTCAAATGTATGCATTACTTATGGAATTCTATAAAAAATAACTAGTGATTCATGCTACCAATAACAAAACATTTTCAAGCGTAATATTATTTAAATCTTAATTGAAATCCACTATGTTACAGGATTATATTAGATGAATTAGCCGCATAAATATCATATCAAACACAAAAATCGAAACAAACCTTAACATAAACATGAAATAATATAATTTTAGTCCACTTTTTTTTTTTTGGGTACTAATTAAGGACTTTCTATATGTTGTAAATAATTTATATTTTAATAGTTTTTTTTTACAATTTGAGGAAATAAATTTATTATTTTAATATAATTTTAATTATTAAAAAGTATAAAAATAGTATATCTTATTTAATTTAATATTATCTTATTCGTCTCTTTCTTAATTTATTTTTAAAAAAAATTACACCCAGAGAAATATGATGGTTTTTATTTTTTTACATTTATTTTTCTTCCCCTAAATCTTCTATTTTTCAAAGTAGCGCAAAAATTAAAAAAAAATAGAAATAGTTAGAATGAAGATTCAGAATTGAGGGAAATTGACTTGCGCTAACACACTCGAATTTATTTTTTAATCATATCAGATAATTTATTGTTCACCTCAAAGGAAATATCATCAACCGCAAAACAAAAAATAAGACTACACAGCTATAACTCTAGTACATATCCAACACACTGTAAATGTCACAATGTATGGTAACCATAGTTACAAAGTATAATTAAAATACACAGTTTATACACACTTCAAACAACTAAATTAAATAACTAATTTTGGAAATATAATCAAGTGTCTTAACTCAACTACACAATTTAATTATAAATACATAATCCAACATATATCATATCCCTTTAAAAAATTAAACCATACAAGAATTTAACATATAATGTCTTTTTTTTAATATTTAAAGAAAAAAACCTGTAAAATAAATGCGACCCCGCAAACACTTTCTCCGACTAGAATTCTTCTTGGCTCTCTCCCCTGCGATGGCTGATCTCTTAACAGTAGAGCAAAATTTTCAAAGCCAGAGAATGAGATGGAATATAGAGAGCAAAGAATGGAGTGAAATATTTAGAAGAGGAGAAGGGTAGTTGAGAGAAGCAGACTAAAGTTATTTTCTGCTGAAGCAAATGCCCGTGAGAAATGAAATGTAATATATAGACGTCCGCATTTTTGTTTGGCTAGTGAAAGCGTGTGAAAAAGAAAAAGTTAGCTGTGGAAATCGCTGAAAAAATAAAAAAGCATTCGCACCATTTTAGAGAGAATCTCTGAAAAGGCCAAAAAAGACTACACGCCTCGCGTCTGTGAAACGTGAGGAACACAGTACCTTGTGTTTCACAGACGCGAGCTTGCCTTTTCACAGGCTTTATGTGACGGGCTGTCATACGGTGTTCCTCACGTCTGCGAGACGCTAGGTATCGTTGTACCATGCGAGGTACCCCCTCTGCAACATCCTTTTTTTTTTTTTTTGCCCGGTTATGGTGTTGAATATGGATTTTGACCCATTTCGGTCAAATCCCCGATGAAGTCTATGCTTAGCTTACAAGTCTGGTAAAGTCCTAGTAACGATAGCATGATTGCGTCATTTTTAACGTTCACTACGCATTGGTGGCAAACACACCAATATTTTTTTAATTGGACCAAATTAGTCAGTCGAATCAGTCAGACAGTGAACCAATATCCTTACTGGTTCAATCTTACATTGTGAATCATTTTTTCCAAAATCACTCTAGATTGTACAAATCGTTTTGAATCGATCGGTCTAATTAGTAAATCGTTAAATCGATCGGTCTGCTACTGATCTAACATGTCTATTTCAAAAAATAAATTAAGAGGCTAAAATTTAAAATTGTGTGTTAGTAATAAATTAACAATTACTATTTTTAATTTTGTAATTGTGAATTATTTATTTTATTGATAATTTTTCATTTTAGCATATTATACTAGTTATGAACTTAAATATTTATACCATTATGGACTTGAAAAACATTATATTATTAATCAACTTTATTCTTCATAATAATTATATTTTTAATTTTTAAATTATAATATTACGGGTTCAATTACGGTCTAATTGCAATTGGACCGATAAATCGTAAACTAATAAAATTTTCAAGATATCCAGTCTAATTCTGAAAACATTAAAATACACCCAAAAAAAAAAATGGTTTCTTGAGGAAGATCGAATCCTAATTTACTTGCAGGGGTGGTTCTTCAATTCTTTAATGTTCTTTTATTTATCGCAAAGTTATTTGAAAAAAAAAAATGCTTCGAATCACCGGAGAGTATTACCAATGCGAAGCATAACTAATCCGATAAAAGTTCCTGCTAGCTTAAATTTCAAGGAACTGGCCCGCTATATAGACGAATAAAGTATGTTTATGCACTCCAAGAAAAATGGTACCAAATGGTTGGTTGATCAACATTGATAATATGGATCGGTCATATTCAACTCAAAATAGGAGTGTTAGCATCGGAACAAACTTGAGTTGTTTTCATAAGTCATAATTTTTTCATTAATATTTAAATACTTTTCTATTCAAAATAAATGATATTTTTTAAAAAAATATCAAAAAATAATTTAAAAATAAATATTATAAAAATATAAAACTTTATAGCTTTTAATATTTTATTAATAATTTATCTCCAACACATGATTTGTGAGGGCTGTTTCATCCTTGAAATCTTTGACGAGGATACGAAGGGTATGCGAGAAATGACCCAACGGTCAGCTACCACGGAAGGGTTAATGTCTTCTCATACAAACGGCGCCACATGATGCTTCTCGAGAATCAGCTACCTGTGAAGGTTCTTCACATGCCGCTTCAGTTTAAAAAAGGATTAGCCATGGTAGCTTCTCTCTCTCACACACAGACACATAAGAATTGCTATATGAAGCTATATAATACACTACTAAATTATTAACTAAACAATTTTTATAATGACCTAAAATATTTTACTCCATAAAATGAATGTTTTAATGGCATTTCTATTAAAAAAAATAGTTTATTTCTGTAATATACACTCCTTGCATCTCAAATTGAGTATTCACATTTTTTATTAGATTATACAAAATGAATATAAAATTTCTTAAAATAAACATTATATATATATAGAGGCACACACATGGAATGAAATTTCCCTCTAGCTAGCTCATATTTTCCAAGTTTCTAATTCTTTATTGCATTTTGAAGTCTTATATAAAATGTTGCATCTGATCAAATACGGTCAAAACTTGTGAGGGACAGTCAACAATCACTATACAATTAGCCACTACAGGAAAAATTGCGATTTGCGACGAAATTTTTCCAACTGCTTCAATACCGTCGCTAATAGCGACCAATTTGCGACGATTTTCAAATAAGTCGCGGGTTGCAAAACCGTTGCAATTTGCAACGGTTTTGCGATGGCCAAAATACCCGTCGCAATTCGTAGCAAAATCGTCGCTATTTGCGAGGGTTTTGCGACGGCTATTTAATTTAAAAATATATTTTTAAAAAATTTTTTGAACATCCATCGCAAATATCTATTTTTTTTTTAAAAAAAAAATTTGAACGTCCATTGCAAAACCCTCGCAATTTGTGAGGAATTTGCGACGGCTAATAAACCCTCGCTACGCTGTGCTATTGCTGAAGCTGATTCATTTGGGTAAATAGTTAGAATTCATCTCTTGAGCTACTTCATTATCTTATAAACTAAGTCCATGTTGGGCAGATTTGCATTTCCCTTGAAGCTTTGAAATTTGGGTGATTATTTGTGAATGAGCAGAGTTGGAATTGATGTATAAAAGTTGTATTGATGTTGGGGTTGAATTTGAGGAGATTGGGAGTGATATGATGGTGGTTTGATGTTGGATTATTGATTTAAATTTGGAATTGTGAACTGGAATTGCTAAATTGTTAATTGGAATTGTTGTCCTTTTTAAACATTCAAGGTGTTTTGATCTGTACTTATATGTGATATACTTTGTACAAAGTGCACTCTCTTTTACTCTGTTATCAAAAAATTACTACTATGATCAAATTATATGGAAACTATGTTTTAGCTATATAAACCCTTATAAATTAATTTGATTGGTTATGATGCCATAATAGGAAGGTTGATATCTGATTAGTTTAGTAATCTTATTACTTGATTATAATAATATATTAGTGTCTCTCAAAATAGTTAGTTTTAAGAAAATCATAGAATAAATGCATAAAATTGAAAAAAAAATATTTGTTCTTCTCATTTTCTCTTAAATTATATGAACAAAAACGAATATGAGACACAAATGTATCAATACTATATTTAGTAGATATAATTTCTAAATTTTAGTTTAGGTAAAGACAATTTAGCTTTAAACAATACCTTTCTATAAACGATAATTTAATGTATACTAACAGTAACAAGTGTATTAAGTGTGTGAATGAAGATTTAACTCTAGCGAAATGCTTTGAAGGCTCTTTTATGTGAGAAATTTGTTTTCTTAGATTATGAAGATGTAAGAGGTGCATGTTGTTCATATAAATTGCCTTTGTGTTGAATTCAAATGTTGGATTCCCCGTGAGTAATGGGTGATTACTCCTCCTGGGTAATGGGTGATTACCCCTAGTTATCCTTTTATTTTTTTTTTCTATAAACGAATTATCTGTCTTTGTTGTTTGCAATTGCATTTTGATTGTATAATTTTGAGATGGCCCTGTGCCTGGAAAATGTCCAATTACAGGGGAGACTCTGTCAAAAATTTTTTTTTTTTCAAAATCTGCCGCTATTTACTGTGGAGTAGAATAACTACCCTTATCTTGGAGTGTATTATTCAATTGAATATGAGTATATATTCCATAATAGCATTATTATTAAAAATAATATTGCTAATAACAATAAGAATAGGACTAATGAAATGAGTAATAATAATAATAATATCATATATAATATGAATGTTAATAATAGCAGGAATAATATACGTTATAGAGAGAGTTTAAACAAATATAAACATTGGAATGAAAATAAATAAAATGTTATTATTTTAACCATTGGAATGTGTAAAATAAGAATATAATTAGCTTTAATATTATTTATCTTAATCAAATATAAAATTTCCTCATTTATTTCCACATTTATTTTCACTCTTCAAATAATTGTACTTTTCACCTCAATTAAATGTAGAATTTGGTTAAAACATAGATATTGAAGGTGTAACTGTATCCAAAGATAGCAATTGTAAATTCTATGTTTTGGACCTCTTTTTGTTAGATAATAGAAAGGAAAATGTAATTACACTTCTCTTCCTTTTGTTTAAGGGGTGATTTTAATTATTGAGTGGATTGTTCTTTTCTCTTATTGGGACGTCATGGAGGATCGTAGTTGGATGCATAGAAGGCACGCTTCAGGTGTAACATTATATTCTTTTGTGGTGTAAACAACAAGGTAATTTATATATTGTATTGTTGCTGTATTGACAGACAATTCACAAGGACAGAGGCATTTATAATTTTTAGCTTGATTTTAACTATATCTAACATTTTAATTGGAACCCCGTGAGTGATGGGTGATCATTCCCCGTGAGTGATGGGTGATCATTCCTCTTGAGTAATGGGTGATTACCCCTAGTTATCTTTTAAATTTTTCTATATTTGAAAGATCTGTCTTTGTTGTTTGTAACAACGTTTTGATTGTCAAATCTTGAGGTGGCCTTGTGCCTGGGAAATATCCAATTATAGGGGAGACTCTATCAATTTTTTTTTTTAAAATTCAATTTACAAGTACAATGTTTATTTTGACATATCCATCATTATCATACATATTATTGTATTACTTTAAACTAGCGCATAGATATAACGTTTCAATGTTATTATTCTTTTATCATTTTTATTCACGGTTATTTGCATCCTTCTTTTGAAGTGGGCTTCGTCTTTATTGGTTACTTATTTTTCTTTTTTCATCTCCTTTAGCAATGTCTTCTAATGAAGGATCATTGAGGGAGGGGAGTCAGGAGGGTCAGGAGCCTTATACTCCATCCCCTACTCAGCTACCTTAGCTTTTAGTGCCTCGTTCATTACATGGCTCTATTGGAGATGAGGGAGTACCATCCCCAGCTTTTCAATCATCCGCTGCTTCAGCTTCGCATTCTGTTGGGTTGCAAGTTACGGACTCCCGACCTTGGATTGTTCCACGGGGAAACGATATTCATACTTTGTAAGATGTTGATTATTAGTTCAATTATTATTATTATTATTGAGATTAACATAACTATATTGTACATTGTCATTGCACCAAAAATAGGTTCGCCGGCTCGGACAAATGTGTCCGCAAAATTTCAAATGTAATACAGCAGTACTTCACTGGTTCGTATCCGATATACACGCACGTCCCGATAACCGTGCGAGACTTATGGTTTCAAGAATTTGGGGTCAGCAATTTCTGAGTATTTTTTATCGTTTAAGTACTATGTTATATGTTAATCAGAAATCTTAATCATGATCATGTATAAATATTTTCGGTGGAGGGAAGAGTATGCTTCCCTAATTCGATCAACTTGGGAAAAGAAGTGTCGGACGCGATTTTCGGACATAATGTCTAGGCTGAGGAAGAGGGATGATTGGGTATTCCTGCACCATCTATGCCATCTATAGAGGAGATAGAAGCGCGCATTGCGGCTGCTAATGCTGAAGATGAAGATCCAAATGCTGACGATGGATTTGATCTAACTGATGAGCACCCGGGCCCACGTAGGGGCTCTCGTTCCCCTCATCCACCCCCTTCTGCAGCTGCTCCTTCATTACTTACATAGACTTGTTATATTTATTTTTATACTCTTTATACACTATTACTTATTTTTGTGAATTATTTTACTTTTTTAGCTACTTATTATGTATTTTATATTATATTATATTTTAGTATTTTAATTATATTTATTTGGGCTTATTTTTAATTTTTTATAGTATATTTTTGGATTATGAACATAGTTTTGGCATTTATTTGTATAGTATTTCAGGGTTGATTTACATGGAATTAATAATTTAAAATAAATATAATAATAACAAAATAAAAAATTATTGCAAAACTCTCGCAAAACCGTCACAATTTGCGAGGGTTTTGCGAGGGAGAATTAAATCCCAAGTAATGGCCCTCGCAAAACCGTCGCAGTTTGCGAGGGTTTTGCGAGGCCACAAAGTCGACCCTCGCAAAACCGTCGCAATTTGCGAGGGTCAATGTTTTTCATCGCAAAACGGTCGCAAATTTGCTCCTTTGGCGAAATTTGACCAAAAATATTCGTCGCAAAACTGTTGCAAATAGCAACGAATTTTTTTTTTGCCCTCGCAAAACCGTCGCAAATTGCGACGGATTACCTTGGCCGTCGCAAATTGTGACGGTATTTTTTGCGACGGCTAAAACCATCGCAAAAACGGTCAGCGACGGTTTTTGACCGTCGAAAATCGCGATTTTTCCTGTAGTGAGTAGAATTTAGGGTCAGTGGACTAAACGTATTTAAATGATACTCAGGAAGACAGGGGCTCCCCAATCTTACGGGAAATTGAGGTCATAGACAATTTTGCTTACACCGCAGATGCGTCAAAAAGTCCCGGTTCGATTCTCCAATGAAAATGATTAGATGCCGATTCATAAATTTGGCGGTGGGCCCGTTATCATAAGGTCTGCAACAAAGCTTGATGAAGCTAGCATCAAAATCAAAAGGAGTAGGTAGTTATGATGAGTGCTCATTATTTTTATATTGTTTAATTATTTATGTTATGTAATACTAAATTTTTAATTAAATGACTATTCATTCTCTTTGTTTTTACTTTGTTTTGTATAGAATATATAAGTAAAGGATAATTGGAGAAATAAGATGAAAACAGAGTGAAGGAGTACGAAACTAGCACCTAATACCATGCTAGACAAGCACCAGTTCAGAACAAAGAGTTTAAGGAAAACATTCTAGACATAACAGACGCTAGTTATAGAGCTACACAGGCGCCGGTTCAAGGCAATAGTGGCCGGTTCACCAGCTAAAGGGGTAATAAGTATTTTCGAAGTGGTCGGTTCACCAAATGGAAGGATAAACAGGTGCCGGTTCAGAGCAGGATTTCAAGATCTTTAAGAAAAAGTGTACAACCAACGCCGATCAAGCATTATAACAGGCTTCGGTTCATGTCAGAACAAGTCAATATAGAGTAGATTTCAAGGGTTTTCAATTGTCACTATAAATAGCACCATTTGTTGTCTTGTCAACCATGAATTTGAGAGGGGGAGGAGCAACCTCCAAACCCTAGTGCTCTAAGGAGGAATCCAATCCATTCTTAAAGAGTGGAAGGCATTTCAAGGGGAAGATTCAAAAAGAAGAAAAATACAAATTGTCTAAGAGTTTATTTTCTTTTCTCTTGTATTTCCTTTCTTGTTTTTGTTAGGCATTCATGATTTTTTTGTAATTAAAAGATGGAACCTTTATATTTGTTAGATCTTGACTTCTATATTAGTTTATTGAAATCTATTTTGGCATACAATTACTAGATTTGTATTGGATTGTTGATTATTGAGTTTATCTTGACTTTAGTGATTTCAAGAGATGGGATTAAGTTGAGAGGCTTGATTAGTTGATTTACCATATGGGTTTGCCCTTGATTAACTCGAGGGAGAGGTTGAGGATATAAAACTAAGTGATTGAATGGTCATGAGGTTGCCTAGAGATAAGGACATCATTTCCCCCAAATAGAGACTGGCTACGTAATCTTAATGCCCCTTAAATTATGTTAGTAAGGTAGAGATATCCTCTAATGAGATTAAGGATAGAGGATTCATAACTCGAGAGAGGGTGGATCTTGACTTAGATTGCCCAATTGATGTCAATGTAGAGTATCAATAGATCTATTTAGCTTATTGAGGTTTAACTTAATAATGTGGTATACCTTTTGAATTGCATAACTTATCTTTTTCTTCCTAAGGATATTTGGTGATATAAGGAAGATTATTAGGTGTGCCTAGGTTGGTTGATCTCTCTTTCCTATTTGTCATCTTCCTATTGGGATAGTTTATCAAACAACAAAACAAAAGCATGGTAGAAGTAGTTGCCAGCTTACCCAAGGGATACGATACTTGTCAACTAGAACTCTATACTACATGATACGTATATTCGCCCATATGTGTGTTGTGTGAGTGATTTTTTGTAGTTAGATTAAGACTTGATTATTTTTGTGTGAAATTTGACAATTCTTCCTATGCATAAGTATACACACAAATCATACACATCATGCTTTTGGCATTGTTGCCAGAAATTGAATGGCAAAAATTTATTTACTTATATTTTGTTGATTTAGTCTAGTAATTGTACATATTTGTGAATATAACTAACTTGTACCTAGGTAATTGTACATATCATTTGTGGATAATTGTTTGTATGTGTCGTTTAGATTTAGATTTGTTTGTGTAACTATATTTAAGAATTCTCTTGTTGTTATTGTGTAAATTTTATTTTAGGTTGAAATTTTGGGAATTTCATTTATTGATTCATTGATTTATCCATTGATCCTTTTATATGCTATTCATTTATTTATTGGGTAAAGTGTTTATAGCTATTCTTTTGTCTTGAGTACATATTAAGATTATTATTGATCCTGTTCTTCAGGAGACCTTCATGATTTTAGGAGCAATGATGAATATTATCTTATAGACAAAGCTTACCAAGGATGGAAAAAGTGGAGGAGCCACCTTCAATAAAAAGCCTTTTATGTGATTTTACAATTATAGCAAACTCTCATTTCAATATAATGAAAGCTTTTTTGAGGAATCAAGAGGGATTTATTTCCACACTAGACGGCCAAATTAAACAATTGGCTAGCCTACTTAAGAATAAAGATGCAAAAGAACAAGTGGAATCAATCACATTGAGAAGTAGGAAGTAATTGGACAGTCTAGTAAAATCTGTAGAGAAAAATAGAGGTACGACACAGGACGAGCAAAATCAAGGCTTAGTTACAGAGATGAACAGGTGCTGATTGACACGACCAACCTAGCACCGATCGAAGCTTCTAAAGAAAAGGAAGTTCCGGGATTGAAAAAAGAAAATAAAGATGAGCAAGATATGAAGTTCATAGAATTGTTTAAGCAGTTGCATATTAATATTCCTCTTATCGAAGCACTAGCCCTAAGTGCCAAAGTATACAAAGTACTTCAAGAATGTGCTATCAAAGAAAAGAAGCTTGGAGGAATTATCCATTGTAATTCTAAATGAAGAATGCGCAGCTATACTCTCAAGAAACGATTAGCTACCAGAGAAGTTAAAAGACCCAAAAAGTTTTTTATATCCTATTAGATTGGAAATATACTTTTTGGTAATACATTGGCTGACATAGGAGTTAGCATAAACTTGTTGCCTTATATAATTTTTAAGAAGCTAAGTCTTAGTGAACCAAAGCCCATTATAATGAGCATTCAGTTTTGAGGATTCCAAAATTCCTATCATCTTAGGTAGACCTTTCTTAGCCACTAGCAGAGTTGTTATAGATGTACATGTAGAGAGGTTAGCATTATATGTGGAGGATGAGAAGGTGACCATACAGATATCTGAGGGACTGAAGCATTCATCTATGCAAAATGATACATGTTTCATGATTGATGTTCTGGAAGAGTGCATTTATGACTATAAACAGGAGCATTTGAATGGAAATTCTTGGGATAGTCTATTGAGAGAAGATGAACTTAGCAAATTTTCCCAAAGCAATGTAACTTACCTAGATGAAAACACGAGGTGGTCGATACTGAAAAGTTTGAAAATATTGAGAAGTCAAGTCTGGAGAAAGTAAAGTTATCTATTGAAGAGCCACTTGAATTAGAACGAAAGGAGTTGCCTTAACAATTTGGATTATTCTTTTTTGAGTGATAATGGTAAACTCCCTATGATTGATGCAAAGAACTTAACAATGTAATAGAAGGAACAGTTGGTCCAAGTTTTAAGAAGGCACAAGAAGGCCATTACATGGAAGCTTACAGATATAAAAGGGATTAGTCCATCATTCTGCACATATAAGATTGTGTTGGAGGAAAATGCGAAGCTTGTGGTTTAACCCCAAAGAAGGGTAAATCCAAACATGAAAGAAGTGGTTAAGGGTAAAGCAATCAAACAATTGGATACAGGTATCGTATATCCGCTCTACACAGGTAGTACCAAAGAAATAAGGAATAAAAATAGAACCTAATCAGAAAAATGAGCTTATTCTCATGAAGCTTGTCACAGGATGGAGAATGTGTATTGATTGCAGGAAGCTAAATGAAGTCATAAGAAAGGATCACTTCCCCTTTCTTTTTATTGATCAGATGTTGGAGAGCTAGCCAGGCATATGTATTATTGTTTCCTTTATTGATTTTTGGCTACTTGCATATTCCTATAGCCTGAGGATCAAGAGAAAACTATTTTCACTTACCCTTTTGGGACTTTTGCCTACTGGAGTATACCTTTTGGATTGTGCAATGGGTCTACGACTTTTCGAAGGTGTATGATGACTGCTTTTGAAGGATTTGTAGGGGAGACAATGGAGGTGTTCCTGGAAGACTTTTTTGTTTTTAAGGACTCTTTTGAGTTTAAAATATTTAGAAAGAACACTCCGACGAAGTGAGGAAACAAATCTTGTGTTGAATTGGAAGAAATGTCACTTTTTTGTTTAAAAGCGAATGATTTTTGGATACAATATCTCAAGGAAAGGTTTGGAAGTGGATAAAGCCAAAATTGAACTCATTGAACAATTTTCTCTCCTGAATTTATATATATTTCTATGTTATTTTATTTTTATCTTTTTCCTTTCATCACTTTAGTTGATAGGCTAAACAATGTATGAAAAGTAACTCGTGTGTACCTGTTCCTTAAGGATCAATACTTGCTAATTCCCTATACTATGCTTAATTATGAGTGCATTTGCTCATATGTATAATTTAAGAATTAATGCTTTAATTTAAACTTAACTGAGAATGGATTCAAAATTACATAGCTTTTTATAACTCAAATTGAGCACATCATAGACGCCCAGCTTCAAATAGAAATTTATATTTCCATCCCTGAATGTGTTTATAAATTTTGTCCAAAGCTAGTTGAAAATGGTGTGCTTTCTACAGCTTTTAAACACTGGACACCCTAAATAAGTGAAGGAAAAATGCTTCCTGGAAAAGCCTAGTTTGTTGGATTCGTAGCGCAGCAGCCAGGGAAGATTTGTTTGAGAAGATAAATGAACTCTTTTCTCTATTAAGGAATTGACTTGAGAAATTTTGATATTCTTGAATAATGTCTGAGTTTGCCATAAGAGCTGTACTAGAAGCATTAGTGAAAACAACCGTGTCATTTGCAAAACTCAAATGAAAAAAAATTAAAAAGGGTACACACGAGGAATATTGTAAGTGATTAAAATGCCATTTGAAAGAATTGCATTCAGTCCTCTGGAGAACAATTCCTATGCAATATGGGAGAGAAAGTCACCCTGTTTGAGTCCCCTAGTTGATTTGAAGTATCCAGTAGGTTGGCTATTAACAAGGACTGAGAACTAGTAGTTGAACAAGTAATTATGGACCAAGTAAGTGACATGGAGATTAAATCCGAATCTGGACATGACTTGAAGCAAAATAGGCCAGGATACATGGTCAAAAGCATTTTGCATATCCAGTTTGAGAATTAAGTTACCTCTCCTTGATCTCTTGTCTAGAGAGTAAAGCAATTCATGAGCTAATAGGATATTTTCCATAATATCTCTACCTTTTACGAATTCGAATTGGTTGAGAGATATAATTTTGGCCAAGAGTCTTGTAAACCTAGAAGTAAACACTTTCATGATAATTTGTTACAATAGTTGCATAGGCTTGTAGGTCGAAAACCTCCAAAGGATATGGGAGGATTCCGCTTGGGGATAAGAACAATTAAGTTACTAGTAAAGCCTTTTGGAAAGGTACTTCCCCAAAGAAGTCACCTACGGCTCTCACAACATCCTTCGCAATACTATCCTAGCATGCAGACTTGATTTGTACAAGGCATCACATTAATAAAGTCACCAAACACATTGGCTACCTCATTTAGGACCTCCTAGTAAACATCCTTCTTAATCTCCGCTAATATGACTAGGTATATCAACTCACCATATCTCAGTCCAGACTTGATTTGTAGGGCGGACACCATCTTAAGCTCTTGTACCCCTTGTCTAAATAGATACCTTAAATAAAGGAGGTGGCCAACTCATCCATGATCATCACTTCCCCAGCATGTGGCATAACGACTGCCTTCACTGCTACCAAGAACTTGTTTCCAAGAATAATATTAAAGTTATCCAAAGAAATACCCATAAGATTGCTATTGCTTTGCTAAGTCCCAACTTGCAAATTCACACTTGCCATCCCTTGCACTGGCTTGGCTTCAGAGTTTACTACTTTTAATCGGCTTGAATGCTCTGCAATATTGAGCCCTAACTGTCGCACTATATAGACCGTCACGAAATTATGAGCTGCTACCAAGTCTGTCATAGCCAACAACTCATTCCCATTGACTCGAACCTTCATATATATCATCCCATGAGGTGGCATTTAGCAACTATAGTAGATTAATATGTAATATTGCCAATTATTGGTCCTCTAAGATTTTGACTGCATCGAGCTTCCCACGATTCTTGTTCTTCTCGGGTAGTGTACTACATAATAAAAACCCCCACACATATATAGTAGCCATCTTTCGGGGCCTCTCTAGACTTAGGACCCTTGTTCTTATCTTTTTTTATGTTCTTGCCTTGGGAAGCCTTCCCTTTCCTCTTGGCATAGCTCTTCTACCTCTTAAGGTTTGCTTTCTTACTTTGGCTGGGACTAGACATCACCTTATAGTCCACTAGATAATCTGCAGCCGCCATCACCTGTGCTAAGTTCTAGACTTCTTATCGTCTCAACTCTATTTGAGCTTGCAATCTTGTCATGAAATTGAAGAGCTTGACCTCCTCGGATATCTCCCTAACATCCAGCATGTTCTCCACCACATCTTGGCATCTGTGATCAAATATATAGACACAATAGTCATTTTCTCCTCGTATGGTATATGAGTAGTTGTCACTAGAAGAAAAATGCACTTTAGCGACGGAAATTAGCAACGGCATTGTTACCGTCGCTAATTTGCAACGGAATAGCGACAGCAAACAAAAATTTTTAATTTAAATTTATTTTTTAAAAATTTGTCAGAAGCCATAGCTAATCCCTCGCTAATTAGCGAGGGACTAGCTAGTCCCTCGCTAATTAGCGAGGGATTAGCTATGGCAAATGAAATTAATACTAATACTAATTAATTGTTCAAATGCCGTAGCTAATCCCTCGCTAATTAGCAAGGGATTAGCTACGGTAAATGAAATTAACACTAATGCTAATTAATTGTTCAAATGCCGTAGCTAATCCCTCGCTAATTAGCGAGGGATTAGCTACGGTAAATGAAATTAACACTAATACTAATTAATTGTTCAAATGCCGTAGCTAATCCCTCGCTAATTAGCAAGGGATTAGCTACAGCTTATTGTCCCTCGCTAATTAGCAAGGGATTAGCTACGGCTTCAGAATCCCTCGCTAATCCATTGCAAATCCTTCGCTAATCCGTCGCTAATTTATAAAAAAAATACTATATAATTAATATAAAGAACAAAAAATCACGAGAATATCAATAGCCTAGTGGTGGAGCACGTGCTCCCCTACAACAAGGACGCGGGTTCGAGCCCCGTGTCTGACATAATCTCAAAAAATTATCTGGCGGGTCGGTGGTCGGGCCGAACCGGTTACGCCGGGTCTTAACTAATTAATTTTTTTAAAATAAATTTCATTGGCCGTCGCTAACGAAATTTCAAATTTAATTATAAATATCATTACTTAATATCTGTCGCTAATCCGTCGCTATTTGCGACGCCAGTCTTAGCGAGGGTAAGAATCCGTCGCTAAACTCAATTAGCGACGGATTTGACCGTCGATAAATTGTTGTTTTCTTGTAGTGTGTGAAGTACTGCTCTATGTCCCACAAGAAGCTCTCGAGCTCCTTGGAGCTTCGTTGCCCGCCAAACACCTTCGGCTTTAGTGCTATCTTACCAACTCCACTGGCTAAGGTGCGCTTAATCAAGGTAAGATCAGCCTTAATATCCTCAATCTCTAGGTTTATGATAGAACTAGCTCCATCACCTCATGACTCTAACTAAACTAGTCTTTGCTCAATGTCTGTAACCTACTCATAATAGAAATCGATTGTCCGGGTCAGGTCCTGCACGCAAGCACCTGAACCATCTACCCAAACTAGCCTTAGTGTGTCAGCTTGTTGAGCTTGGGTGTGCTACTCCTCCAAGTTTTGTACCCGAGTATGAAGTTGACTCTCCCTCTGGGCCTATGATAGGGAATCTTCTTCAATGTCTTCAAAGCCCACAACTTAAAACAAGGAAGCTAAGGTAGCTTCCACCTAAGTAAGTCGATCATCCAACTCTGCCATTTCTCTCCAACATGAACCGACTCTGATACCATAATTGTCACAAGGTTGAGTCTGTTATCTAAACCCTATACACTTGTGCCAACAGTAACTCGATCCTGGCCAAACTAGGCTACCCAGCCTTACACACACCTACACAATAACAAAATGCAAAGAATATAGAAGGAGAGAAGAAGAACACAACCCAATTACAAGTCCTGCCCAATCGTGAACTCTTATTAATGATAAACAAAGATTGCGAGAAACAATGCCATGTCTTTAAGGCTACAAGCACTCACACAGCCTGCACTAGACTTCCTCCCAAAGCCTATCTAGTCTCTTGTGTATTCTCTTTATACAAGAGCTCTCTACAATGATGAATGAGATGATATGATTATAAATAAATGCCCAGGCTATTTATAGAGCTTCCTTGGAGTAGTTCTCAAGCTATCAAGAAACTGACTTCGACTTGAACTCAACAGCGTGGAGCTTATCCTTAAGTCTTCGGAAGATCTCCATCGTCAGATCAACCTACCTCATCCCTATCCACTCAAGATAAGGTCTTGGACTTAGTCTTAGATAAGAATCTATCTCTCACTCAGACTCTGCCTCCTTCTCGAGGGCCAAAACTATAAACTAAGCCCATCAACCATGAACCAATCTGCAGGTCCGCCCTATAGCTCGGGTCTATGCCCGCATCCTGTCTGTCTGGCCTGTGCATGTATTGTAAAACCCTATCTAAACTAGAATTAGAGGGATTGGATGATTTTCAGGACATAATGCATGAGATAATATCTTTTGGAAGAATTTTTGCATTTTAGAATTATTATATGTAGTTTATATAGTTTATTTGTGCTTGTTGAGCATTGAGGGTAATTAAGGAATTTTGCTCAGACGAGAGAGAAGGAAAGAATTAGGAAGTAGGAGGGAAGAGAAATAAGTTGGGAAAATAAAAATAAGAATTAATGTGGTTAAGTGGATAGAACTTTTTTGCTAATTCGTAAGGTCTTGAGTTCAAATCCCTAGAACTATGTATTATTTTTAATTATACCAACTAATGTTTGAATTTTATTTCTTGCATTCTATGAAATTAGGAATGATGTCTTGGGGAAGACAAAATGGTAATATTCTAACCATGTGATCTTGTCCTAAACGAAAATCTAGAGGAGTTTTATTCTCCATTGTTTTAGCAACCCATGTCCTAACATTTTTTAAATTAAAATATTCTTATTTCTTGAATTCTTTTAATTTTCTTATAAAATATTTTAGATTATCTTAGGCTTGAATTTTTAAAGAAAAATCCTAGCTCTTGGAGATCATTTGGCTGAAACTTAGGAGGAATAATAGGGTGCTTTGTTCTTCTAATTAAATCAGCAAGTTATTTACCTAAAGAACTACATTTTGGTTGTTTTTGTTATGGAAAAAGCTGAAAATTATCTTTAGTTCCTCTTCCTAGCTTGTTTTCAAAAATGGGCAGCTTGAAACTCATTTATTCCTTTGCAAATCAAGCACTCCTTTTTGTGTGCAAAAGCTAGAAATAAGCATGAAGATTTCGATCACTTCATAGCTTGTTCAAACCAGAAGATTTTTAGCAAAACAAGTTAATGCCATAGCTAAGAAACTTTGGGTATTCAACACCATGAATTAGTTCTTTCATGGTTCATGTTCTTCTTCAAGGTAATGGCTGGAAAAATCACCATTAAAGGACATTGAGATGCTCCTAGTTAATAGCTGAAAACCCATTCAAAACATTTTGAATTCTAGCTAACAAACCACCTAGATCTTATAACTTCTTCTAACTAGCTAGGCAGAATTTTTTTTCCAACTTTTACAATCTTCAACTAGCTAGCATTTCTCTTTATTTTCTTCTTCAATTCTCCTTCACTTCTTCACCATATTTTTGTCTATACTAGGGACCTAGCTGAACATCCTTTCTTCTTCACCAACCTTGGCCAACAAAACTCTATTAAAGCACCTCAAACCTCTCCTAGTTTCTCTCCATTCAAAATACTTTGAATTTGAAAATTAAATCCCACATTTTGCTCCATCAAACACTCACCTATCTAGAAACAAATCCTATCAAACCAAACTAGAAATTCTGCACTCATTTCCACACGGAGTTTCAGCCACACCATCCAAGAACACTCTCCCACTTCATCTAACTTTCTCTCCTATTCTCCCAAGAACACAAAAAACACCAAGAACACAAACTACCCGTCTCTAACCATTTAGTCACTTCTAAACATCCCAAACCACTCTAAAACCTTGAAATAAACTAGAGATCATCATATTCTTTCCTTCAGTACAACTTGTAACACCAAAACAACCAAAGTGCACTCTACATTCGGATCAAACAGGAATTTTTTTTAGCAAGTCAAGAAGAACACTATAAGGTAAACCAAGTCCAAGTACCCACTTTCTTTCTCATTTCTTTACTTCCATTTCTTTTTACTCTCTTCTCAATCTCTCTCTCTTAGCCGAATTCATTGGAGGGCCAACTTGGACTTCTTCAAATCTCGGTCTCTTAAAGGACTCATCAAGTCTCCTCAGTTATCCAAGCGACATCTTAAACTTAGATCGATCATTAAACAAGTATTTTGTCCCAACTCCCTCATTTTTTTTCGAACTCAAGATTAATAGGATGATGGATTATTGATATGATGATGGATAGTCTAGTGGTGTTGGGGAAAATAAATACATATTTAAATATGGGGTGGATTATTTTATGATGTGTAGGTTGAGATGTACATTGGGACTATTTTCTCTAACTGAGATAGACGTAACATTGAGTACTCAATAAGGGTAGGCTGATTAGAGCTAACCTTGGAAGGCTAGGGTAAGTCTCTTGGTAGAGGCCTCCATCGAGAGATAAACTCTTTTCGGACAAGGTGACAGCTAAGTTAGTCAGGCCGGTCCGTGCTAGCAATTTCAGTCTATGTGGACTGTTTCTTTTTCGGAATGGATAACTGGTAAGTCAGGGTATATAAATGAAAAAGTATCTCAACTAGTGGGCTGATCACCCGTCTTGTATCAGAATGCACAATGTGTGGTATCCTGATCATTCTCTTGTCATGGTGCACGATGTGTGGTGCCATGTTTGTTTTTACAGTGGTTGCTTTTATTTTATAAAAACACCACTCCTCACTTTGTGAAATTTACTTGTGACTTGCCAACACTTTTGCGGTCATGGTGCAGGGTTTTATGGCCATGACTATGATACAAGGTTTTATAGTTAACTTTATTTAAGTGGTTTATTTCTTTAGAAGTTGTAACTTTTATTTTACAAAAGCGAATAAAACACCACTCAATATTTAAAGATAAATTTCTAGACTTGCAGACATTTTTTGTTGTGACTTATTCAAAATTTGCATACACGAAATGTTTTCTTAAAGTGTCATAAGCATATATAGGACTTACTGAGAAATGTTTCTCACCACCTTTTTATATCATATCTTCAAGTTGATCCTGCTTCAAAGGTTGATGTACTTATGTTATCATGAGCTTGGGAGATTTACTTTGATGTATTTATTTGTTAGAGATTTTAGCTACCTTTTATTTGTTTTAAGACTTGTAAAAGTATTTTTTTTATTGTAATAAGTTTAATATCAAGTTATTTCCTTCTATGTTTTATATTATCTAGTTATAAAGACCCCTTGTCCTAAGAACGAGGCGACATCCCTACCCCTTTTGGGGTATGTAGGTAGTGGGGTGTTACAAGTGGTATCAGAGCCTAGGTTTAGGTAGCTTTTGACAATATTTGGATTTATTATATTAAGTTTTATAATCTCTAGTACTAATCTATATGTTCTATTTGTCGGATGGTTAGAAGATTTGCGTCCGTTAGCTGAGATTGGCCTTTCATGTATGGTAGATCACTAGTTCTAGTTTCTGTGGTAGGCCTAACCTTCTCAGACACAGAACCCAAACCTAAGTCAGATTGGTTTGAGTTAGAAAGCAGTATAAGTGAAATGGAGTTTAAGGTTTCCAGTCATATTGTGCCTAATAATGGTAAGGAAGAGAAAATGGAGGTTGAGGTTGTTGAACTAGCATTACTCGAGCAGGAAGGAAGTATTGAGGATGTGCAGGCAGTGCACCCTCCCATACTAGTGGTTGATTTAGTCTCAGATAGCGAGGCCGAGGAGGAAGCTCCTAATCTTGACTTAGGTGGTGAGGGAAGAGAGGAGATGGATGATGCCGATGGTAAGAGAGGTGATAAACTGAGTGATGCTGATGATGAGGGAGGAGAAGAGATGGATGATTCTGATAGTGAAGTAGAAGGGGGGATGGAATAGTTTGATAAGGAGGAGGAGAACGAGGCAGTTGTGCCTCCTTGGACTCTACCAATTGAGAGTTTAACATTACCCCTTTTAGCTTTGACTTTGAATATTCTGCTGATGAAGGACCCAATCAGAATGATAGACTCATTCTGGGTATGAGAGCACTTAGGGAATCGGTCTTAGGGGCGAAGGACAAGGGAAAAGAGAAGGTGGAGGAGAGTCCTAGGAAGAGTGGAACTAATGGTTGTACACTTAGGTTCGGATTAGGAATAGACTACAAGAAGAGAAGAAAATGATGGTTTGAAGAATCTATTTCTGACAACTCGAGTGACGACTAGAGCAGCAAGAAGACTTAGTAGATTTGTGATGTAATTTGTTGATTAGGGAATCTGTTTATTGCATTCATGGCCTTATTTACTTTCTTGTCTATGAGTATTTGATTCCTATAGCGGTATCATCTATGATATCTAATTTCTTTGTGTTAAAGTATGATTTATTTTGAATAAAACTTTTGGGTATTTCACTTCTTTCAAAAAAAAAAAAAAATACTCTCAAATGTTCAATGAGTGAGCAAAAGTTATATATGTTGTCTTTGCACTATATGTTTGCATGCATATGTATGCATTTGTCGACCTATAATTATAGCGATGATGATAGAAGATGGCACCTAGATGCAAAATTACAGTGAGAGGCAGAACTGGTCATGACAGAAAATCTCCAACACCTGAATACGAGCCAACAGAGCACTCGCAACCAGATGTGGGAGAAGAGCACAAAGAAGAACAAAAGACAGAACTTGAGGGATCTACTAAGGTGACAGTTGGACAAGCCCGATTAAGACCCCACCACTGAATTCAGCCAGCTGAGGAAATATAGTTATTGGAGGAAATAAATTAGAGCCATAGGTGATGACCAAGGTTGTTAAGCAGAGAGGACGTAAGATCAGATGCAGTCGTGGTGCCAGGTCAATTCTTTATTTCTCCTGAAAGAATATACTCTTTGATCTTTGTTTTGCATGGCCTATATATATTGTGTAATGTACCATTCATTTGAGTGGTGATAAGCTAGACCATATGAATTGAATCTATCAACTATGAATAGTTATGGATTTTCTTATTAATTGGTTAAATATCCTATATTGTGCAGGGAAGTAAGGATCTATATGTTTGATCCGAGAGATGAAATTTTAGCTGGAGAAGTAAAATTTATCTGAAATCTAACTTGTTTTCTTTTGAAGATTATGGTAGTATATTAGATAAGGAATGATTGTCGAAGTAAGGAGTTAAGTTTGCTATAGAGATAGAATAATGCATTTTTGGTGGTAAGATGGGTATGAATAAATTTTAGAAGAGGTAGGTAAATGAAGTGTAGTGCATAATACTAGGAGTGAAGGTTCATAAACTATTGTTGAAGGAATACTAAGGATATCTAGTGGTGTTGTAGCCTACGGGACCCTGTAGTAATGATATAGGAAAAGGATGGAATTTTAAAGTTAAGTATAGACCAGAGAATATTGAATAGTTTGGTCATAAAAAATATATGTTGTTACTCCTAAGTTAGACTTGAGATAGGGATATCATTAAGTGTGAATTTGAGAAGGCGATATACTCGAGATTGCGACTAACATTGGGGATAGGTACTAAGGATAAGTGGTGATACCTTACTGACTAACAAAGGCTCTATTGCTTATGAATTAGATATATAAGATTTCAATCCTGCTTTGATAATTTTATGGTGCCTTTTCAAATAATACCTAATGTATTTTGAATGCCATTATAGACATGGAACAGTTGAAATTGGTGTTAGAAATTGGAGATAGAATAAATTTTCATTAAGTTTGGTAAGTGAAAGTTTAGTTGAGCATAGTTCTATTTCTAGAACAGGAGGTAATCAGGGGTGGTTTTAAGGTAGCCCTAGCCAAGGTAGAGGCTACATGGGATGCTATCAAGTATTATATCCAAGCAAGATCTTAGGTTCACTACAAGATTTTAGACTAAGTTTCCAGAGATAATGGGATCAAATTGGAAGTTCTGTACTGCAGCATATCCTCAAAACTGATAGCCAGTCAAAGAGACTTATTTAGATACTGGAAGACATGAAGAGGGCATGTATATTGGACTTTGTTGATAAATGGACTGACTGCGTGCCGCATGCAAATAGGCCTAGAAACAATTACCGATCCTCTATTGGAATGGCCCTATATGAAGCGATGCAAAGCCAGACATGTCAAGTACCATTAAAGTAGGAATAAATAGAAGATAGGTAGATTATCAAATTCGATAAAGTTTGTGTTCAATAAATGGCAGACAAGGTAAAAGTAACAAGAGAAAAACTGATAGTGACACAGAGTCGGCAGAAGAGCTATGCGAATGTTAGGAGGAGAATGTTCGAACTGACACCTATAGATTGGACTTATCAGTTATTTTGTTGAGATTACGAGATGTGTTTCATATATCTTGGCTAAAAATGTACGACCTTGATCCGGAACATATTTTAACGACGAGCCTTTGCTATTGCAATCTAATTTGAGTTATATGGAGAAGCCGACTAAGATTCTAAACCAAAGCATCAAGACTCTTCAGAATAAGTAGATACTAACGATGAAAGTGTTATGGGTGCATCATGATAGACAAGAAGGATTATTGCAATCATTGCCAATACTAAAATGAAAATGGGAGGAGGTAACGATGGATTTCATCACCGGCTTGCCTATGTCAAAGACCCAAAAGGATGCCATTTGGGTAGTGGTTAATTGACTGACAAAGACAGCGCACTTTATCCCTGTAAGTGTAAGGGACTTTATGGAAAAGTTAGCTCAGACATATGTACAAAAATAGTAAAGTTGCATGGAGTACCCTCAAGTATCGTCTCTGACCAAAACTCGATGTCTACATTGTGATTTTGGACAAAGTTTCAAATATCTATGGGTTTTAATTTGAAGATCAGCATGCCGGCGCATAAGATGCCACATGGGAAGCAGAAGAATGGATGAAGTAGAAATATCCCAACTTAAGATAAAGGTACATGTTGAATTTTGCAACGAAATTCTTCTAAGGAGGGGAGGATGTAAAACCCTACCTAAACTTACCTTAGAATTAGAGAGATGGGTTGAATTTCATGACATATTACACGAGAAAATATTTTTTGGGAGAATTCGTGCGTTTTAGAATTATTATATGTGGTTTATATAGTTTATTTGTGCTTATTGAGTATTGAGGGTAATTAGGGAATTTTGCTCAGACGAGAGAGAAGGAAAGAATTAGGAAGTAGGAGAGAAGAGAAATAAGTTGGTAAAATAAAAATAATAATTAATGTGGTTAATTAGATAGATCTTTGTGACTAATTCCTAAGGTCTTAAATTCAAATCCCTTCAACTATGTATTATTTTTAATTATCCTAACTAATGTTTGAATTTTATTTCTTGCATTCTATGAAATTAGGAATGATGTCTTGGGGAAGACACATAATAGTAATATTCTAACCATGTGTTCTTGTCCTGAAAGAAAATCTAGAGGAGTTCCATTCTCTATTGTTTTAGCAGCCCATGTCCTAACATGTTTGAATTTAAAACATTTTTATTTCTTGAATTCTTTTAATTTTGTTATAAAATATTTTAGATTATCTTGGGCTTGAATTTTTAAAAAGAAAATCCTAGCTCTTGGAGATCATTTGGCCAAAACTTAGGAGGAATAATAAGGTGGTTTGTTCTTCAAATTAAATCACCAAGTTATTTACCTAAAGAACTACATTTTGGTTGTTTCTGTTATGGTAAAACGCTGAAAATTATCTTTAGGTCCTCTTCCTAGCTTATTTTCAAAAATGGGTAGCTTGAACCTCATTTATACCTTTGCAAATCAAGCACTCCTTTTTGTGTGCAAAAGCTAGAAACAAGCATGAAGATTCCGGTCACTTCATAGCTTGTTTAAACTAGAAAATAATCAACAAAACAAGTAAATGCCATAGTCAAGAAACTTTGGGTATTCAACACCATGAATTAGTTCTTTCATGGTTCTTGTTCTTCTTCAAGGTTGTTAGCCCTAAGGGCATTCTACTATGTTTTGACTTATGACAAACAATAATAAGAACTAGCTTGTGTGATCTATATATGATAGGATATGTTTGACCTCAATTCTTCTAAAGCGTGCAAATAAGATTGCTAAGCAACTCTTGAGCAATGGAGTCCAAGAATGAGTGATCAAGTAAAAGTCCATGCTTATAAGATTGCATAGCAAGAAGTCCTTATGGAAGAACTTTAGACTAGGAATTATTATTAAGGTATTACTTGTAAATGCCTATGTTTCTTTACATTTTGATTCAATTTATTTATACCTTGAAGCATACAAACAAAAACATTTTCAAGTTTTATATCTCAGAATTTTAGATTGAATGGTTTGGATGATTCTGCATCTAAAAGATTCGTCCAAAATTCTGTGAACAGTGTCAAATCATTTCTGCCTGAAAAAGTGTCATTTTGGACTTACTTTTTGGATGCACCATCGTCCAAAACATGAGTCCAAAACCTAGGTAAATCTGACAGTAAAAATTAGCCATTTTATAACCGTTGGTACTTCACTTTATGTCTATATATAAAGCTTCTAAACTCGATTTGACTGTAGATTTTTGCCCTATCCTTCTAAGAAACACTCTTGCTCCATAGAGGACAAAAATATCCTTTATCAAAGTGCTTCAAAGTGAATTCATATTGTGTCTTAAACGTAAAAGTGTTTGTGTTTTTTTCTTGGTGCACATCTACTCAAATAAGAGAGCCTTTACTGTTCCATGGATATTCAATCTCTTTTTGTATACCAAGGTTGTGATGTAAAACCCATCTCGGGTGAGTCTTAATTTGTTAGTTAAATGAGAGATTTTGAAAAACCAAATATGGTGATCCTCTCTGGTATTTAGTACAGATTGATTCCATTAAGATTGGTAAATGAAATCTGGTTGAAAATCCTTAAATAAGAGCTTAAGGTAGTGGATGTAGATCTTGGTAGATTGAACCACTATACATTTTGTGTCTTATTTCTCTGCATATAGTATTATTTGCATTGTGCTTCTCATCTCAGACTAATTCTGGATATTTCTCAAAGTTTCCTTGGACAACTTTCTCTGTTGCCATGTAGTTGGTCCAAGAAACATGATGAACATTTATATTCTGTAAAACATAATTCTTGAAAATTTTTAGGTTGCCAAAAACCTTATTCACCCCCTTCTAAGGTTTTTCATTTGGTATCAGAGCAAGGTCTACCTTATTCTTGGTCTAACAACCTTGTAGGAAAGATCCTTATGGCAAACTCATCCTCTTTTCCATATGTTGAAGGTTCATCAACAAATCAACTTCCTTTGTTTAATGAAAACAACTACACATTCTGAAAAAATAGAATGAAAATCTATGTATGCTCAATCAATTTTGAGTTGTGAAATTTGATAGAAAAGGGTCCTTTTCCTTTTATTCCGTCAAAGATTGTTGATGGCATAAAAATGCCTAAACAATATGACGAATTTGGTTTTGAAGACAATGCTAAGATGACATTGAATTTTTAGGCTATGAATATTTTGTACTGTGGACTAGATGCCACTGAATACAATCGAGTTAGTGGTTGTGATTCAACACATGACATCTGAAAATTACTTGAGATCACCCATGAGGGGGACAAACCAAGTTAAGGAATCTAAATTGGGGCTTCTAATTCATGATTATGAATTATTCACAATAAAGTCGAATGAAAGCATTACTGATATGTTCACTAGATTCACAAATATCACAAATGGTCTTAAAGCCTATGGGAAGGTTTATTCTCTTGGGGAACAAAATTGAAAAATTCTGGATGCATTGCCTAAAAGCTGGCAACCTAAAGCTCTTGTTATGGAAGAATCCAAGGATTTAAAATCCTTACCAACCGAATAGCTTATTTGCTCTCTTCTAACACATGAAATGAAACCCAAGAGGTTGTAGGAATCCAATGATCATGATAAAGGTAAAAAGGGAATAGCACTAAAACCTGAAAAAGAGGATAAAGAAACCAGTCAATCTGATAGTAGTGATGAAAATGAAGTAGACAATAAAGATCTAGCAATGATAGTAAAGAAATTCAGAAGGATGTTCAACAAAGGGAACTTCAAAAGAGGAAAGAAGTTCGCAAAAAGGAAAGGACAAACCTCAGCGTTCAAGTCTCAATGTTATGAATGTAAAAGCATTGAATACTTCATTACTGACTGTCCAGTTGCAAAAGGAAAGGAAGGCAGAATGCTTAAAAAGAAGACGGACTTGAAGGCAAAGAAAGGCAAAGGATTAATGGGGACTTGGGACCAAAATAGGTCTGAGTCTGAAGAAGAAGATTCTGGGAACGAAACTGTTAACATATGCTTCATGGCCATGGAAAATGAGATAAACTCTACCACCACTAATTTCATGTCTAGTTCACATATTTCTAAACATGAAAAGTATGATGATCCAAATGAATTGCTAATTGATATGTTTCATGAACTAAAGAAACTGTCTAAAAAAAATAAAGAAATGAAATTAAAGATTGATTATTTGTTAAATGAGAATGAAAAATTGTTGAGTAAGAACAAAATGTTTCTTGAATCACACATATGTGCTATTATGGAAAAGGACGTGATCATGACTACTTTACATTATGTATCTCTGGAAAATGGAAGTTTGTATGATAGAATTCATTCTCTAGAAAGTATGGTCAGCACTTTTGATGACATGAAAAATAGAGTCAATGACCTTACCACATGTATTGAAAAATTTACAAATAGCAAAAAGAACCTGAAAAAATTACTTGGGACTTAACACCAAGCTGGAAATCGAAATGGCTTAGGATATAGACATGAGAATAAGGACAAAATTCACAAGCCTGGATTTGTTAAAGCTACCTCATGTTACACAACACACAAAGCATGCACAAATTATGGAAAATTGGGACACATAGTATCGAGGTGTCTTATTAGGAAGAAAGTGGAATCCGGTGGATTGTGGAAAATTAAAGGAAACACTACTAACCCCCATGGACCCAAGAAAATATGGGTACTAAAAAATCACTTTTATTTCTTATGTATAGGCATATTCATTGGAGAAAATGAACTTCACCAAGTGGTTCTTGGACAACAGTTGTTCAAGACATATGACTGGAAATACAGCCATGTTAGAAGACGTGTAAACCACAAATGAAGGATTCATTACCTTTGGAGACAAGAACAAAAAAAAAAAAAAAAAAATTCTTGGTATAGGTAACATTGGTAAAGGTTCCTTAACCATTATAAAATAAGTATTACTAATTGATGAGCTGAAATATAATTTGCTTTGCATTAGCCAACTATATGACAATAGCTGTAAAGTCATTTTTGAAAAGGATTCTTGTTTTATCATGGATAGTTCAAATTTTGAAACAATCTTTGTTGCCAACCGTGTTGGAAATGTGTATGTAGTCTATCTAAATGACCTTATAGCTCATGGTATTAGATGTCTCTCCATACATGAAAATGATGGTTACATTTGGCACAGAAGATTATGACATGTATCTTTTGATTTGCTAAATAAACTATCCTCAAAAGAGCTTGTTAGGAGATTGCCCAAAATGAAGTCTGATAAGTAAAATTTGTGATGCATGCCAATTTGAAAAATAAATCAAAACTTCCTTTAAATCCAAGAAAATGATTTCAACCTCAAAACCTCTTAAATTAATTCATATGGATTTGTTTGGGCCAATAAGTCCTGTTAGCCTTGGAGGTAAAAAGTATGCATATGTGCTAGTTGATGATTTCTCTAGATTTACTTGGACTTTATTTCTTGGATAAAAGGATGAAACCTTCTGTGAATTTTTAAAACTGATCAAACACGTCCAAAATGCTATTGGATGAAAACTGATTTCTATTAGAAATGATAATGGTAAAGAATTTTGCAACAATGAATTTACACACTTTTGTGATAAAAATGGAGTATTTCACAATTTTTTAACGGCCAAAACACCTCAACAAAATGGTGTTGTTGAGAGGAAAAATAGAACTTTGTAAGAAATGGCTAGATCCATGATTTGTGAAAACGTTCTTCCAAAATACTTTTGGGCTAAAGCTGTTAATACAGCTTGCTATATTGTAAAATGAGTAATGTTGAGACCGTTTCTGAGAAAAACATCCTTTGAACTTATATTTGACAAAACTCCATCAATCTGCTATTTTAAAGTGTTTGGCTATAAATGTTTTATCCTTAATACCCGAGACAATCTTGGAAAATTTGATAGCAAATCCGATGAGACTATATTTCTTGGATACTCTTCCAATAACAAGGCATATAAAGTGTACAATAAAAAAAAAACTCTATGTGTGGAAGAATCCATACATGTTGTTTTTGATGAATCTAACATCTATGCTCCAATGAAAGATGATGCTGATGTAGGAGGTTCAAAGGAAGTAAGAAAAGACCAACTCAAAGCTCCACCGCTAGATACTCATGAAAAAGAAGAAAAAATTAAAGAATAACAAGCTGAACAAGGAAGGCAACAAACTGAAGAGTCCATGGATCAACAATTACCAAATTAAAGGATTGGAAATACAAAACCGGTCATCCCAAAGAATAAATTATTGGTGATCCAGGCTATGCAGTTAAAACTAGATGGTATTTTATAGATAACTTTGCCCTTCTCTCAAGTATAGAACCTAATTGTATTAATGTAGCACTGCATGATGAATTTTGGATAACTGCTATGCAAGAAGAACTAAACCAATTTGAAAGAAATCAAGTTTGGAAACTTGTCCTTATACCACTTAATCGTTCGGTTATTGGTACCAAGTGGGTATTTAGAAACAAACTTGATGAAAACAAAGCTATCACTAGAAATAAAGCTAGACTGGTCGCCCAAGGATTCAATCAAGAAGAAGGCATTTATTATGATGTTGACACATTTTTCGTGTTGCTAGACTAGAATCTATAAGAATGCTTCTTACTTTTGCTTCCTTCAAAATTTCATGCTCTATCAAATGGATGTTAAGAGTGCATTCCTAAATGGTTTTATTGAGAAGGAGGTGTATGTAGAACAACCTCTTGGTTTTATTCATGAGCACTATCCAAATTACGTTTTCAAACTTTCTAAGGCTCTTTATGGATTAAAATAAGCACCACGAGCTTGGTATGAGAGACTTAGTGGATTCTTGATTTCAAAAGGTTTTTCAAGAGGCTTGATTGATACCACTTTATTTATCAAATCTAATAAACCTGGAGATCTACTTATTGCTCAAATTTATGTTGATGACATCATTTTTTGTGCTACTAATGATTCTTTGTGTAAGATTTTTGCTAAGACAATGCAACAAGAATTCGAAATGAGTTTGATGGGAGAACTAAACTTCTTCCTTGAACTGCAAATTAAGCAAACCAATGATGGAATCTTCATAAATCAAGCTAAGTATGCCAAGGAGCTGCTCAAAAGATTTTGTATGAACGAAGCCAAAGAAATCTTCACACCTATGAGTACTTCTATAAAACTTGACAAAGATGAAAAGGGTAAGAATGTAGATGAACATAAGTATAGAGATATGATTGGAAGCTTACTCTATCTCATCGCTAGCCGGCCTGATATTATGTTTTCAGTTTGTCTTTGTGCCCGGTTTCAATCATGTCCAAAGGAATCATACCTATGTGCAGTAAAACACATGCTTCGATATCTAATTGGCACACAAGATTATGGCTTATGGTATCCTCATACTAATACATTTGATCTTATAGGATACACTGATGCAGATTATGTGGGTTACAAAGTGAAAAGAAAAAGCACAAGTGGCCATTGTCAATTTCTTAGACATTCTCTAGTGTCACGGCACAACAAAAAGCAAGCATGTGTATCTTTATCCACAACTAAGGCCAAATATATTGCAGCCAGCAACTGATGTGCACAAATCTTCTGGATAAAAAATACGTTACTTGATTTTGGTCTTAAGTTTAATTGTGTACCTATATTATGTGACAATACAAGTGCTATCAATCTTACTAAAAATCCTATTCAACATTCTAGGACGAAGCATATAGAAGTCAAACATCATTTTATCCGTAATCATATACTTAAAGGCGATGTGTGTGTTGAATATATTTCAACCGATGAACAACTCGCTGACATCTTTACAAAACCTCTGGCCGAAGAAAGATTCAACAGTCTGAGAAGAGGTTTTGGAATTACAAAAATCACATGACTGACTTGTTTGCACAAGTTTTCTTTATCTTGCAGAATCACTGAAGATAAAGATTTTGGACGCAGTGTTTGAGTCCAAAACCCACCTCCAAAACTTATTCCTGAAGAAGTTCTATTTAGATGTATATTTTGGATCGCACCTGAATCCAAAACAGAATTATCTTTGATGCTTCGTATTCTCTTTTTAAGATAACTGCTTTCATATTTTCATATTTGAATTTCAAAATGCAAGCGCTTTTCTCAATACAGCTTTTTGAAATCTCTGAGCAATATGGCATTTTCAATGTACTTAATGGCACGTCTATCACAGCCCCCTAGGTATTAACAAAGGACATTCCTTCTCTCTTCCAAAATCTGTAACCGAAAATTCCTCACTCCGTCTTCCAACAAACTCTCTGAGTTCTTTCTCCTTCAACAACCGAGTGTCAAAACCCTCAACTTCTTAAAATGGCAAAAACGAAATCTGCCACACCAAAACCAAAGAAGGCACGAAAAATTTCTCCAAAGACAAAGAATAAGCCTTCAACAACCAACAAAAGGAAAGAAACTGCTCCAGGTTTCTCGACCTCCTATTATGATTCTTCAAAATCATCATCGGAACAATAGAGTTTCGAGACTCAGGTACTTCAATTTATAGATTCAAAAAGTGAGTCTGATTATAATGATTGGGTCTCAAGAAATGGAACTGTAATTATTGGGTATTGAGTAAATCCATCGTCTTTCTTGAATTACTCCAATGTGTTGAATATATTTGAGTCTAATAATTGGGGTAGTTTACTGAATGTTGATGAAAAATTATTTACCCCACTCATTTGGGAATTCTATGTTAATCTGAGGAAAGGTTGACTTGAGGAAACAAGGGGAGAGTTTATGATTCGATGGTATACTTCTAGAGTTGGGGGGGAAAATATTAAGTTCAACCATCGTTTGTTGAATAGAGTGTGTGAAGTAAGAGATAAAGGGATTTATTATTTTGAACTAAATAAATTGTTGGAGGGAACTGACATGTTTGATTTAAAGAAATTTGAAGAAATGTTTGTTGGTGGAAGAAGTTTCAAAAATTCTACTAATAGAAACACCAAATGGCTAAATAGAGTAGGTAGGATCTTACACCATATGGTCTCTAACATGGTAGTACCAATTTTTGGTCATAAAACCTCCATTAACATAATGCAGCTAGTGATTATGTTAGCCTTGGTGAAGGAAGGCAAATAAGTTTGGGGTTCTTGGTTGCCAAATTGATGTTGTAAACAAGAAATGCCTCTAGCAAGGCTCTGCCGTATGGAAATCTATTAACAAAAGTTTTCAGATACTTTGATGTTGATTTAAATTCAGTTCCTTGTGCGCCATCAAAAATAAATACATATAGCTTTGAGTCCTTTGAGCGCATGGGATATGTGAGGATGGAAAATGAATGGAAGTTGCTCCTTGACACATATGGTGAGGAAAGGGAAAGATTGTTGAAAGTAAAAGCTGAATGAAAGAATGCCCCTTCTGTTAGAGCCAAAAGAAAAAGTGAGGTAGAACCTCAAGAAGCATACTCTGCAAAAGGGAAAGAAAAGGCTTAGGATAAAGGACTATCTGAAAGCATCTTGGCTGCCATTAATTCCCTGGCTGTTAAATTGGATGGCCTCAGCTCAGAACTTTAAACTCTTGGAAATAGACTAATTGTCGTGGAAAAGAAGGCAAAAATAGATGAATCGGTGTCTGCTCCTGCAGCACTTACTCTAGCTAAAGAAACAGCAGAGGTAACTGTCCCTGGGGAAGAAATTGGACAAGAACAGCCTACTGAGGAAGTAATAGTTACTACACAAGACAAAAAAAATCCCCGCCTCAGGAAGCTGTAGCACCATCTGCCTCCTCTAAACCACATATCTCATCTATGAAGAGACGAAACATGTTGTGGTTATGAGAAAGTCAAGTAGAATTGCTGGTCAACACTCCTGAAAAGGTGCTGAGTCAAAGAATGAAATAGTTCACATCTCATGAAATGCCCAGATCAGTAGACTGCATTCCAACTAACCTTTACCCAGAATGAACTTAGTGCTAACTGATATCTTGAAGAATAAACAATTTTAATTTCTTTTTGCATATGAACAATTTATTTTCTATCTTTTGAACAAGTCTATCTACTGCCTTTATGTATGCTTCGTATCTATCTATCTATCTATCTATCTATCTATCTATCTATCTATCTATATATATATATATATATATATATATATATATCCTTTTTCCTGCTTCATATCTGTTATTGATTGATGACAAAGGGGGAGAAAACTGACTAATATTTTCGTTGGATTGTGATTGAATTGACTGTGTTTATACCTGCCTATTGTGATTGAGCAATGTTGATTGGGTTTCTATTTATGATTGTGAGTGTGCTATCTCCGCTGACTATGCTGTGATTATTCTACTAATCAGGAACAAATAAAAAAAACTCACTTGATCATCTATGTGGTAATGCGCTCTGAATAACTGCTTGATAGTGCTTGATAGCTTGATAGTCCTTGAATAGTGAACTAACATGTAGGAAACTTTGTGCTCTGAATTGATATTTGCATTAACATGTTGACTCTGAATATAGTTAAGATCCTGGAATTCTTTCTATGAAATTCATTACAAGTTTTGAATGAACTGCTTGATATATCATCTATGATCTCAGCTTGCTGAAGTCCAAAAAGGACACCAGTTTAGTATCTTGAATGTCGTCCAAAAGTACGCTCTTTAGGAATAAAGGTATCTTTGAGACTAGAGTTATTGGTAAAATTGTTTTAAGTTATTAACATGATTTTGTGACAAATTCATTATAGTTGGATAGCTTTCTTAATGATCAAAACTCCTTGAGAAAATCGGGACAGATCAAAATTTTGAAAATTCCATTATATCCTACATTATGACAGGGGGAGTTTTGGACTCATATTTTCTTGATCCAAAAGTTCCATCCAAAATTGTGTCCTTCAAAAACTTCATGCTGTTTTGGACACACCTTTTGGACACCCAAAACTCAAATTCCAAAAAGTCCCATACTCACTTTTTCCAAGGTTTAGATGTACAAAATTGACTCCTGTTTTCCCTTATAATTTACAAATATTCATATATGCACATATTAAAGGGGTGCATCTCATCTTATGACTTATTTGCTATAACTCTCTTCTATACATGTTTATAAAATCATTGTAATAGTTATTTCTTTAAGGAATAGTCATAGGAATGATGGAAGGAAGGAGGATATAGAGGTAGGTTAGGTCATAGACTCGTTGAGTCATGCTTGTGAGTATATGCTTTAATTTTTTATCTTAATCTCATAAGCACTTCTTGAGTCCTATAATGAGAGATTGCATTTCAATGAAATATATTCTTATTTCTCTCGATCTAACATGTTCGTATTGTACATATCATTTTTTTATATCACAATCCCATTAAGTTTTGTCATTACTCAAAAAGGGAGAGATTGTTAGCCCTAAGGGCATTCTCCTATATTTTAACTTATGACAAATGTTGATGAGAACTAACTGGTGTGATCTATATATGATAGGACATGTTTGACCTCAGTTCTTCTAAAGCGTGCAAATAAGATTGCTAAGCAACTCTTGAGCAATGGAGTCCAAGAATGAGTGATCAAGTAGAAGTCCATACTTATAAGATTGCATAGCAAGAAGTCCTTATGGAAGAACTTCAGACTAGGAATTATTATTAAGGTATTACTTATAAATTCCTATGTCTTTTTACCTTTTGATTCAATTTATTTCTACCTTGAAGCACATAAACAAAAAGATTTTAAAGTTTTATATCTCAGAATTTTGGATTGAATGGTTTGGATGATTCTGCATCCAAAAGATTCGTCCAAAATCCTGTGAATAGTATCAAATCGTTTCTGTATAAAAAAGTACCATTTTGGACTTACCTTTTGGATGCACTATCATCCGAAACATGAGTCCAAAACCTAGGTAAATCTGACAGTAAAAATTAGCCGTTTTATAACCGTTGGTACTTCACTTTATGTCTCTATATAAGGCTTTTAAACTCAATTTAACTATAGATTTTTGCCATATCCTTCTAAGAAACACTCTTGCTCCGTAGAGAACAAAAATCTCTTTTATCAAAGTGCTTCAAAGTTAATTCAAATTGTGTCTTAAAGGTAAAAGTGTTTGTGCTTTTTTCTTGGTGCACATCTGCTCAAAGAAGTGAGCCTTTACTGTTCCATTGATATTCAATGTCTATTGTATACAAAGGTTGTGACGTAAAACCCATTTAAGGTAAGCCTTGATTTGTTGGTTGATTGAGAGGTTTTGGAAAACTAAGTGTGGTGATCCTCTCTTGTATTTGGTACAGTTGATTCCATTCAGATTAGTAAATGAAATCTGGTTGAAAATCCTTAAGTGTGAGCTTAAGGTAGTAGATGTAGATCTTGATAGATCGAACCATTATACACTCCATGTCTCATTTCTCTGCATATAGTATTTTTTGCATTGTGCTTCTCATCTCAGACTAATTCTGGATATTTCTCAAAGTTTTCTTGGACAGCTTTCTCTGTTGCCATGTAGTTGGTCCAAGAAATATGATGAACATTTATATTCTGTAAAATAGAATTCTTGAAAAAATTTAGTTTGCCAAAAACCTTATTCACTCCCCTTTCCCCCTCTAAGGTTTTTCAAAGGTAATGGCTAGAAAAATCACCATTAAAGGACCTTGAGATGCTCCTAGTTAATAGCTGAAATCGCATTCAAAACATTTTGAATTCTAGCTAACAAACCACCTAGATCTTATCACCTCTTCTAGCTAGCTAACCAGATTTTTTTTTTCCAGCTTTTCCAATCTTCAACTAGCTAGCATTTCTCTTTATTTTCTTCTTCAATTTTCCTCCATTTCTTCATCATATTTTCGGTCGTACTAAGGACCTAGCTGAACATCCTTTCTTCTTCACCAACCTTGGCCAACAAAACTCTATTAAACCACCCCAAACCTCTCCTAGTTTCTCTCCATTCAAAATACTTTAAATTTGAAAATTAAATCCCACTTTTTGCTCCATCAAACAATCACCTAACTAGCAGCCAATCCTATCAAACCAAACCAGAAATTTTGCACTTATTTCCCCAAGGAATGTCAGCCACACCATCCAAGAACACTCTCTCACTTCATCTAGCTTTCTCTCTTATTCTCCCAAGAATACCAAGAACACAAAGAACGCACACTAGCCATCTCCAACCATTTAGTCACTTCTAAACATCCCAAACCACTCTAAAACCATCAAATCAACTAGAGATCATCATATTCTTTCCTTCGGTCCACCTTATAACGCCAAAACAACCAAAGTGCACTCTACATTCGGATCAAATAAGTATTTTTTTAGCAAGTTAAGAAAAACACCATAAGGTAAACCAAATCCAACTTTCTCATTTTTTTACTTCCATTTATTTTTACTGTAACACCCCACTACCTAGGCCCAACAGGCCTGGGGATGTCGCCCCGTCCATAAGATAAGGGGTCTTTATAACTAGGTCACACAAAATGAAATAAAAGCAGTACTTTAAAATTGATCTTATTACAACCCAAAAATACATGAACAAATCCAAAATAAATTATTTGCTACCATCTCTCAAAACAACACATAAGAAAAATAGCATAAAGTCTTCAAAGCATAGGCAACAATTCTAGCTATTGACCTCCACAGCAGGATCGACCTGAAATCATGGCATAAAAGGTGATGAGATAAAAATCTCAGTAAGCCCGTGTGTGCTTTGAGTGTTTCAGGTAAAACAGTTCATGTATGCAAGTTGTAAAAGTTTCATAAGAGAAAGTGCTGGCAAGCATGACATAAATGTTAAAATAAAGAGTGGTGTTTCACTTTCCAAACCATACATATGCACAATAAATACAACCACCCAAAGAGGTAGCCATGGGTTACCACACGTTAGACCCCATGACCATATAATGGTCAAAATGCCACATGTTGTGCAAGCTGACAAAAGGTAGGTGTACGGCCTACCAGGTGAGATACTCCTCCATCTCTACACCCAAACTTACCGGTTGTCCACTCCAGAAACGCACAGTCTACATGACTAAAACTTACTAGCTCGGACCAGCATGACCTATCGGACTGCCATCCTATCCGAGAAGGACTCACCCCTCAAAGGTGGCCACCTACTGAGAGACTTACCCTAACCCTTCAAAGACTAAACCTAATAGTCTACCCTTATTGAGTACTCAATGTTGATTGTCCCACTTGGGAGAAAATTGATCATACAATAATTTACTTGGAAATAGCAAATAAGGGTTTCTAAAATTCTTGTCAAAGTTGGGTTTTAGAAAGAGTTTAGCATTTTGTGTAAAATTGCTTGTTTAATTTTTCAAATGGTTTGCTTGACTGAAATAAAAAGGAAAAATAGTCCTTAATTGCCTTTACAAAATGAATGTCCATGCACATCACATTTGGCTTGCCGTAGTAATTTTTGGTCTTCAAATAATTCCATGCAAGAACTTACCTGACGTCTTGTTCTCACAAGTAAAATAATCCTCCACGTAGGTGCTCAAATCAACCTAGCCCTGCCCGGGGTAATCACAGGATAAAAACTACTATTAGCCCAAAAATAACCAATAAGCCACATAGACATAACACTCCAAAGTCTCTTATACGAACCATCACATCAATCACCAACCTTGACTCAATAACAAAATCAAACAACTATTCACTCCACCTAAACTAGCACAAGGTTAAGGATAGTCTATAAATAAAATCCAGGAATCAATTTGTAAGTTAAATTAAAAAAAGCAAATAAATAAGTAGATAAACAAATAAATGAATGAATAGATAGATAAATAAATAAATAAGTAAATAAAATAAATAAATAGATAGATAGATAAATAAATAAGTAAATAAAATAAATAAATAAAAGCATATGTATTAAACAACCATACGGTAAGTCTAGTAAGTGTTTAATAGATATTAAATAAGACATGCCTTTAACAACAACAACAACAACAACAACAACAACAACAACAACAACAACAACAACAACAACAACAACAACAACAACAACAACAACAACAACAACAACAACAACAACAACAACAATAATAATAATAATAATAATAATAATAGATACATAGACAATAGCAAGCAATCAAATAATAAATTAATAGATTAGTTAAGGAATGAACATCTATTAAATAAATCATTGCCTAATCCTGTAAATCTCTAGTGAATAGATAGCCATTTAATAATTAGATAATTAAATAATAAATAATTAATGAAGGAATAAATAAGCAAATAAATATTGAATAATTAAATAATAAATAAGTAATTAATTAGTAAGTAAGTAAATAATTATTTAATTAATAGATAAATAATTAGTAAATAAAAGGTTGACTAGTAGATAAATACTCTAGTATATAAATAATTAGGAAAAAATAATTAACAACTACATAGTATTTATCTAATAAATAAATGATTAATAAATAAATTGAAATGTGTAACCAACAATTACCCAAGCATTCAACAAACAAATCATCAAATAATAAATTAATAAATGCTTATCGAATAAGTAAATAAATGACTATTATTTAAATGGGTGATTAATAAGTAAGTACTTAGGAATTAAATAAGAAATTAATAAATATAGATAGAAGATTAATGAATAGCTAAATAAGTAATTAATAAAGTCTAAATAACAATTATAATAATCATGATAATCATAATATTAGTAATAGTAATCATATTAATAACATTTGAAATTAATAAGTTTGATAGTAGGAACGCTATTGCCGAATGATAGCAACAAAAAAAAAAAAAACATTGAACATAAACAATAGAAATGCTATTGCCGACAATGATAGCAAAAACAAAAAAAAAAAAAACAATAACAACAACATTGAATAAAAATGGCATTGCCGACAGGATGACAAGATTTAGAGTTTAATATGGTATTGCCAACAAGATGAACTAATTTAGACTTTAAAATAGGCAGCTAAATCTTTAACAATATTAGCAGTGATGGCACAAATTGTTCTACCTAGGATAGAATATTAATTCAACATGAACACTATATACGGCAAAACACCTGCCTAACTCGGTTGCACAAAGCTGATGCCACACTCCAGAACCCACAACAGCAAAAAACATGCCTTACGAGAATAGGATCAACAAAATAATAAATAATAATAATAATAATAATAATAATAATAATAATAATAATAATAATAATAATAATAATAATAATAATAATAATAATAATAATAATAATAATAATAATAATAATAATAATAATAATAATAATAATAATAATAATAATAATAATAATAATAATAATAATAATAATAATAATAATAATAATAATAATAATAATAATAATAATAATAATAATAATAATAATAATAATAATAATAATCAACCTTGGCATTATACATGGTTTACGATTTCCCATCTGACAACAAAATACCCTAACGAATCTGCATTCAACCATAGCACCATTCTCAAGCCACAACAACACAGATTTCATCAAATCTTTCACCAAAACAACATAGACAACACATCCAAATACATTCTCCTTCACCAAAATTAAAACCTAGTTTAACAGGAACTTATTCATGAGAGGAACCGCCCTATTCCAAACCATCCCACGCACAGCGAAAAAGAATAACAGGAGAGGGTCAAGACTTACTTGATTAAAACTGGGCAGGAAGTGACGAAGTTTGCTCGGCACCTACTCTCTCTCCACTCGTTGATTGGAGCCCAAGAGTTTTACTATTTTGGTAAATCGGAATGTGTTCTGCTTGGGTTTTGCAAAATGTGGATACACAAAAAAAAAAAAAAGAAATCAATTCTAAAAGTCTTCTTGAGTGTTCTGGGAAAGAAGAGAAGGCTTTGTTTCGTGAGTCTTTTTTTTTTTTTTTGTCAATAGCCCTTGGTTCACCAGAGAGAAGAACAGTAGTTTGAAATTCAAAGAAACTTCCCAACCGGAGTAGGAAGCTGGGTGATAAAACAGAAAAAATATTTACCACCTTCAAGGCTATCACTCCGAGAGTTGATAAACTCAGTTACACTACATTTTTAATTCTATTTTATTATTTTTTTGAAGATGAAAATAATACAAAAAAAATAAAAGAAAGAATAAAAGAAAAAAAATATAACAAACAAAAAAAAAAAAGAAATGAGTAGGCGGGGGGTGGTTTGAACTCGAGTCCTCTCAAATTCAACCCTTAATTCTTACCAATTATCCTGAACAGCTTTTGTTTTGCTAATTCCAACATATATCCTATCTCTAAACAACCCAAAATCTAATTATTCCTTCACCCTTGATACTAAATTATAAAATCCTTCCTCTCCCAAACTAAATTTTCCAAGCAACCTAAATAATCATAATCACATAATCAAGCAATACAAAGCTCTAACCACTTAACCACGTTAAATCTTATTTATTTGTTTTTATTTTTATTTTTTTCATCCAAATTCTCTTCTTATCTAAGCCTCAAGCCAACTTCCTAATTCGACATCAAGCAAAATTACCTTTTTACCCTTCCTACCCCACAAACATAAATAAGTCATTTAACCTACAAACCATAATTCTAAAGCACATAGAATCATTCTACTCTAAGGTTGGCTTTAGATGGGTTTTCACATTTACTCTCTTGTCAATCTCTCTCTTTCTCTTGGCCGAATTCATGGGGGGGGGCAACTTGGATTTCTTCAAATCTCGGTCTCTCAAAGGACTCATCAAGGCTTCTTGGTTATCAAAGCGACATCTTCAACTTGAATCAATCATTAAACAAGTATTTTTGTCCTAACTCCCTCATTTATTTTCGAACTCAATATTAATAGGATGATAGATTATTGATATAATGATGGATGATCTAGTGGTGTTGGGGAAAATAAATGCATATTCAAATATGGCATAGATGATTTTATGATATGTAGGTTGAGATGTGCATTAGGACTATTCTATGAAATAGATTTGAATTTTGATTTTAATATGGGATTATGATATGTATGTTAGTATATTTGTGAAATAGGTCTATATGACACTAGCATGAGATGCTATGGTCGATAAAGGGGATAGTTGGTATTATTAATTTGCTAAGAATTGTTAATCTTGCCATCAATTACCATACACACATTTATATTGCTATTGGTTACTACTTTATTTATTAATAGCAAAATTATTACTACCTTTAAATACTAAAACTAATATTATTGCTACTTTTGATGCTTAAATCGCTATCATTATTTTTATTACTAACAACACTACTAATATAACTATTTTAATAATAATATTGTTATTAATATTATAAGCATTGTTATTGCTATTGCTATTTTTAAGTATCATCGATATTATTAATATTACTACTATTATTACTAAACATCATTATTTTAGAGAAATATTAATAAAATTAATATTATTACTATTATTATCGCTATTAGCCAAATTATTTCTATTTACTGATGTTATTATTAATAATATAATAAATATTATTGTTATTATTTTATTAAGCACTATTATTCTTCTTAAATACACACACACACACACACATAATAATATCATCATTACTATTTATATTATTCTTATTTGCAATATTATTATTTGTAAGATTATCAATACTTTGGACAATGATACTATTTTTGGTTATACTCAATTAATACTTATGTCACTTACTTATGTTACTATAGTATCAAATTATTCTTATATTAATGTTAACTTCTAAAATATTTTATTAATTAATTTTAGAACTCCTAAACCGTTAGCATCATATTTGAGTGTTGCTATTGATTATGAGTATGTAAAGTTGGGAGTTGTTTATACCTATGCAATGTTGTTGCTTAGTTGTGCACCTATAGTGCCATATACCCTGTGTTTACCCCAGACAGGGTTAGGTTGCCTTAAGCAAGACTTGGAGGATTATTTCATCAATGAAATCAAGAGATCAAAGTACGTCCTTGCATAAAACTATTTGCTAATCTAAAGTGCTCCTGCAAGTTAAATGTGATGTTTACTGTAAAGTTACTCTTTGGGTTACAATTATGGATATATTTTACTTTCTGTTAAAATAAAATGGTTTTAAGCAAGCAAAGGTTTTCCAAAGCAAAATGTTAATTTTTTCTTAAACCAGATTTTAATCTTAGACTATTTGGAACCCTAATTGCAATTTTCAGGTAACACACTTTGTTGAATTTTTCGCAAGTGAGACAGACGTAACGTTGAGTGTTCAATAAGGGTAGACTAATTAGAGCTAACCTTGGAAGGCTAGGGTAAGTCTCTCGGTGGAGGCCTCTATCGAGAGATAAACTCTTTTCGGATAAGATGACAGCTTTAGTTAGTCAGGCCGGTCCCGTGCTGGCAATTTCAGTCCATATGGACTGTCTCTTTTTCGGAATGGATAGCCGGTAAGTCAAGGTGTAGAAATAGAGAAGTATCTCACCCTGTGGGCCGATTACCCTCCTTGTATCAGAATGCACAATGTGTGGTATCCTAATCATTCTCTTGTCATGGTGCACGATGAGTGTGCCATGTCCATTTTTAGAGTGGTTACTTTTATTTTATACAATGTATGGCAATGGGTAAAAAAAAAAAAAACACCACTCCTTACTTTGCGAAATCTATTTATGACTTGTCAACACTTTTGCAGTCATTATACAAGGTTTCATGGCCATAACTATGATGCAGGATTTCATATTTAACTTTATTTGAGTGGTTTATTTCATTACAAGTTGCACACTTTTATTTTTCAAAAGCTGATAAAACACTACTCAGTGTTCAAAGATAAATTTCTGGACTTGCAGACTTTTTTTGTTGTGACTTATTCAAAAATTGCATACACAAAATGTTTTCTCAAACTATTATGAGCATACACAGGACTTACTGAGAAATGTTTTTCACCACCATTTTTATATCATGTCTTCAGGTCGATCCTGCTTCGAAAGTTTATATACGTATGTTGTCACGAGGTTGGGAGATTTACTTTGATGTATTTATTTGTTAGATATTTTAGTTACCTTGTATTTGTTTTAAGGCTTGTAAAAGTATTATTTTTTATTTTTTGTAATAAGTTTAATATTAAGTTATTTCCTTCTATATTTTTTATTACCTAGTTATAAAGACCCCTTGTCCTAAGGACAGGGCAACATTCCTGCCCCTTTTAGGGTATGTAGGTAGTGGGGTGTTACATGTATAGCCAAATTTGCCCATCGTTCCTTGGTTTAACATTTTGCTAAGTCTGAAAACCTTACCTAAGCCTTAGCCTTAGTTCTTGCTCTATAACCTGTCTCGCATACAAGTCCTCATGGATTCATCATCTCCTTTTAGCACTAACATTCAACAAAGCCTCCTTGTCCCTCGAGTTCGCTTATCAGCTAGCATGGTCTAGCTCTTGAATGGTTCAGGCACCATCCCGCATGCCTTTGGGTTAAACTCAAGGGTCTGACAATAGGCGACTAGGTCATAAGATGAAATTGTTCACTAAATACTGACAACCATCCCAAGGACAATAATAGGAATCGGTAGGTGAATGCATCAAAACATCTTCCAAAGCCACTAAAGCGACCATCTACTAGATAGACTCCTATGAAGATTCTACTATTACTCAAATTGCTAAATTAATAGAGCCTCCACACCAAGGTGATTCATTGCAAATAGCCTCCAGCAATAGCAACACCAACACCAACGAGAGTTAAATGCTATCCATATAGATACCTAAAATTGTCATGTAGAGTCTAAATACCTATAATTCTAGTTACTTATACTCCTTCTAGAAGTGTACAAGATGTTTTAGAAAACCATTGGGTCGCCCTGGAGTCAAAAAGTATAGGAGAATATAAAGACTGCATAAGATTCTCACCAAAAGGTAGAGAAAGGTAAAGGAGTCCTAATTGAAGACATTTATCAGACTTCACCTTCTTTCTTTTCGGGCAATCCAGAATTTATAGGGCGATCAAGTGAAAAGCCTCATATTGTAAATGTTGTAAGTACTAAAGTGGGCTCTAGAGTTTCGAGGGTTTGTTCAATTTCTTAATTAGATCCATCTCCATCATAGCAATACCCTGTTACATTAGATGTAGAAGTTAATCAAAACACCTCATAGCAGATTCCTAGTCCTTAATGTTTTGGATCAAGTAGCACATGTATAGATCAAGATGTAAAATTAATATAGATTCAGTATATTCAACAACCAATAGACTTTACAATTAGTGATGCACACTTCTCGTCTTTTCTTCAACTTATTAAGAGTGCTCAAACTACAAGTTTTCCATCAGATTACTCTTTTAAGAATACAGTCAGCATGTCAGCAAACAATTCTTTGGCTTATTATGCTAAAGATAATATTCTTTTAGGGCCGCAAATTTTACAAAACAAAGGTATCTTTCACCAGATATCTATCAGACTCATCAGCTCCTAATAAGTAACTTCAACCTAACTTTGAGAGTGAAATCTGCAAACGTTATAGTCAAATGCAAAAGGCAAAAAGTCGAAAGAAGAAGAATCAATTTGTTGAAACCCCAATTTCAGAGTTATGTGTTGACTTTGCAAATTATTCTAGAAATGAGTATGAAGCAGATTTATGTCTTAGTCCACGAAAAGGATAAAAAAAAAAAACAAAAGCCTTCTAAACATGGAATGCTCACCAGACCAAAAAAAATAAAGGGATTTCATGTGAAATTTCACTCATAGTGCATAAACAACTTCATATGTATTTACTTTATTTATATAGCGAGACAGAACTAACAACTTGAGATTGGGGAGGGGGGGGGGGGGGAAGGTGGAGGGAGGGGAGTAAGTTATATTAGAAGGACAATGCTATAATTTTTAGAAAATTTTTGGGGAGAGAAATATAAAATTTTAAAAGAATTTCAAAAAAATTAATTTTTTTAGGTTAATTTGAAATTTTTAAAATTGAACTGCCTTTTGCGGATTATATTGTGTGTGTGTGTGTGTGTGTGTGGGCGTGTAACTTTTGTTTTTATGCACATTAATCCTACACACATGCTATATTTGTTTTGTTATACACACTCAATTTTTATCAAGTTATTATAGATTAGTTTGATACTCGTGCATTGTACGAAGGGAAGCAAAATAAAATGTGTCAACCAAATAACTTTTATTTATAACTTTATGGTTTCCCAAAAGTCTATTAAGTGCTTATAAATCACTATATATAAATTTATTATTATTTTCTTCATTTAAAACAAATAAATTCTATTAAATTTAGATAACCTTAATTTGAATTAAATGAATTCAGATAACTTCAACACTATTATGTGTAAATTCAAGACGTTGTCACGTGTCATAACAGGAGGTACATATACCACCACATATCACAACGGGAGCATTTTGCAGCATAAATGTATAATATATTGTTATCTACATCCAATTTGTCACTTACACGAATGTATTATAACATTTTCTATTCGTTAAAAATAATGATAATTTCAGTGATAAACTTTTTTTATATACCCTAGTTATCATTTTTACGAATTAATATCTTCTCTACTGGTATATTCACTTGTCCCATGCAATCAATTGGTAGAGCGTATGAAGTGATTCTCAATTAGTGGTATCGAAGCTATGCATATGCATGCAGATCTACGCTGGCTCATACTTCTTATTTTATAAATATTAGGTAGGAGGCCTGAGCATTACTCAACTTTAGTAATTTTTTATTATAATTTATTAAATATTCATAACAACATAATTTTTTATACTAATTATTTTTTATTTAAGTTAGCTACTTTGATACTTTGCCTTTTTGTTCCTCTGGAAATAATGTGAATGGCTTTGTTCATTTTCCATGAATCCAACGAATTCAGATGATCTGAAACTATTTGCTTAATATTTTGTTACTTGGTTGGCAGTTTGCAGTGAGAAGTTCTTTATTGTGTTGAACTTCCCTTCCTCAATATAGTCATGAAAATCTTATATAAATCGACTATGAATTACACAATACTTTATATTTTTCTTAGAAAAAACAAAACCTACATAAATACAATGGTTTCAGAAACTTTTCAATTAATTAGATGATTTAAAGGACCTTGAGAATCTCCCCTAGATAAAGCGAATTCTCTTCTAAATGATTTAAAGAGTTTTGAAAATTTCTTTTGCACTAGAAACAGTGAATTCTCTTCCAAATTCAATGTTTGCAAATTAATAGTTAAAATGGGTATTTAATAGAGAGACAAACAGATTCACGTAACTTTGAATAGCATTCTTTTATGTGTCATCATATAATTCAACCACATATCACTGTAGGAAGATTCTACAATGACTTTTATATATATGAGAAATTCTTAGGTGCACCCTGTGCACATGTTCCGGATGCTTTGCGTGGTTATACTGCGTGCAATGGAAGTTGTACAGTAAATTCTGTGTGTAATTTTATTTGCATGTGGTACCACCATCTAAAACGTCCGAGTGCACATGCACCGGGTGCACCTAAGAATTTCCTTATATATATTATCCACTTACATCCTAAATTATTTCAATTAGTTGAAAATTGGGCTGTAATCTTCAGCGGTCAATTTGATACATATATTAGAAATGAATCTCTAGATTTTAACCACTTGAATATTAGGGGAAATAGAATTTACTGCTTAGACAAAGATCCAATCTAAGATCTCAGTAGTTTCCTCACCATCACAACAATCTAAAATCTCACCCTTTATTTATTCCCCAAATCCCAGACCTATCTTTTTCACTATACCACTAGAATTCACCATTTTGTAACCATAAGAACTTTTCTATTTAGTAATATTTGACTTTTTTTTTTCTCAAAATGAACATTGAAATTGTCCACTTTAATGTGATTATAAGAGTTTCTATTTCAAAAGTATTGGATCTAAATGACCATTGAAGAACCCATCTTGATGATAATGCTTCAAATTGGAAGTAAAAATTCCATCTTGATGAGGAACCTGAGGAACTACCCACAATACTACATAGCACCACATCCTGTCTGTGGAGATATGTAGATCAAAGAAAACAACCAAAGGTCAATACATGATACTGAAGGCTTAAAATGGCAAAAATAATGAAAACGAAGGCATGTTAGGAAAATGAAAATTTTACCTCTGTGATGAAGTGGCCCACTTCAGATTAGTGTAGATGTCTGTATAAGGATATTCAGGACTAGTAGCTCACGTCCTTGCAAATGTCTACTGCATCTCATCCATGCGAAACTTTCGATCTTTCGAAATGGTGCCCGTAGTGCAGCCGGTGAAAGCTTGAATATTGGGTTTTAATAAACTTTGGTCTTCTTTGAAATTGGATTTAGCTTTCTGTGAATACCCAGAGAATAAGTAGAGCTTCTGTGCTTTTTGTTTTTTTTCTTTGCTTCTGTGACTCACCCAAAAACCACAAAATCCCTCAATTCCTCCCTATTTCAATTCATTTGGATAGAAGCCTGAGAGAGAAGACATAATGCGCAAAAACATAAAGCTTTTGTGCTTTCTGTTATCCGGCCATCCCGTGTTGTTTTTTTAAAATTTTTTTAAATTTTATTAATTAAATTAATAATTAATTTATTTATTTTTTTATAAATTTTATTTTATCTTGATCTTATTTATTAGGCCAGATAAATTATCTATTCATGGGCTTGAACACCCATAAATAATAAATCTCAATTATATATTTTTTGTACTTTATTAAATAGCCCAATAAATAATAACAAGCAAAAATGGACCAAATAAAATTTTATACCTTTTATCTAGATCCAGATTAATTTTCTAATTATTCAATCTACACCTTGGGCCCTGAATAATTAATTAACTATTTAAATTAGAAAAAATAAATACTCTCTCTCGAACCTTTTAGTTTATTCTAGTCTAATAATAAATAAGAGTAATAAAATAAAAACCTATAATTATCAAGACCAATACCTCAACCCAAATTCTTCATGACTGAAGGTCTATTTCGGGGACCAAAAGACACATTGCATTGGCTATATTCCGGGGACCAAAATACCCCTCTATATAAATAGCTATATTTTACATTTTAAATATTTCTTAATATCACCATAAGGAAATATTAACCCCAAGGACAATGTTGCATTTGCAAAGTCTTTGACCTACACGTGTAATGACTAAAATACCCATCTACGCATCGACGTGGAATTAGAGAGGAATAGTGTACTAACACCTCTCTAATAGACATCTACCATCCTTAGACCTCTAGTCTAATGATCCATGACTCCTGAAATGTTTCTACTTTTCAAGGGAGCTACCCTAAAGTAAACATCCAAGTTATGTTCCCCAGGGCCCTGGATAATTAGATCATTTGAACAGTCACAATGGGTGATATAGCGTAGAAGCTATCTTGTACAAGTCTGTCTTAACTAACTAGTTACATTCACATATACCCAACATACAAGTATATTGGTTCTACGAAAGAACCTCAACTACAATATATCAATGTATATGCTTCTAGCTTCGTCAGACCACCAACTCATACTCAAGCGGTAGAGCATTAATCCACGTTGTAGCAGTAATAGTCTGGGTTTCTTTTAAATGGTACTTTTAGAAACCACTATTATAGGTCATGTCCTACGTATTCGAAATACGCTCATGCTATGAAGCGAGTGGACTACTCACTGGCTAAAGATAAGTCATTCCCCATTTGAAATTCATAACACAATAACCTATATATGATGAGATTTCCACACTCATCAATCGGTTAAGAACAAACATTTATGTGTTAAGTAACCCGTGACCCATACTTTACTGTGAAAGACCACCATTTACATAGATCACTTACTTAAACACAATGGGTCCTTTCCAAACAAAAAATCGTACACAAATAAAATATAAATTCACAAATAAATTTTGAGAATAAATTCTTTTATTAATAAATTCGATAATTATATTAGATAATCTAGTCTAGAGGGTATATATTCCAACAATCTTCCACTTGCACTCTAAGAATAAGAAAGTCCGTAAGTGTCCACCCCTATGGCATCTAAGTGTCTCTTAAAAACTCTCTCAGCCAAATGCTTAGTGAAGGGATCTATTAGATTGTTCTCTGAGGCTATCTGTTCCACCACGATTTCCCGTCTCTGAATGAAATCCCGGATTGGATAGTACTTCCTCTGGATGTGCTTCCCCTTCTTGTGGTTCCTGGGTTCTTTAGATTGCGAAACTGCTCCAGAGTTGTTGCAATACACCACAATCGATTTGTCTATGTGTGGCACAACTCCAAGTTCTGAAAGAAACTTTCAGAGCCAGACTGCTTCCTTAGACACTTCCGAAGCTACCACATACTCAGATTCTATGGTTGAGTTAGCAATACAAGATTGCTTAATACTCCTCCATAAAATAGCTCCTCTAGACAAGGTGAAGACATATCCACTAGTGGATTTTCTCTTATCCTTATCCGACTAGAAATCTGAGTCTGTATATCCAGTAGGAACCAAGTCGTCAGCCTTGTAAACCAGCATATAATCTTTCGTACCATTGAGGTACTTAAGAATATGCTTTACAGCTTGTCAATGAACCTCTACAGGGTTTAACTGATATCTACTAACTATGCTTACAGTAAAGCAGATATCTGGCCTAGTGCACAACATGGCATACATGAGACTTCCCACAACCGAAGCATAGGGAATCCTACTCATCCTTTGTTTTTCCTCTTGGGACTTAGGACAGTCCTTAGAACAAAAAGATAACCCATGTCTACAAGATATTATAGCTCCCTTACATGAGTCCATGCTAAAACTGGCTAACATCTTGTCAATGTATGTCGCTTGGGATAATCCTAACATTCTCTGCTTCCTATTTCTAAGAAGCTTAATCCCGAGAATGTAACTGGCTTATCTCAAATCCTTCATACTGAATTGACTAGACAGCCAAACCTTAGTAGATGAAAATATCTCTACATCATTCCCAATGAGTAGAATGTCATCCACATATAGGATAAGAAAAACCACATTTATGCCTTCCAATTTTCAGTACATGCATAGTTCATCCTCGTTTTGAATAAAATCGTAAGACTTTACAGTCTCATCAAAATGAATATTCCATGTTCTAGATGCCTGCTTAAGTCTATAAATGGACTTCTTAAACTTACAAATCATATGTTCTTGGCCTTTACCAATAAAACCTTCCGGTTGGGACATATTGATGTCTTCGTTAAGATGACCATTAAAAAATGTCGTCTTGACATCCATTTGCCATATCTCATAGTCGTAATGACATGCAATGGCAAGGAGCGGGGAAAAGGTTTCATCATAATTGATTCCCTCTTTTTGAGTATACCCTTTCGCCACAAGCTTAGCTTTGAAGGTTTTCACTTTCCCATCTGCTACTCCCTTCCTCTTGTATAACCACTTACACCGAATGAGTTTTATCCCTTCAAATGAAGCTACAAGATCCCAAACCTGATTGAAGTACATAGACTCAATCTCGGCTTTCATTGCTTCATGCCATAGATCTTCATCGGCATCAACAATAGCTTCTTCGTATCTAGTGGGATCTTATTCCTGATGGTCAGACCAGCTCGAAAGCCTCTCCTATCCATCTTTCTGGAACTCTAAATATCCTCCCACTACAACGAAGCTTCGTTTGAACAGGTTCTTGAGGCTATACCTCTTTTTGTTCCATAATCGGGTCTAAAGAAGTTGATTCCAAAGATAACTTCTCCTCTAGTTCCAACCTTGTTGAACCTTTAGTGGAAGTACTTTGATCATCCTCCAAGTATCTAGAATTGTTACTTACTAGTACTTTCTACTCCTTGGGATGATAAAAGAAACCTCTTTTTGTTCCTTTTGGATACCCAATAAAGTAGCATAATTTTGATCTTGGTTCTAGTTTGTCTCCTTTTATCAGTACATAAGTTGGACAGCTCCATATCTTGAGATGATTTAGACTTTGCTTACGCCCAATCCATATCTCATAAGGTGTCCTAGATACTGACTTAGAAGGCACCAAGTTCAGAATGTATGCTGCTGTTTCCAAGACATATTCCCAAAAGGAGACCGGAAGAATAGCATGAGACATCATGCTTCAGACCATTTCCATTAATGTCCTGTTCTTTCTCTCAACTACTCCATTCTGCTACGGTGTACCCGGCACAGAGAGTTAGAATACTATTCCATGATATACCATATAATCGTTAAACTCATCGAATAGTCATTCTCCACCACGATCTGATCGTAAGGTTTTGATCAGTTTACCTGTCTGATGCTCCACTTTAGCCTTAAACTCTTTAAATTTATCAAAAGAGTCAAACTTGCACCTTATTAGGTAGACATAACCAAACCTTGTAGAATCATCGATGAAAGTGATGAAGTACTCAAAGCCCCCTCTAGCTTGAGTAGACAAAGGACCACACACATCAGTATTAACAAGACCCAATATCTCCTTGACTCTATTAGCCTTTTGGATAAATGACCTTTTGGTCATTTTTCCCATAAGGCAAGATTCATACTAAGGCTAAGTTTCCAATCTTAATGAGTCTAAGGGCCCATCATGGATTAACCTCTGAATCCTAGTTGAGTTAATGTGGCCCAACTTTAGATGCCAAAGATATGAGTTATTGACATTGGTCTTTCTCTTCTTACTTAAAGGTTCAGATTGAGCGTTATTTATTTGATTGTTTGTAGAATTTAAAAAGAATAAATTTCCATACATGTGCCCTATACATAAGACTTCTCCATTTCTACTGATAGTAATACCAGAATGGAAAGAAACAGAATATCCATGATTTATTAGTTTTGCAACTAAAATTAAATTATGTCTAAAATCGAATACATATAAAATATCCTTTAATACAACTACTTTATTACAATAAAAAATAAGATCCAGTTCTCCCACTGCAAGGGCCCATACTTGTGCTCCATTTCCTACTCATAGTTCATGCTCGCCCTTTTGGAGTCTTCTTATCTTACTAAACCCCTGCAAGGAGTTACAGATATGGTCAGTGGTATCAGAATCAACAATCCAAGTGGAAGTTGATCCAACCATTGAAATAGACTCTAGATAGAGAATAATACCTGTAGGGTTTTTCTTGGCCTGAAGTTCTGGACACTCTTTTTTTCCAGTGTCCCTTCTGCCCGCATTGAAGCATTTGCCTTTGGGCTTGTTAGGCTAGTTCTTAGGCTGGGCCTGTGCATTTCTTTTCTTCTTCTTGAATTTCTTGGGCTTGGGCCCAGTTCTAGAAAAAAAAGTCCTCGCAATCATAGCCTTAGATTGTGGCTTCATAACCTTCTCCGCCACCTGGAGCTCTTTCATCAACACAATTAAAGCCATGTTCAATTTGTTCATATTGTAGTTCAACCTGAAATGAGTAAAAGAGTCCGGTAGAGATTAAAGAACCATATCCACTTGGCTCTCGGGGTCATTAACAACCCCTAAGACTTCCGCTTCCTTGAAAGCAGTAATCATTTTGAGCATATGCTCCCTGATTGATGCTCTCTTAGCCATCTTAGTGTTTATGATAGTCCTAAGAGCCTCCTGCCTTGTGGACTGGCTCTTATCGGCGAATATCGTGGCTAATGATTTGATAATATCGTAGGCAGTGGTCATGTGCTCATGTTTTGACTGAAGCATATTCGACATGGAGGCCAACATGTAGCATCGACCCATTTCGTTGGCCTTCTTTTATGCTTTTTTAGCCTCACGCTCTTCCGCGGTGGAACCCTCCCCAAAAACAGGGCAGGTTTCATAAAGGACATACTTATACTTATACTCCTCAACAGTGAGTATTATATCTAAGTTCCTTTTCCAGTCTACATAGTTGGGCCCCGTTAGCTTATTCTCGCGGAGAATAACGGCCAAATGACTAAAAGAACCTCCACCAACCATTTCTGAAATATCGAAAATAAAAAAAAATCAGTTTGTGAAAAAATAAAATAATTTGTGACTTTATCCTCATATTAAATCCGATAATAGTTAACCCTATCACTATTATCTTTAATATGATTAATTTGGCTCTTAGAAAAAAATGACATAGCTATTTGGGAAGATTAACAATTTTCTAAGCTAAGTGTATTAGCCACCACAAATTAATTTCCCTTTAAGGTAATGATCTAGAAGATAACTCCATCGTGGGATGACCGTTTCTTCTCATTTCCTATGGACATACCCCGCACTATAACCTCCAACGTGGATTGGCCAATTATAGCACGTGTCCCGGGTTATTAATTACATCCATCCATTAGTTCTAAATCTTTGTTGTCCCCATCCTATACGGGTTCACTCCTAGGGTGACACGAGGGGACCCACGATCTCTAACGAGGATTGTGATAGAAGCTGCAGTGCCGTTGGAACCCCTCTCTCACTTAGTATTTTAAAATAAGGGTTTTTCTTAGAAAAAATATTTTGAAAATTTCAATTAAGTTTCTTTTAACTCAAAATAAAATATCTAAACCCATAAAATTTCTATGTCAAGGTTTATACCCTTTGAGAAATTTTTTCATGGATTAATTTTATTTAAGTTAATAAACTTAATAATTTCAAATTTTCGAATATAATTTATGAGAGATTTTGATCTCAAGTTTTTTACAAAAACAATTTCTCTTGTTAAAATTCAATCAAAATGGTTTTCTATTTTAATTCATAAAAATATCTAAATTCAATATATTTTCTATGTCAATGATAAAATCCTTTGAGAAAATATCCAAGAATTAATTTTTATCCGAATTAAAATTAACCATTGGATTTAAGATTTTTTTTTTTTTGGGTAAAAAATTCCTATAGACTTTGGTCTTTGAGACGCATAGGGTATAAAAAGAAATAAGCATGCTAGAAAACTGTAAATGTTTACATGCTTTTCTATTCTTTTAACCTAAGTGTCCAAATAATAGAATTAAACACATTAATTAATTAATTATCTTGTTTAATCCTAAAATTTTCTTTACTATTATTTTTCATGTAAAATATTCAAAGAATATTAACTATTGTAATAAAAATAATTATGCCTGGTATGGGACCAAAAACAAAAAATATATTTTTTTTTATAATTCGGGCAAGTCCATGCACCTGCCACACTGGATCACGACCTATGGGTGAACCCATGGACCTTATCCGAGCGGGTGGACCCGGCCCCCGTGCTCGCCCCAGCCGCGATCAAAATTGATGACCACGGCTGATCAATTTGCCACAAAATGAAATTGCTTCCTTGCGGAAGCTTGGCTTAGCTTCCGCGAGGAAGCTTTCCTCATAGATGGAAGTGGCTCAGCAGCTTATGGCTTGGCTGTTCGGCTTGCCAACAGCTCCTCTCACAGATCTGACTGCTCGGCTCGGCTTGAATGGCTTCAATAGTGCTTCTTCTCCATAATGCACCCCTGCGATTTCTCAAGTTTTTTTTATGCAATTTTCTCCTCCATTTTTTATCAAAACTTAACCAAACAAGCACCTATACCCTTAAAAATACTGGGCTTACATGACATCTATAAAAGCAAGTAAAATACAATGTTCCTACACTTCCACTGGTAAAGCTTACAGTGAAACTACCCATACTAGTAAACCCAAAGAATTACAGATTTTAATCAAAACAAATATTTTCTTGTTTTAGTTAAGTCTAACATGCTTCCTACATTTGCCAAACCATAGCTCTGATACCAATTGAAGGCTTAAAATGGCAAAAATAATGAAAACGAATGCATGTTAGGAAAATAAAAATTTTACCTCTGTGATGAAGTGGCCCTCTTCGAACTGGTATAGATGTCTGTATAAGGATATTCGAGGCTAGTGGCTCATGTCCTTGCAAACATCTACTGCGTCTCATCCATGCAAAGCTTTTGATCTTCCGAAATGGTGCCCGTAGTGTAGCTGGTGAAGCCTGAATATTGGATTTTGATCAACTTTGGTCTTCTTTGAAATTGGGTTTGGCTTTCTGTGAATGCCTAGAGAATATGTAGAGCTTCTGTGATTTTTTTTTTCTTTGCTTCTGTGACTCACCCAAAAACCACAGAATCCCTCAATTCCTCCCCATTTCAATTCATTTGGATAGATGCCCGAGAAAGAAGACATAATGCGTGCAAACAGAAAGTTTCCATGCTTTTTATTATCCTGCATGCGAAATAACATGGGTTCCATCTCGTGTTTTTTTAATTAATAATTAATTAATTTAATTTCTTTTTATAAATTTTATTTTATCTTGGTCTTATTCATTGGGCCAGATAAATTATCTATTCTTGGGCTTGAACACCCATAAATAATAAATCTCAATTATTTATTTTCTAAATTTTATTAAACAGCCTAATAAATAATAACAAGCACAAATAGATCAAATAAAATATTATACCTTTTATCTAGATCCAAATTAATTTTCTAATTATTCAATCTGGGTCTTAAGCCTTGAATAATTAATTAACCATTTAAACTAGATAAAATAACTACTCTTTCTTGGACCTTTTATTTTATTCTAGTCCAATAATAAATTAGACTAATAAAATAAAAATTCATAATTATCAAGATCAATTCCTCAACCCAAATCTTTCATGACTTAAGGGCCATTCCGGGGACCAAAAGACACATCGCCTTGACTACTAAAATGATCAAAATATCCCTACTGTATAAATAGCTATATTTTGCATTTTAAATATTTCCTAATATCACCATAAGAAAATATTGACCCCAAGGACAATATTGCGTTAGCAAAGTCTTCGACCTATAGGTGTAATGACTAAAATACCCTTCTACGCATCGTCGTGCAATTAGAGAGGAATAGTGTACTAACACCTCTCTAATAGACATCTACCATCCTTAGACCTCTAATCCAATGATCCACGACTCATGAAATGCTTCTATTTTTCAAGGGAACTATCCTAAAGTAAACATCCAAGTCATGTTCCCCAGGGCCCTGGATAATTAGATCATTTGAACAGTCACAAGGGGCGATATAGCGTAAAAGCTATCTTGTACAAGTCTGTATTAACTAACTAGTCACATATACTCAACATACAAGTATATTGGTTCTACGAAAGAACCTCAACTACAGTATATCAATGTATATGCTTATAGCTTCATCAGACCACCAACTCATACTCAAGTGGTAGAGTATTAGTCCACGCTGTAGTAGTACCAGTCTGAGTTTTTTTTAAACTAGTACCTATAGAAATAACTACTACAGGTCATGTTCTACATATTCGAATTACGCTTATGCTATGAGGCGAGTGGACTACTCACTTGCTAAAGATAAGCGATTCCCCATTTGGAATTCATAATACAATAACCTATATATGATAAGATTCCCACTCTCATCAATCGGTTAAGAACAAACATTTATGTGTTAAGTAACCCGTGATCCATACCTTACTATGAAAGACTACCATTTACATTGATCACTTACTTAAAAACAATGGGTCCTTTCCAAACAAAAAATCATGCACAAATAAAATGTAAATTCACAAACAAATTTTGAGAATAAATCCTTTTATTAATAAATTCGATAATTACATCAGATAATCTAGTCTAGAGGGCATATATTCCAACAGATATAACAAAGTAAAATCAATTCTCAAGCTCCATATGATGATATGAATAGAAGTTAAAAGACTTTTCCTCTACCCTTTCAAATCTAGAACTAACAATAAATGAATTCCAAAAAATATATTGGAACCAAATAGGGATAGAGCAAAAAGCCAAAATGACTAGATTCTGAACCATGTAAAACCCCCCCCAAAAAACTATGAGATAATCAAAGGCCTCTACCATGAAATAATATTTCTCTAAGTTGGGACCACACATAGTTGGGATCCTACAGAAACATCAAACTGCATAATTCAAAACTCCACCTTTCATGTAGAGCTTGTCTACCCTTCATCACGCTACCCCAAAAAGTAGTCCTATTCTAGAATGAATTATAGAGTATTTCATCAAAATTATATTTATCCAACAACCAATTATATAGATTGATGAACCAAAATATTTTCCATATAAATATGTTCTTAATCAACTATTAAACAATCTAATGCAAAACGGTGCAAATGTAAACTATAGAATTAATTGCCCAATTACAAAAAAAAAAAAAAACAAAACAAAACAAAAAAGCCACACTATAAGAATGAAAGATAACATATAGAATTAGAGCAAACCCAAAATTGAACTCCAAAAATAGACAAAACCTTAATAGCTTTGAGCAAAATAACAAAAGTAGATGTTTAATCCTAATAAGTAAATATCACCCCCACTCAAAAACCTCGGGGGGATGGGGGAGGGGTGCATCAGCATACTACTTAAGAAATGTAAAAGAAAAAACATAAACTTGATAAGTTCAATCTAATAGATGTATCAAAACAGATAGCTAAGCTATATACCTCTTCTTGAAGTACCATAATAATCAGCACTAATTTATTGAATTGGAGTCCACTGTTAATGGGAGAAATGTCAGAGGGACTGCTATAGTATGGACCACCACCATTAGAAACCATGTAATGATGATTGGTTAAATGATGCAAAAGACCCAAACAGTTGAATACTATCATGGGAACCAAATGATAATGCTTTAGATTGGAAACAAAAATCCCATCTTGGTAGTGGTGAATAACTTGCGTTCATCCACTAATAAGTCTCATATAGGCCCATAGACCACTCCCTACGAGTAGCATTAGATCCCTATGCCTTGCAGCCACATAACACAGGGACCAAATGATAGCTTCAGATTAGGGGGAAAAAAAATCCTATCTGGATGGTATGGTAAATAACTTGAGTTCGTCTACCAATAAGCTTTATGTAGCCCCATAGACCACTCCCTGCTAGTTGCATTAGATCCCCGTGGCCTTGCAACAACACAACATAGGGAGCCCGTTTTAGCTATCTTTTATACAACCCATCAAAAACCTCCTCCACCTGCTTTAACAAACCTTTCTAATGCTTCAAAAGAGTGAAAAAAATGTTACTCCATTTTCTGAGATTAGAATTCCCCAAATGCTCTAACTATGCTTATAACACAATTGTTTTGAAGCAGCTTCTTATCAAAGAAGACAATCTTAATGAATCTTGTCCACTGTAGACATTTTAAATGCTTGCAATAGGACAAAAAGCATCATCCATGTCTTAGAATAAGACATCAAAAGTTGTTCAAATACTTGAAGGATCATTTTTAGGAAGTTAAGATAACAAAGTCAAATGTACTTGAAACCCCACCACTTTGCAAAATCTCCCAAAATACATGTACACAGAAGTCCAAACCCCCGAGTCTTCCCCATTTCCATCAACATGTGATTTGTTAAAATATTATCTTTTTCATTTCATCAAATAACAAAAGAATATTCATATCGTGGTTAGGCTACTCAAAGATGTAAAAATGATTACCCTATAACCATTGTTATCAGCAACCTCCACTCGTGGCCCATTCTGCAACAAAACATCAGCAGCCGCAATTGAGCCTCAAACGGCTGCCCAATGCAAATCTGTTTACCCAATATTATCCAAAGCATTCACATCACCACCACGCTAAAAGTAAAAAAAAAAATAAATTGAACTCAATATTATCACAACACAGGTAGATCAAGCAAAACACTAAAATAAAATGGCCAAATATTCTGGAATAAAGAAATACATTGGTTATATATTGGACAATATCGGCGAAATTATTGAGAGCAGCCCACTGGAAAGCATAGTAGCCATTGACATCAGGTAGAGGGACAAAAGCCCTATCTCTCTCGATGAATTTTCGAAGTTTCTCAAAATCTCCATAAGTGGAAGCTAGGTATAAGTCGATGATTGCTACTTCATTGGGGGTTTCATGATTTATTTGAAATATTCAATAACTTAATTTATAATAACGAGGTCAATTTTTTATTTGTTACTTTGTGTGCTGTTCTATTATTTGTCAGTGCTATTGCTAAATCTGCACAATTTTCCCTTCATGTATGGTTGCCTGATGCTATGGAAGTGCCTACTCTAATTTCCTCTCTTATACACACCGCTACTATGGTAGCGGCAGGAATTTTTCTTGTAGCTCGGCTTCTTCCTCTTTTCATAGCTATACCTCCCATAATGAATTTAATCTCGTTGATAGCAATAATAACAGTGGTATTAGGAGCTACTTTAGCTCTTGCTCAAAAAGACATTAAGAGAGGTTTAGCCTATTCCACAATGTCTCAATTGGGTTATATGATGTTAGCTCTAGGCATGGGGTCTTATCGAAGTGCTTTATTTCATTTGATTACTCATGCCTATTCTAAAGCATTATTATTTTTAGGATCCGGATCCGTTATTCATTCAATGGAAACGATTGTTGGCTATTCCCCCTATAAAAGTCAGAATATGGTTCTTATGGGAGGTTTAAGAAAACATGTACCAATTACCAAAAATGTTTTTTTATTAGGTACACTTTCTCTTTATGGTATTCCACCTTTGGCTTGTTTTTTGTCCAAAGATGAAAATAAGCACCTGTGCCACAAAAATCCTAAGGTAGTTGGGGAAGTGAAAAAACCCTATACTTTTCATTACAAAACCAATAAACCGGAAAAGGTTGGATTATTTTGTGAAATAATTTTTGGACCTATTCTAGAGTACAACTTTATATACTACAATATTACTAATAGATCATATGATGGAAAGATTCATCTATTGATTCTACCATACGATATATCTATTAGAAGACTGCTGATTTTAGTTTGCTTATTTCATTTAATTGGAATCCTTCTCATTTCAATTTTTTATAAGAACTCAGAAGTCAAGTTGAATTGGGATATGAAATAACCATAACAAATCCAGATAGGCGTTAAATGGTTGATACTATCGCCCCAGGACCAGAACTTCTTGTTTTAGAGGGTGAATTCCTGAAATTTGGTCAACCATTAATGAGTAATCCTAAGGTAGGAAGATTTGGTCAGGGCGATGTGGAAATAGTACTTCAAGATCCATTATGTGTCCAAGGCCTTTTGTTCTTGTTGGCATCTGTTATTTTGGTGGAAATCTTTTTGGTTCTTAAAAAGAAATAGTTCGAGAAGGTTTAATTGGCCAAAATGAATTTCTAGAATTGTGGATTTATTGACATCAAGTTCGTAAAAAGAACCAAATTCTTTTTGGTAATTATATATGATCACAAAAAAAAGAAAAATTTTGAAAAACCCTTTTCCTTTCCTACGAGATACTGGGAAAATCCTTGTATTGCATTGTTGTGACTGTTATTCAGTATTGGCAATAGGTCTGAAAAAGTATCTAAAAATATCAAATTTAGTTATTTGTACCCTATCGAAGTAAGGGACCATGGCATATATATTTGGAATAGATTCCATTTTGAGAGAGTTGAAAAAGCACTATCTCATTCAAAGGTTCTATACATCTACCCTTTCTCAGTGCATTTCTTTAGATAAAGATCACTACAAGAAAACAAAGAATTAGTGAGGGACATTTCCCTCGCTAATCCGTCGCTAAATTAAATTAGCGGCGGATTAGCGAGGGAAAATTCCCCCGCTAATTTCCTCCTCACAAAGGCAAAAAGTTGCGATGGATTAGCGAGGTATTTTTTCAGCAGTCAAAGACTTCAGCAATGGATTTTTGAAACGGATCTGCGAGGGATTTTTATAATCCATCGCTGATCCGTTTCTATTTAGAAAGGGATTAGCAACGGATTATTTTAGTAATTAATAAAAGTTGGAAATTTCCGTCGCTAATCCCAAGCTAATTTGCGAGGAATTAGCGACGGAATTTTTTTTGGTAATGTTTTGATATAAGCTTTCCGTCACTAATCCCAGGCTAATTAGTGACGGACAAGTTCTTTTTAATGTTGCGATTTAAGTTTTCCGTCACTAATCCCAGGCTAATTTGCGAGGGATTAGCGACGGAAAAGTTCTTTTTAATGTTGCGATTTAAGCTTTCGTCGCTAATCCCAAGCTAATTTGCGAGGGATTAGCGACGGATACTCGATTTAATTTCCTTGAACCCCTTGCTAATCCCTCGCTAGTACTGTATAATTTTAAAATATTTTTTTAAATGTTTAAAAAATGCCCTGTAATTGAAGAAAATTTATCTATCAAAATAATGCAAAATTTAATTAAATTAAAAAACCACCAAATAGTCATTATTAATAGATATAATAATGACAAATGTGAATAATACATAAAAATGTTGTCTAAATATCCTAAATAAATATAATAATGAAAACATATGAATAATACATAAAAATGTAGTGTATATATCCTAACTACGAAGCAGGAATCGGTGTGGATACTGGAGCCAACGGAAGGGGTGGGGGTGGATCGGAAGGGCTTGGCTGATGATCTGGATGCGAATCTGGAGGACTGATGACGAAGTCCTCCTCATCCTCAGCATCGTCCTCCTGAACAGCTGGCATCGGCGGTGGCGGAGGTAGATTAAAATTCTGAGACACAAGCGTCAGGTACTCAGTCAAGCTCTGGCTATGGCTCCGATATACCTGTACCTGATGCTCAACTCTCTCCCGCCTCCTCCTCTTAGTGTGTAACTCTCTCTATAGTTGGCTCACATCCAACGAGGTAGAAGAAGTCGATGACTCAGATGAAGCTGGCTGCTGTAACCTCCGCCTTACCCTCGCAGACTCGGAGCCCAATCCATATACGCGTCCTTTCTTGCACCCTCTGTCATCCACCTCGACGAACAACGTCTTCTCGTCGGGCACCCGACTCGGTGTGACCATGCTCGTAGAATCAGTCTGGGAACCTGACTGCACGTGACGCTCAATAATAGTAGTGACAGTATCCTGTCGAATTTGGGGCAAGGAAACACACATAAAATATTTAAAATTAGCGATCAAAATATAAATAATATTAAACTTAAAAATGTATAAGATTGTGTATTCTTACCAGTGTGTGGCGTGATCGATCACTGACATATTGGCCCTTCCTAGGCCCGTCCTGGAACGTATGGGTGCGTCTGAAGAGGTCGACGTAGCTGAAGTCAGGACCTAACTGTCTCCGCTATCATCGTAACAAGAAATGACTAGATGTTAGTTTTTATGATTGATTAAATGTGAAATAGCAGATATACCGAACAATTAAAAATTTTACACTTACCATCCGCTCCTCATGCTCAGTAAAAGAAATAGATCCTCCTGTGTGGGACGCCTGACCAGTGGATCTGTTCTGCTTAGCAGCGGAAGAGATACACTGCCACCTATCGGACCCCCAATGCTCCGATAAAGTAGCCCAATGGTCTGGGGAAATCCTCTTGGGGAAGCTACCCACATGCTTCTTCCGAGCCTTGGACAATGCATCCAAAAGTCTAGCCTTACACTTCTTATTGCGGCATGCTTGGCGCACCAATAGAAGAAAGACTGCAAAATCATTGTTTTCCTGTTACAAGTAATTACAAATAAGAAAATATATTAAAAATAATAAAAAGACTACAAGTAATAATTACAAATCGAACTCACACTCCAAAGATCGAACTACATGTTCCGAACACCAATCGGAACCTGTGAGAAGGTAGCATAGGCTCCAGTGTAGTGTCGCCTAAAAATCTCAACAATCTCCCTCACACATCGAACCGAATGTGTGAACCTGTTCCGAGAAAATAGATTTTGTAATATTAGACAAGTTATAATTTTGAAAATTTAAAAAGCGTATAATAAGTAATTATGTAGCAGACTTACGAGTCACCAACTAGCTCAATCAGCAGTCGCGTGTCGTCAGTAGATGGAGCGCCAACTGTGGACCCTGAAGAACCTGGGATCGGGGTAGGGGCCTACTCTGATCGGGCCTCTTCCGAAGGCAATGGTTGTGGAGCAGGTATACGTGGGGCGATGCTCAGGGACGGTGTCTCATCCGCCCTCGACGACTCACGAGTCGCTGACCGATCATCGGGTGAGGCATCAGAAGCCATATGTATCTGGAATTATTTAAATACATAAAAATGTTCATATTTTGGGAGAATAAAAATATAATAAATTTAAAAGTATAAAGCAAAGTAAAACACTTGTAATGTAACGATTGCAGAACTACTAATTATATCTATACATTAGTTAAACTTGAACCTAGTCTATGGACTTCTGTCATCATCAGATGAGTAGCCTTCCACACCGTCATCTGTAGAGGATCCTGTCTCCCATTCTTCTTCCTCGTCATCGTTTTCATTGTTCGGTTGTGCTTCCTCTATCATTAAGCCCGAATCTATAAAATCGATTGTATCTCCAATACCGGACTCATCTACTAATCTTCCAAAGTTGTCATCCTCAACACATACATTGATTGCCTGCGCATCATCTACATCCTCCTGATATGGTGCCTCGACAACGGGTACATCAATAACATGTCGAGCTTTCATTTTACATACAGCTACCCAATCAGATTTTGGTCTTTTGCTCCCCGGGTAGGATAGGAAATACACTTGTGTTGCTTGTTGAGCTAACACAAAGGGGTCATATTTTGGGTAATTCCTCTTGCAGTTGATGTCAACAAGTTTGTAGTGAGGATGAATTTTAACCCCCCGATTTAGCGTTGGATCAAATCAATCACACTTGAATAGGACAACTTTTAAACAAGGATTCCCAGGGAACTGAAGTTCGATAATCTCCTTCAACACTCCATAATAATCTTCGGCACTATCTCCGTCGCCTTTAACATAAACTCCGCTGTTAATTGTTTTTTTTTCCAAATGACCGATCATGTGTATGGAACCTAAAACCATTTATGAAGTAGCCATGGAAATATTTCACTTGTCTCGAAGGTCCCCAGGCCAAACTTTTTAAGTGTTGTTCAGTCACTTGATTTTGTGGATCATGAACCAAGCAAAAAACAAAGCGTTAATGCACCTTCAATATCAATGTAATTTATTTTAAAGTCTCAATTTGGATGTGTTCAACTCACATAAGTTCTAAACCATCCTGCAAACTCCGACTCTATTCTCCTATCAACTTCATGGTCTGTTATACTCGGCTCATACAACTGCAAGTCATTTTTGAATTTCCTAAAATGACCAAAACGAACACATAAGGATACTCGTTCAAAGTATTTCCGTATAAAATCTAGCAATGTAAGGTAATAGCGGTATACTTACGTAATGTATGGTTGAACTTCTTCACAGTTTAGGTATATGTAATTTGTGGCAGCCTTAAATTCATCCGGTCTAAGATACCTATTGTTAATACTTCCCAAAACCCTCCCTGGAACGGCGCATATAGAACACACAGTGTCACTTGAGCTTGTATCATGAACGCCCTCATCATTCCTAGCCGTAGCTGTATGTCGAGTCTGCACATGCGGCTCAAAATAATAGGAGAAGAATGTAGATGCCTCTTCAACTAAGTAAGCATTGCAAATTGATCCCTCCACTCTCGCCTTATTTTTAACTTTGGTCTTCAAACGATATAAGAACCTAATGCATTTTTTACAGTTAGAACTGATTCACATAGTAGATGTATATATAGATATAATAATACACAATATTTTACCGCTCGAATGGATACATCCATCTATATTGAACAGGACCACCAACCCTGGCCTCATATGGCAGGTGGACCATAAGGTGCTCCATCACGTCAAAGAAGCTGGGTGAGAAGATCTTCTCCAACTTACACATGAGTAAGGCAATATTACCTTCCAGTTGCTTCATATGGGTTGTGGAAAGTTTAGGCGAACATAAGTCACGATAAAAGAGACTGACTTCTGCTAAAACGTTCCAAATTGACACCGGGAGTAATTCTTTAAATGCAGTTGGAAGCAATCTTTCCATAAACACATGGCAGTCATGGCTTTTCATACCCGACATTTTCAGCTCATTCAAATCAACACACCTGCTTAAATTCGAAGCATATCCATCCGGAAGTCGCAAATCTCTAACCCACTCTAGTAGAAGTCTCTTTTGTTCGGGTGTAATAGAGTATTTAGCCTTTGGCATTAATGTCCTCCCGTCACCCAAGCCAATTACGTGTAATTCAGGTCTGTCACAATATACCAAAAAATCACGTCGCGCCTTCACATTATCCTTTGTTTTTCCCTTTACATTCATGACTGTGTTAAAGACATTATCGAACACATTTTTTTCATTGTGCATCACATCTATGTTATGACGGATTAAGTGTGTTCTCCAATGCGACAAATCCCAAAAGATACTCCTTTTAGCCCAATTATGGTAGATGCCTCTGCCATCATCCCTACTAAGCTCCATAGCTGTCTCGGTTATTTTTTATAAATGGCACACTCTATCCCACATACCATCTCCAGAAGCGCGTTGTACAGGGTGTACTGTCTCGCGACCTTTATCCTTCCTGAAAGACCTAGCATCTCTCCTGTATGGATGATCTAAAGGCAAGAAGCGCCGGTGGCAGTCAAACCAAGAATGTTTACCTCCATTTTGCAAGTGAAATGATTTTGTCTGCTCCATGCAATATGAAAATGCTAATCTACCAGCAGTGCCCCAACCACTTAGCATCCCATATGTCGGGAAGTCGTTTATTGTCCAAAGAAGTGCTGCTCGTAGACAGAAGTTCTGTTTCTTTGAAATATCATATGTAGAGACTCCACTAATCCACATCATCCTTAATTCATCTACCAAAGGTTGTAGATAGACATCAATTTTATGCTTCGGATTCCTAGGGCCCGGGACAATGACGGTAAAAAACATAAATGGATCCCTCATGCACATCGACGGAGGCAAATTATATGGAGTAACAATAACAGGCCAATAAGAGTATTGTTTTCCCGACGTTCCAAATGGTGAAAATCCATCTGTGCATAACCCAAGACGCACGTTACGAACTTCAGCTGCAAATTCAGGATGACTACGGTCGAAGTGTTTCCAAGCTTCATCATCGCGTGGATGGCTCATAACGTCCTCTTCCAGTTGACTCTCTGCATGCCATCTCATGTGCTCCGCTGTTGTGGAGGATGCAAATAGTCTCTGCAGTCTGGATGTTAATGGGAAGTAATACATTTTCTTGAAAGGAACGTCTTTCTGTTGTCTGTCCTTTCCTACTTTCCTTTTCGCCATATATCTGCCATGGCCACAGAATTTGCAGTCCCTCCTAGCACTGTCGTCTTTCCAGTAGAGCATGCATCCATTTGGGCAGACATCTATCTTCTAAATAGGTAGCCCTAGACTAGATACCAACTTCTTTGTTTGATAGAAGTCATTCGGGAGCTTATTACTATTTGATAATACCTCCTTCATCAATTGCATCACCTGATTAAAGCATTTCTCCGACACATTGTTGTCGGATTTAATATTCAAAAGCCGAGAAACAACTGATAACGTACTGTGATTCTTGCATCCATCCCATATCGGAGTTTCTGAAGCTCCCAGCATGTCATAAAATTTCTGTGCATCCGGGTTTGGTGGTTCCTCAACATTCTCCGATGATGAAGGTCCAGTTGGAAATTGATGTCCAACTACATCAATCACCATATCTCGATACGGATTGTTAGAGCTTGACTCGACTGCCATAGTACAAGTGCCAGTTATTGATGTAGTTGGTGGCGGATTAATACCCTCACCATGACTAGTCCATCTTTGGTAATTAGCAACAAACCCAAATCTGTACAAATGCATCTCCACTTCATCTGGGGAAAGGTACGCCTTATTTTTGCACTTTCCACACGGACACCTTATAACTAAGGCTGGACCAGTTGACAAATAATATGCAATGAATCGCTTGACCTCCTGTTCAAACTCAGATGTAATTCCTTTAATCCCCTGTACGTGTCTTCTGTACATCCAACCACGATCATCCATCTACATTTAGGCCATAACCATGTAGCTTATTAGCACGTATATAATTCGAATGAATAACAATGGTAGATTGTGATGATCGAGAACCCTAGTATACTCGCTATGAAAATCCCAATTACTTGAAGTGTTGCACAAGAAAGAATATATGCTGATATAATTGATGGATAACAGTAATTTGGTCCCCCAGCATACTGGCTCAGAAAAATCATACAACAAACTTGAGCAGAAAATTATCCCTTGAAACCTTCGGAATGTACAGTGGGAATTATAACACCCTACCTACAGCAAGTTAAAATACTTGGGGAAAAAAATTCCTTTTAGCTCCAATCAATGTTTTACAACTTCAAAACAACCTAAAATTAAAAAAACTAGCCATAGAATATGCTACTTAAGATAAAACAACTATCAATGTGCAAAAACCTAAGATAAAAGACTAAAAGTAGAAGGCAAATGCTAAGATTTTTATCCTTTACCTAAAAAGAGGCTGATGCAGTAGAGGACATGGTTGTAGGTACTATTTTAGTTAAGGTAGTGCTAGCTATGGTGCTATTTTGACCGTAGCGCTATGTATTCATTTATATCTCATAGATTTGGCAAAACTCTAAAGACGACCCTTACCCATCCAGTTGACTCATATAGAGTATCTACTCTTAATAAGACGGTGTTGGCTTCTAACCTTATTCATAAAGGATGCTAAGCAAGAATTGGTGATAAAGAATTCGAGGCAAATTTGATACAAATTCATATAGTGGATTTCAATGTAATTTTAAAAATGAATTGGTTGGTCAACAATTATCACTCATTAGATTGTCAGGAGAAGAAAGTATAGTTCTTTTTATCAAGTAGAGTAATATACATCAAAATGTGGCTCACCATGCATAGATCAACTTCACAATGAAAAGAACATATGGAAATACACTAGGTAAGAATCAATAAGAATCTGTTGGCATGCCACCTCAATTTTTAAAAAAAAAATTGACAGAGTTTCCCTTATAACTTGAACGTTTTCCAGGTGCAAGGCCACCACAATTCACACAACATTCATTGTAAAAAATTCACAAAATACAAATAAGCTCAAAATATTTAATCAACAACACCAAATTTGAGGGTAATCACCCATTACCCATAGAGAGTGATCACCCATCACTCACGGGATTCTAAAGATGATATTGGAGGATTTTCTTACCTAAGAATAGCTCGTCTGTCCAAAACAATCAATGAAGAACTGTATGCCTAACCTGTGCATAGTAATATGTAGGAGAGTTAGATTAAAATTTTCAGCAAAATTCAATAGAAATAGAGTATAATAAAATACTCTTAAGATATAATAGAATTAAATAGAAATAGAGTATAATAAAATCCCCAAATTATATTTTTGGTACTGAGATCAAAACTACACAAATCCAGTATAAACAACATACAAGCTTGTCTCTCAAGCATTAATTAACAAGCTGATCTCCTTCAATTCACCTCCAATCAATGTAGGAGCTTGGCCTTGTTTGTTAATTAATAAGTCTGGGTCAAATCTCTGTCAAGAACAATTTTAACCTAATTTCATTTTTAACCCAAAACCCATAGCCAGGATCTATGGATCATGTTGACCCATTAAATTGTCTTTCATCTTAGCCATTGAATTTAAGGCAATTTCAAACAAGATCATTGCAACCCTTGGATCAAAACAAAGTGACATTTAGAAAACCAGTTAGGAGTTCAAATCCTACTCTAGATATCAGATTCTTAATTTTTTTAGCTTTACAAGATTATGAATAAAAAAAAAAAAAGGAACGCGAAGATCTAATCAAGAAAATGAAAGTATGAAAATTAAGCAGAATATTGAATTAGAAATGCTCAAGGTGTTAAATTATGTTAACAGCTTTTGATTTTTTATCTTTGAATGGAGGATGTGCTTCGTGTTTTTTGTTGAATCCGACGTGATGCAAATCAAACATCAACTGAAGCACTAGAGACAGCATATGTTGCCATAGTACGAAATATTTACTGAAAATATATTCAGCCTCTATACCACCAACACTTGGTAAAACTATTTTTTGATATCACAGACCCAAATCACGATTTCAAGCAGCAAGTTAGCACCAACAAGGGGAAAGAGAGAGGGGGGACGCTAAACTAAACTAAACTAGAGAGACGGAAAAAAAGCCAGCCAAACTATAGAAAGATCCAATGAATGAGGAAACTAGCATCTTTAGTCTAGGTAAATTAAGCAGATGAATGAAATCCCATTCTAATGCTCTAAAATGCTCTTAATACCTTAAAACGTGTACATCTACACCATTCCCAAACTTCAAAATCATAGAAAATTATGAAGTACAACTCAGAAATCCAGCAACAAAAGAAATATGAGTAAACCAAATAATATCACACACCATGGAAATAGAACAGTCGTTCCAAAACACCTGGTTTTCTCGCACACAAGACACCAAGAGAGATGCAGATATAGTTCCAAAAAAAAATCATAATTAAGAACAAGGAGGCACTGATCCTTTTCACAAATCATAGTACTAGCAAATAATAACATAGCAAAAAGCAGTATGATGTAATAAAAATTTGTAGAGAAAGACGCAGAATAGAATGTCATGCAACCAGCAATGCAGAGCAGTTACATTTTTTAATATCAGGTTTCTACAGACAGGAGACAATGGAGTAGGAACTGTAAATACTAGTCCAAAAGTTTCCCCCTTCAAAACTTTTAAGCTGACCCCAATTGCAAAAACAGGGGAAGCAGTATCTCTTCAGGAGGACACCAATAACATGCAATATAATGCACAGGAAGATGACCCCTCAACTTGATATTTAGTTTTCACATACCCACAGCCCACACTAAACAATGGAGACAAAGAATGTTTTTCTCTCTTCAATAAAAAAAGAAAAACATTTTTTATTTATGTTTTAAGCATGAAAAGAATGGCATCTTGGTGGAAATTAAACAGAAAATATGTTGGATCTGAAAGCCCTGTTGAGAGTTTGACTTGAAGCCGTTCTCATGGCAAGTCAAAGGCCTATGAGGCAGAAGCATAGGTTTTTGCAGTTTTCACAAGAATTGTTTGTAATCTTGTACACGAAACCTTGAAAAGGATTGGAGCTGTTCTCCCACAATATATATATATATATATATATATATAAATATATGTATATATATATATATATGTATGTATATGTATATATATATATATATATATATAACCTTTTCACATCAGATTTGCAGGCAAGGTTCGTCTCCAGTATAAATAAAACTGAATATCTTTTAATATTCACATAATAATATGCTATATTAGTAATAATTGTAATTAATGGTTCAAATTAAAAAAGAATTTAAACTGGGTAAGGTAGTTATTTAAAATAAAATTTAAAGGAGGATCAGATGATTAAGAAACTGTTTGTGTACAGTGACATGGAATTCGACCAGGCCTCTTCAAATCCTTGGGAAACTGATTACCAGGCTATAGTGAGGAAGTTTGGAGAGAGAGGCTATGAAAATTGTGTGCCAGAGATTGTTTTTTGGAATTTGAGAGACTCAATGGCAACCCCTGTTCCAGGAAATCAAGAAGGAGTCGCACTGGTGAGTGGATTCTCAAAAAATTTGATGACTTTGTTCTTGGAGGATACTGAAAAATTGGGTCCAGTAACTGTCATGGAGGCTGCAATTTCTAGGGAGGAGTACAAGAAGCTCGCAGTTCTTGACTGATCTAATTTGCTTGTAAAATACCTTTCCTGAGCCTCCATTCTTGGATGTGAACTTTTGATTCTCAAAGATTACAATATTGCTTATCTAATGAATCGAGATTGTTTTCTAGCAAGGAAGAATTATGTTTTCTATTCATAATTTTGCTGATCTATAATTCATACTATTTAACAAACCCTTTTCCAGAAAAGAAGCATTGGATTCTCTATTCATAGTATTACCCAACCAACCATATCTATATGTTAAACTTTCCATATACTGGCACAACGAAACTTTTCTCTTTACATGTCGTCTGGCCCCCAAAAGAACAACATACAACATTGTTCCTTGCATTTGTTTTCTGCCCTGCACCTCAAAGGAACTACACACTACACTGTTCCTTGCATCTCTTCTAGCTTGCATATACAATTTTGCTACCAAATTTTTTATCATCAATTTTCACCTTTGTTTTAACCCTAAATCACCCATTTTTTCATGCTAAAAACTTCCTCAAACATTAATATATCATGCAGGCTCAAATTCACATAAAGTCCATGGTATAAGTCCTATTTGTGAACATTCAAAAAATGCATCAAATAAGACCACGAAAATGCATCAAATAATGTCACACAGGAGAACAGAAGAAAAAATGCAAAAGAAAACAGGGAGATAACGTCGGACAAACATAAGGCAGAGTGTAGTCACCAAATCTGGCACCAATTGCATAAGGAGGATAAACAGTTCAAGAAATTTTTGTGGTTATTCAAGAAATTGCATATCAATGTTCCATTGATTGAAGTACTATCCCAATCAACAAATCTAAGCTAAATTTCAACATATTAACATTGATATGCAACTGATACCCTTTTTGTCCTGAGCTTTATCCACGAGCTGCCGGTAGATGTCCACAGCTTGATGAAGGTCGCCGGCGACAGTCGTCCACAGCGGCGCAAGGCGGCAGTCGTCCACAGCTCGATGAAGGTCGCTGGTGGTTCGATGGTGGGGGGAAATAATGCTTTGGTCAGATGGTCTTTCGGTGGTAGGAAAGGCAATGAGGAGGTAAGGTCGCCGGCGGGATTGGAAGGGATAGCCGGAGAAGACAGAGAAAAGAGGAAAGAACGAAATGAAAGGGAAGACAGAACAGATCTAATAGTCGTCGGGCTTTGCGAGGGATATTTCCGTCGCTAATCCCTCTCTATTAGCGAAGGATTTGTGACGGCATTAAAAAAAATAAATACAATCCCTCACTAATCACTCGCAAATTAGCGTGTGAGTAGCGAGGGATTATTCAACGACGGATTAGCGACGGTCAACCTCAACGGATTTTTAGTGCCTTTGTGATCCCTCTCTAATTGTGTTTTATTAGAAATGGATTAGCGAGGGATTTTTTGAATTTCGTATTGCGCTCAAAATTTTCACTTTTTTCAAGTTATAAGTTTATATCCCTCGCTAATCCCTCTCAAATCCCTCGCTGTTATTATCTGTCGCTATTTAGAGAGGGATTAGCGACGGATATGACATTTTCCTCACTTTTTTTAATACTCTATGAGGAAAACATATTTATTTCTGTCAACACTTAGCTACGGATTAAAAGCATGAAATCTTTCGCCAGTAAACAATTCTAAATAATCATCATGGTGTTTGTTTAGGTTTAATTAATATCGATCCTGTTACGCTTACTAATATATGAAAAGTTTAATTAGTATTGACGTGTTTTTATATCCCAAAATTGTATTTATTACCCTAATCAAATGTAATAAAACGTAATATATAGAACTTTGGTTATACACGTAAACACTCATAGTAATTAAATGTGTGTTCATATTTGCATAATTATATATCGACCATATATGATCGATGCATCAAATATATATATATATATATATATATATATATACACACACACACACATATACATATAAAGTGATAAATGTATTATATATATACTACACATGACAAATTTGTACAGAGGTATAATTTGTGCATATCATTTAATTATAATCTATACTTCGTAATTTGTCAATGGTAATTACACGTATATTGAATGCAAATACATTGGTTATAATTCAATAAATAATAAAGAATTAAGTATTTGTAAGGATATTACATAAAAAAATTTACCACACACAAAAGTATCGTGAGGAAAAAATTTGAAAATTCACAAAATAGGGAATCCCTTGGAAATTAGCGAGGGATTAGTGATGGAATATTCAGCGACGGATTAGTGAGGGATTCATCAATCCCTCGCCAATAACACTCTAATCCGTCGCAAATTAGGCAATGAATTGTGATGGATTTATCTGTCGCTATTCCCTCACAAATTAGCGTGGGATTAGCAAGGGATAAGTTGAAAATTCGAGGCTAAAAATTTACGACGGATATTAAGTAAAAAAAAAATATTTGTCACAAATCCCTATCTAATTAGCGACGGATTAGAATGGGAATTTTTATCCCTCGCTAATTTGAAAGGATAATTGGATAATGCTGATCCGTCGCAAATTAGAGAGGGATTAGCGACGGAAAGTCAATCTGTGTGCCGAACTCATTTTCCCCTCGCTAATCCCTCGTAGATTTAGCGAGGGATAAATCCCTCGCTAATTCCTGCCTTTCTTGTAGTGGATCTTTCCTCTTTCATATGGTAAATATTTCTCAGAACATGGAGTAACAATTTTTATTAGAAAATTTTCTCTAATGAATTCTCTAGGAACCTTTATAGTAAATGGAATATATAGAATTGTCATCAATCAAATATTGCAAAGCCCCGGTATTTATTACCGGTTAGTTATCAACGTCCATGAATGATAAATCATATATCGAACCGACAAATTGGAAAAATTAGGTGCTATCATATAGCTTTGTATTAGCTAAGTTCACAAGTTGGAGATAAGCGAACTTAAACCACTAACATCAGTCGCAGGGTAAACCACCGCCTCTCAGGTCCCCCGACCAAGAAGTACTGGATTCTCTTCTCTTTCGGATAGGCCCTGAAAGGAGAAGGAAGGCTGGAATGTCAATAGGCATCTATTATTGAATTCACCCGACCCGATAAATTGATAAGGAGTTGCTTAATGATGCTTGAATATGTACTTGTTAGTGCCTATTTATTTTTTATCGGTATTTATGGATTGATCACAAGTAGAAATATGGTTAGAGCCCTCATTTGTCTTGACAACAACCCTAGTAGCCATTTTTATATCTGGTTTACTTGTAAGTTTTACTGGGTATGCCTTATATCCCTCTTTTGGGCAATCTTCTCAACAACTAAGAGATCCGTTTGAGGAACATGAGGACTAGTTGAAGTACTTCAACGAGCCTCCCAATATCAATTCTTTCCATTCTACTAATGAATTTTCTAGAATAATTCGTAAATCTAGATCGGCTAATTGTTCTCGATTAGCACCCTGCACCAGTAGATATTTCTCGATTGCGAAATATATCGAAGCATTGAGTAGTAAAAAGAAATACTATCACTTCCCCCTAACAAAAATACATAAGCAAACTTATCTGTCATGATGAAGAAAAAAGAAAAAGTGAAAATCCATTTTATTCATGTATTTGTACGAATTGTTCTATAGTCAAAACTTGTACAATTTTCCCACTTTGCAAGATGCCGTATTAGAATACTCTCTGAAGAAACCAAGCAAATGAGTTCTCTTTTTTCTTTTCTTTTTTTCTTTTTCCCGTCGTGAAGAAAACATTAGATTGGGTAAATTTTTATATGATAATTTTATTTAAAAGAATTTAATCATTATACAATATTTTGTTTTAATCCAATAAAAGAAGAAATTTATTAGAATATAGTTGAACTTCGTCATTGCTATTGTACCAATATATTAATAAATCAAGATGTAACTGATGAATCAAATATTATAAATCTATAATACTGTTATACAAATAGCAAATACTGTGTCCTCAATGAAGTTCAAATCCAAACATTCAAATTAAGGGTTACTGGCTTGAGCCACCAAACCATCACGGCGGCGGTGAACAATAGAGTACTGAAAAGGAACTCTTTGGACCATGGACGCTATAATTCACTTATGACAATCACTTTTGATAAAGTTGCTAGTATTGTCAAATAAAAATAGTTAAATACTTTAATGTGAATCTTTATATTAAATTAAATATAAATATTTTATTTAAAAAATAAAAAGAATATATATATATATATATATTACTTTTAAATTAATAGTTTGTAGTCGAATATCTTACTCTATTTTATGATATTTAAGATTAAATTCTTTCTTCTTCAATCTTTAAAATACTAAAAAAAAAATTATGGTGGAATATTTATTAAAAGGGCATGATATTATTATAATATTTTTATTAAAAATGAAGGAAAAGATAATTAGTTTCTTTCACCTTCATGTATGATCTACTCTTATACATGAACAGTTTTCAAAGTCTCAAAATAGTTTTGAAAGACAACTAAACCATCAAAAGCAAATAAACCATATCCAACCCAATCAAACCGAAAATTCATATCAATCATATGAACAAAAATTCAATCGAATTTGAGCACCGAAACCCTTCTGGCTTTTCAGTGAACGTAGGTAACTGACTGCAGCGCAAAGGAAGGGGCAGCCGCGGCATACCGTTTTGCTTAGGCGCTCAAGGAATATTGTACAGTGGCTCGAAAAGCCATTAGCAATATTGAAGAATCAAGCATACTAAAAGCGAAAGATTTCAAATTTATTACTCATCCAAAGATTTCAAATTTGTTACTCATCGGGTGCCGCATCAATACCCTTTTCCTAATAATTTAGGATCATCAAAAAAATATTCTGAAGGAGGCTTATCAAATTTTGGATTAGCCAAAGAATCTAATGAAAATGAAATCAACACAAAAAAATATTTATTTAGAATGGTACTCGCATTACCAATCATAACACAAGAAACTAATGCAAGCCAATAAGTTGTTAACTATAGTCCACACATATTCCCTATATACATACTCAGCATCTAGAAGACAATATATAGCTAAGAACCAAATCTATAGGAGAAACTATCATACTACATGTAAGCTAAGTTTGCAAGGCAAACAGTTAACAATATTGTACAAGATGCCTAAATATTCAAATCAAACGCAATCCATATTTGAACTCCCATTCCAGGGGAGACATCTGCAAATTCCTTCTATTACTTGATTTGTCTCTCTTGATCCGGACAAGCTTATCATAGACACACCAGGGGAAACTGATGTAATGGTCTCGATTCAGTCCCTCACTGTAGCAACCCCAGTATCTAGGATGATATGTGACATGATACCAAGCTGATGCTTTTGCATATTCATCATCTGATTCACCTCCTCTCTTAAACCAGGACCTAGCTTCCTTCCTCAATGCACGTATAGGCACGCCAACAGCCTCAGCATCTTTCCTCCAGTCAAAAGACCTTGACATCTTCATGACACCACCACTCAATATTTCAGCTTCAGTTTTTATGCCATAGTATTCCATCAGATTACCCAATTTATAATCATATTAATTCGTATACTCAAAAGCTTCATCAATGTAATCGTCAAATCCAGGTATTTCCAAGTCAATATCATATGATCTCCTGGCCACTTCCCTGGTAAACGATTTAATAGAGCTTGTATGTGGTGCCTTGTCTTTGACCTCTCTAAAGAGCTTTCCAATGACATTCTCTGATAAGTAAGTGGTCTTGTCAGGCTTTTCCATGAAATCTGGATATTCTTTCACACGTAGATGAGATGGGATCTCAGCTGGAACACCTGTTTTTGGAAAGTCTACTGCAATGGAGAACAAAGCTGCAAGAGCTAGGCAAGGTTGGCTCATTGCCCTCTCGGGTTCCGTGTCAGCAAAGATAGTGTGGGCATTCGCAATGATTCCTAAACTGTCGTTCACTATGTAGTTGGTGAAATACTCCTCAATTTCCTGCATTACAGATAAAAACCCTTTTTATGTAACAAAGTAGAGAGGGTGACATTTGAAAATGCATTAAACTATTACAATGTGATGAATCGACACATTTATGAAATGTAATCAATATCTTATGTTCAAAGAAAATTACCTATTCTGCATAAATTCAAAATACTGCACTTAGATGATTTCCTTCCTGTGTGCATAATTTATATGTTAACCTTATCACATGCGACTCGGCTGCTAATAGATTATAAAGTCAGGCACAAGCTCATGTTAGGAGAAAACAACAGCGACCAATAGAAAAATGTATAGAACAAATACAACTCAGCATGTTAGACTCAGTCTAGTTTACAGATCAATCAATCAGGGGACTTTCAACCATATCCAGTAGACCAGAGAGGAGCCCAGATAAACTAGAAGGAGCAAGAGGAGATGGCTTATACTTATCAAGGACACAGATCATATTTTCACATATTCATTTTCTAAGAAGGTGCCCCATTTACTAAAAGTCATCTTTGCCTCATATCACAGTTCTCCCCCTTTTAGATCTGCCATTGACTATAGGTCAAGATAACAAGGAAAGCAAATGCAACTGCATCAATCAGCATAGATAAAGGCTGCAAAAAACTAAATCTTAACATCAAAAGATACCAGGTACAACTTTAGGTTGACTACAATTTAGAGCCGAAAAAAAAGGTACAGGAAATCTTTAAAAGCTACGTATTAATAATTGATTCATAGGATCCCTAATCCTCCAGAAAGGTAGATCTGAGAAATTATTCAGCTTTACCTACAGAATGAAATTTTGCCAAAGAAAGACGACAAAATTCATATTATATGATAAGATACATGAATCTGGGAAGGATATCTGATCAGACATCAAATTGTCGGACGAAATATGTTGCATTTGAAGATTTTCCCAAATCAAGGAAAGGAAAAAAAAAATCCAACAGTACTTAAATTACCTTCAATTATAAATCATTTGATTGCAAAGAAAAGAAATAAAAGAATATGCTGGACTCAGTTGAATATGAGTAAGATTAAGCCAGCTAACCCCACTTACCTGGATTGTCCACAAGAGACTTATAAGAAAATATATGATGGAAGTTTATGGGTATTATATTATATAAACCAGAAAAGACAGGGACCAGGCACATACTAATTATAACGTGTGCTATGTCATGGCATAATAGCTACAAGGGACAGGTTACTGTAATAGGAACTGCATCCAGTCTTGCTCGATTTACCATATAAAATATAAGGTTCCACAAATCACCAGTAAAGAGCAAAAATGCTGCTTCAACATTTCTGTATTCAGGAATTAATACCTCAATGGTAACTTCATGATCCAATTGCACGGTCGTCGCTGGTGTGTAATCCATAGGAAAGACTTGGCACGGTGGGATCAGTTCGGGATCCCAACAGACGAAGCAAATATCACCATCCAAATCACTTCCAGAACATTCATCTGGGTGGGGCCTGTTATCAACATGTAAACTATCTTAGTGGCAATTCTAAAAGGGGAAAACTTAATAAACACTGTCAAGTGTGATTGAAGATAATGATCAGTTTTTAAATGCATATTTAACATTAAAAGAAAACTACAGTTTGTGGAGGCAAGGATCAACGTTACCGTCTGATTTTCCCAGTCTTCTAATGTTCCAGAGTTCTCTGAGACTCAATTCTTTGTGTTTCTTAAGTATTCTAGTCAAATTCACCTGTCCAAAAGTACTTATGCAGTCTATGTTCTCTTCCCCCAGTTTCAAATTTCTTTGTGGTCCTCCCAAGTTATTCATTCATTATCTTTCACCTTCATAACCAGGAGTGTCACGTAATCCCTTGAACAGCATGGTGACAACTATTGATTAATTCCAGAAACAATAGCAAAGTCCTTTCCGTGACAATATACCTAACTGCAGGAAAGTTCCCCCACCTACCCACCCAGGATCATTTTAATTTTAAATGCCGTATTCTGAATTTTTTTTTTCTTTTTTGGGGGGTGCAGTGATCTCCATGAAATAGCTAAGACAAACTACTTACACTATGATGTGTCGACAAAATTAAAAAATTCACACTATATCTCAAGTAAAGGAATCTTTTTTTGTTTAACAATGAAAAGGAAAAAAAAAAAGCTTGGCAGATTACACTAGCAAAGAGGGTGTCATAGCCAAAACCAAAATGTTACTGTTATATCTCAAGTAAAGAATCCTTTTTTGTTTGACAGAAGGAGGGGGGGTGAGAATGACCCTTGGTAGATTAAGCTTCAAAGATGCAAAGGGATCACACCTTACCAAGACATTTAACCCGCACAATCTCACAACTTCACAAGAAATTATTAATGTCTCACTCTTATCTTCATTAGGCTATGAATCACTCATTTAATTTCGATTTCCCATTGAAGAAATTGTCAGAAATAAAAAACATGAACCAAAATTTAATCCTACGTGTTTTCCCAATTATCGAGTTGTCTACATGAAGTACACTTCATACTAAGTGAAATCACTCCATTCACTTGACAGAAAGAGACAAACAAACTAAGCAAGTAAATGAAAGGCACTCATTTGATCATTTTAAAAATTAAATAAATAAAAATTTTAATATTTTGATTTACCTTCTCCCTCGCTGAGGAAAAACAACACAGTCCACCATATGATGTAATGCTGGCACATTAACAGCCTTCAAAACACGAATATCACCCGGGTGCAAGCACGGGTTCTTAGCAACCACAACCCTCCTTCCCTCAAGGATGGTTTTTCTTTTGGGGTAATCTTCGTATAACAATTGGGAGTCTTCATAAAACTGCCTCCGTCCAGCACCAGAATACTGGACAAATACCTCACCATATTCCAAAGTGTTAGTTTCATCAAGACATCCCATCATCGACCTGCCGCTGGGAATAAATATCCTAGTCTTGACCCTCAAATCCAGCAATTTTGATGCCCGGAATGTCTGCAACATCATTGAAAGAAACGGTTCAAAATCAGGCTTATAGCCACACTTGAGCAATTCTTTGAGAATATTTGTATTCTCTCCAGGAGACATTAACTCTAATGCCTCATGGGCCCTCAATGGATCTGTTAGGATTTTGTCCAATTGGGCAACAGCTTCTCTTTGCTTCTTCTCAAATACATGATCCATGACCCCAAAGGTGGACAAGAGACTGATAAATTGGCGGTTTAGAAAACAAGGCTGATATTTACTCCATTCCAGTACATCTAACTTAATATTATCAGAATCATATTTCTTCATGCTCTTTCTCAGTGACAACTTCCTTGATGACGTCGGATCAACAGCCACAACACCTTTGAAGCCACCATATCGAATTTGAAATGCAGATGGAGGAAATGCTTTGAGGCCACATTTAGCGGCGACTCTCCGTGCAAAATCAGCCGATATTTTTCCAATACCATCAGAAAATATATATTTGGCTGATGCTCCTCTCCCCACTATGTCTGGAATCATTTCAATTTCATCCCTTCTAACACTTAGTGTTTCTGTGGAGGAACTCAATGATTGACCAAGCCTAGCAGCATACTTCGCCACATTTCTAATCCCACTAAAATCACCCATCCATGCTCTGATATCAGCAGCATCAAGCCCAGGTCTTGAGGCAAACATCCAGACAGAATTTTCCCTCAATTGACTTGCGAAAAATGCCAGAAATTCAAACTTCTTATCCCCAATAACTATGCCTTCCTTTAATGTTGACAGTATTCTGTCATAAATTTCTGTTCTTCTTTTCTCACTACCACAAGAGTTGCGAGGCAACAAGGCTGTAGAAAAAATTTTATCCCATTCCTCATCAACAAAGGAGACACGAAGAAAATTATCAATGTCCTCTGGATAATTGCGTAATACACGGTTTGGCACATTAACCTCTGGACCGCAGAAATATACTTTGCAGGGTGTTACTACAACTCTGCGTACATATACCAAGCCATCATCCAAAGTAATGGTAGGTGACTTTGGCACGTTTTTTATCTTGAAGTGCTTGTTAAACTGCTCAGTGAACCATGTCACAGGCTCATAGCAGCACTCCTTCAAATTGTACAAATTTTCTACGGCATGCTCTATGTATCATGTGTCTGCTTTTTGTTTTTTTTTTTACCACGCAAAAAAAATTTGCATCCAATTTTGGACCAGGAAGACATCCATTCTGTACCAGAATACAAATTTTGAACAAAATCCCAAATGGCAACGCTAGTCCTCGGGGTGGACACATAATGGGAACCAAAACCATACTGCAAGAATAAGAGGAACCATTTTCCAAAACAAATGGCTTTTCACTTTCTTTGTACCACGCAAAATAATATGCAAATTGTGGAAGTTGAACGCTATGAGAAAGCTCCAGACAGATACCCGAAGATTGCCCAATGTAGGACGGAGTGAAATCTGTTGTCCTGACCCACTAGTCATCCTGAGTTTCCACACGATAGCTGTAAATTGAGGCCTCAAGTTTTTTGAAGATCCGTGGTGCTCCAAATAACTAGTCAACCAGAGAAGAATACACATGTCAAAGATCCATTCCAACCGAAAAAACATGAGCCTTTAGCCTAATAGTCTATAACAAACAAGAAATAACATTTCAATATCTAAGAAAGTAGATGCAAAATAAGAATATTATATTTGGTTTAATTAATGAATTCTTCTGATTTGTGTCTAATGTTGTCTCCCTTATTTAAGCATATTCCAAGTTACATCACCCTATCTTTACACATAATAGAAATGACAGTTCAATAGTAAATTATATTTCATGAGTATTTATGTTGTACACCTCTATGTTGAAGTTCAGGAAATCAAAACTTAATACATGCAGACATAACAAAGAAAAGCCTCCGTGCACCCAAGAACATAAAACGCATTTTGGAATGAGGAAAGAATAAATAATATCAACAACAACAACAAACTAAGCCTTAATCCCAAGTAACTTAGGGTCGGTTAAATGAACCAACGTTCGGCAACGTGTGATCATCCACATAAATCCTCTCTCACCACTTCCTTCTATCGAACGTGTTGAAGTTGTGCTTCAGCTGCTGCAACAATGTCCAAGCTGGAATTTTACATATGTTTTTTTTAGTTATTTGACTGTTTCAGATGATTTGCTGATTTTTAGGAGGTTGTTGATCATGGAAATGTGTTCCATGTAGTGCCTAGTTTTTAGATGTTGATCATGGAAATGTGCTCCATGTAATGGCTTGTTTTTCTCATTCCTTCAGTTACTATTTTTGCTGTATTTAAACAAATTTTTAGACAAAATAAAGTGAAGAGATTTTACACAGCAAACTATGCTGTTCTTTCTTGCTCCTATTGATCCTTTGATCATTTTAGTCTATCTCATTCTGTTTTAAATTCCAACAGTTTGGTATCAGAGCAACCTTCTTGAGGGACCTGTGATTGTGAGAAATTTTCTTTTCTGTATTTTTTCCTTTCTTCGTCCATGGATTCAGAAACTCCTTTCACTACACTAGCACCACCAGTTTTTAATGGTGAAGGTTATCATGTCTGGGCAGCAAGGATGGAGGCTCATCTGGAGGTAAATGATCTCTGGGAAGCAGTGGAGGAGGACTACGAAATTCCTCCATTACCTGCAAATCCAACTATGGCGCAGATCAAAAATCACAAAGAGAAGAAATCAAGAAAGTCGAAGGCAAGAGCCACATTATTTGCTGCAGTCTCTTCTAAAATCTTTGTCAGAATTATGACAATGAGATCATCTTTTGAAGTCTGGAATTTCCTGAAGAAGGAGTATGAAGGAGATGAGAGGATTAAGGGAATGAAAATTCTGAATCTGATCAGGGAGTTCGAGCTTCAAAAGATGAAAGATTCTGAGACAGTGAAGGAGTACTCTGATAAATTACTTGGAATTGCAAACAAAGTAAGGTTACTTGGTTCTGAATTTTCTGATTCCAGATTAGTTCAAAAAATCCTTGTAACTGTTCTTGAAAGGTTTGAAGCTACCATTTCCTTACTGGAAAACACTAAAGATCTGTCAAAGATTAGTTTGGTAGAATTGATGCATGCTTTACAGGCACAAGAACAGAGAAGGCTCATGAGGTCTGAAGGGTCTGTTAAAGGTGCATTAGCTACAAGAGCTCAGTCCAATCAAGGAGGAAAATGGAAGAAGAATGAGAAGAACAAGAAGAGAAACTCAGGTTTTGATTCTCCTAATACTATTAAGGGAACAAAATCTGATTTTCCTCCTTGTAACTGTGGAAGAAAGGGTCATCCACCCTCCAAATGCTAGAGAAAGCCAGACCAGCAATGTGAAAAGTGTCATAAAATGGGACATAATCAAAGAATTTGTCAGAGTAACACTCAACAAAAGACTGTGACACAAGTGAATTTGCATCAAAAGAATGTTGCTCAGATTGCTGATCAAGAAGAGGAGGAGCAACTCTTTGTAGCCTCTTCCTTTGCAACCTGTCATTCAAGTGAGAAGTGGCTCATTGATAGTGGTTGTACCAACCATATGACCTTTGATCGTGATCTCTTCAAGGAATTAGACACTTCTATAGCTTCCAAAGTGAAGATTGGCAATGGAGAGTACATTGCAGTCAAGGGAAAAGGCATAGTAGCAATTGAAAGCACTTCAGGTTTCAAAGTTCTCTTTGAAATAAATCAGTGTTTAATCAAGGATGCAAAAGGCCATGATATATTCAAAGTAAAAATGAAAGGGAAAAGCTTTGCACTTGATCCATTGGAGGAGGAGCAAGCAACACTCTCTGCAGCAAAAGTGAATACAGAAATTTGGCACAAGAGACTTGGCCATTTCAATCATATAGCTATGGTGAATTTGCAGAGAAAGGAATTGGTTCAAGGTCTCCCTTACCTTGAATCTAAAATTCCATATGTAAAGCCTGTCAACAAGGAAAGCAATCAAGACTTTCCTTCAAGCAAGCAACTTGGAGAGGTATTGAAAAGCTGCAATTGATACACACTGATTTAGCTGGACCTCACAAAACTCCATCTCTGAATGGGAGTAGGTATTTCCTTATCTTCATTGATGACTATTCTAGAATGTGTTGGATCTATTTTCTCAGATTCAAGTCAGAAGTTGCTGGTGTTTTTTGGAAATTCAAGCAATGGATTGAAACACAAAGTGCTCACAAAATCCAAACCTTAAGATCTGATAATGGGAAGGAGTACACCTCAAATCAGTTTAATTTTTTCTGTGAAGAAGCTGGGATTGAACATCAACTCACTGCTCCATACACTCCACAACAAAATGGAGCCAGTGAGAGGAAAAATCGTACCATAATGGAGATGGCTAGATGTTTGATGTTTGAGAAGAATTTGCCAAGGGAATATTGGGCAGAAGCAGCACACACTGCAGTCTTCCTTCTCAACAGGCTTCCTACAAAAGCTGTAGCAGAAAAAACTCCATATGAAGCCTGGTATGGGTTTAAACCTTCTTTGAAAAATCTCAAAGTATTTGGATGTTTGTATTTTATTTATGTTCCTTAGATCAAAAGGGATAAACTGGATAAAAAGGCAGAAGCAAGGATCTTTGTTGGTTATAGCACAATCTCTAAAGCCTACAGAATTTTCCAACCAAACACTAAGAAAATCTTGATAAGCAGAGATGTGCATTTCATGGAGCATAATGAGTGGGATTGGGAAGGAAAGCCATTAGCTTTGGTTCCTGAACAAGTTCCAAAATTACAACTCAAAGAAGATGAGTTGCTTGATGACATTCCTATTAGAGGTATGAGATCACTTTCTGATATCTATCAAAGATGCAATGTAGCTATACTTGAACCTACAGATTTTTGGGAAGCTAAGAAGGATCCAAAATGGATTACTGCAATGAAGGAAGAGCTCAAGATGATTGAAAAAAAATCAGACTTGGAAGCTGGTGAAAAGACCTGCAGGTAGAAAAGTGATTGGAGTAAAGTGGGTATTTAGAACCAAGTTGAATCCTGATGGCTCAATCAACAAGCATAAGGCTAGGCATGTTGTGAAAGGGTATGCTCAGATTTCTGGTGTTGATTTTTCTGACACTTTTGCTCCTGTTGCCAGACTAGAAACAATTAGGTTGTTGCTTGCAATAGCTACACAAAAAGGTTGGAAAGTCTATCAACTTGATGTTAAATCAGCCTTCCTAAATGGTTTCTTGGAAGAAGAGATTTGTGTTGAGCAACCTGAGGGATTTACTGCGAAAGGCCAAGAAGATGATGTATACTTGCTCAAAAAGGCCTTGTATGGCCTGAAACAAGCTCCAAGAGCCTGGTATAGCAGAATTGATGAGCACTTGATGCAACTGGGCTTTAGAAAAACTCTCAGTGAAGCTACCCTCTACATTAAAGGTGATGAAATCAATTTTGTAGTTGTTTCTTTGTATGTGGATGATTTTCTGGTTACAGGAAGCAATGAAGAACTTGTGGGAAAGTTCCAAGAAGATATGAAGCAAACCTTTGAGATGACAGATTTGGGAGAGATGGCTTATTTCCTAGGAATGGAAATAAAGCAGAACAATGGGGAAGTGTTTATCTGTCAAAAGAAGTATGCTAAGGAGATTCTGAAAAAATTCAGAATGGATGCATGCAATGATGGTGAATGCAGTAACAGGGAGCCATGGACGGAAAAAACAGAGACAAAAAAAAAATTAAACGCGAGCCATAAAGGCCATGCGGAAGCGTGAAGATCATACCTTTACGTTCCTTAACCCTCCTAGGTTGCGTAGGAACAGATTGAACGGCTGGAATCACCTCGCTTTGCACAGTTGAAGGAGCTTCCGGTTGAACACCCGCTAGCCTTCGACTTCGTCTTGTTTGCATTAACGCTTAGCTCTCCAGCTCTCGGGATATTCCTCAGCCTAACCTCAAGTCGGTGAACACTATGGTGAAGAGGAAGGGTCTCAATTCTCCTTGGTTCGTTCGCTATTGATTAGCAAAGAACAAGAGAAAAACAAGAAGAATGAGAGAGACCTTGAGAGAGAGAGACCCACGTGAGTGTGGCTTTGGGAAAGGAAAAATTAGGGTTTTTTTCTTTTCAAAGAGTTGTTTATATTTAGTCAAAATTAGATCTCTCAATCTTTGATAAACATCTCCTCGGGATTTCAAAATACTCGGATGTTATCCTGAGAAACAGTTTGGCCTAACCCTAAACTCCTCTTAACCGTATCTGGAAAAAACCCTAAGGTCCAAGCTATTGGGCCAGATAAATATTTATTATTTTTCTTGGACCCAAAAGGCCTAAAATAATAAATATTAATTATTTATTTTCTGGGCTTACATAAGTAACCCAATAAATAATTAATGAGTCCAAATGAACCATAATAATTAATCTTTAATTATTTATTTCTTGGGCCTATATAAATAACCCAATAAATAATTAAACATTAATTATTTCCCCTAGTTTAAGCCCAGGTTAAATTCTTAATTATTCATACTAGACCTAGGCCCTGAATAATTAATTAACCAAATAAACTAGATAATTAATTTCTCTCAACTTCTATTTTATTTATTTATTTATTTATTTTATTCCAGTCCAATAATAAATTAGACTTCCTAAATAAAATAAAATAAAACAAAATAAAATAAAATCCTCTTCAACTGAGACCAATTCCTCAACCCAAAAATAGTTAGGACTTACGGGCTATCCAGAGAACCAAAAAGACACATCGCCTTGGCTGCTAAAATGACCAAAATACCCCTGCTATATAAATAGCTGTATTTTGTATTTTAAATATTTCTTAATATCACCATAAGGAAATATTGACCCCAAGGACAATGCTGCATTCGCAAACTCTCCGACCTACAGGTAAAATGACTAAAATACCCCTCTACACATCGCCGTACATTTAGAGAGGAAGAAGTGTACTAACACCCACCTAAATGACATCTACCATCCTTAGGCTTCTAGTCCAATGATCCACGACTTCCTGGAGTGTTTCCGCTTTCCAAGGGAGCTACCCTAAAGCAAACATCCAAGTCATGTTTCCCAGGGCCCGGATAATTTAGACCATTCGGACAACCACAAGGGGCGATATAGTGCAGAAACTATCTTGTATAAGTCTGTCTTAACTAACTAGTCACACATACCCAACATGCAAGTATATTGGCCCTAACTAGATTGTTTTCTGAGGTAATATGCTCCACCACGACTTCCCGTCTCTGGATGAAATCCCGGATCAGGTGGTACTTCCTCTCAATGTGTTTCCCCTTCTTGTGGTTCCGAGGCTCCTTAGATTGCGACACTGCTCCAGTGTTGTCGCAATACATCACAACCGGCCTATCCATATGTGGTACGACTCCAAGTTCTGAAAGAAACTTCCGGAGCCAGACTGCTTCCTTGGACACCTCCGAAGCTGCCACATACTCAGCTTCCATGGTTGAGTCAGCAATACAAGATTGCTTGATACTCCTCCATGAAATTGCTCCTCCAGACAAGGTGAAGATATATCCACCAGTGGATTTTCTCTCATCCTTATCCGCCTGGAAGTCTGAGTCTGTGTATCCTGTAGGAACCAAATTATCGACCTCAGTAAACCGACGATATAATCTCTCGTTCCCTTGAGGTACTTGAGAATATGCTTTACAGACTTGCCAATGAACCTCCCTCGGGTTTGATCGATATCTGCTAACTAAGCCCACGGCAAAGCAGATATCTGGCCTAGTACACAGCATGGCGTACATGAGACTTCCCACCGCCGAAGCGTAGGGAATCCTACTCATTCTATCATTTTCTTCTTGAGACTTAGGATAGTCCTTCGAAGAAAATGACAACCCATGTCTGCAAGGGATTAGAGCTCCCTTGCATGAGTCCATGTTGTACTTGGCCAGCATCTTGTCAATGTATGTCGCTTGGGATAATCCTAACATTCTCTGCTTCCTATTTCTAAGAAGCCTAATCCCGAGAATGTAGTCGGCTTCTCCCAAGTCCTTCATACTGAATTGACTAGACAGCCAAACCTTTGTAGATGATAATGTCCCTACATCATTTCCAATGAGTAGAATGTCATCCACATACAGGACAAGAAAAACCACATTGATGCCTTTAAGTTTCCTGTACACGCATGGTTCATCTTCGTTTTGAATAAAACCATAAGACTTTACAGTCTCATCAAAATGAATGTTCCATGCTCTTGATGCCTGCTTAAGTCCATAAATGGACTTCTTAAGCTTGCAAACCATGTGTTCCTGGCCTTCAGCAATGAAGCCTTCCGGTTGGGACATATAAATGTCTTCGCTAAGATGGCCATTCAAGAATGCCGTCTTGACATCCATTTGCCATATCTCGTAGTCATAGTGACAGGCGATGGCAAGGAGGATGCGAATGGATTTAAGCATGGCTACCGGGGAAAAGGTTTCCTCATAGTCGATACCCTCTTTCTGAGTATACCCTTTCATCACAAGCCTAGCTTTGAAGGTTTCCACCATCCCATCCACTCCTCTCTTCCTCTTGTATACCCACTTGCACCCAATGGGTTTTATCCCTTCAGCTGAAGCTACAAGATCCCAAACCTGATTGAGGTACATAGACTCAATCTCGGCTTTCATTGCTTCATGCCACAGATTTGCATCGGCATCAGCAATAGCCTCCTCATATCTAGCGGGGTCTTGTTCCTGATGGTCGAAAACCAACTCAAAGGCTTCTCCAGTCCATCTATCCGGAACCCTAGACACTCTCCCACTACGACGAGGCTCCATTTGTACAGGCTCTTGAGGCTGTGCCTCTTCTTGTTCCAAAATTGGGTCAGTAGAAGTTGATTCCATAGATAACTTCTCCTGCAGTTCCAACCTCGTTGAACCTTTAGTGGAAGTACTTTGATCATCTTCCAAGTATCTAGCATTGGTACTGACTAGTACTTTCTGCTCCTTAGGAGATAAAAGTAGCCTCCTTTTGTCCCTTTTGGATACCCAACAAAATAGCATAATTCTGATCTTGGTTCCAACTTGTCTCCCTTGATCGGTACATAAGCTGGACACCCCCAAATCCCGAGATGATTCGGACTTGGCTTACGCCCGATCCACATCTCATAGGGAGTCCTAGGTACTGACTTAGAAGGCACCAAGTTCAGAATATATGCCGTTGTTTCCAGGGCATATCCCCAAAAGGACACTGGAAGAGTAGCATGAGACATCATGCTTTGGACCATTTCCATCAACGTCCTGTTCCTTCTCTCAGCTACTCCGTTCTGTCGGGGGTTCCGGCCGCAGAGCTGGGATACTATCCCATGATGTACCATGTAGTCCTTGAATTCACCTAGGAGGTACTCTCCACCACGATCCGATCGTAAGGTTTTGATTAATTTACCTGTCCGACGCTCCACTTCGACCTTAAACTCTTTGAACTTGTCAAAAGAGTCGGACTTGCGTCTCATCGGGTAAATGTAACCATACCTCGTACAATCATCCGTGAACGTGATGAAGTACTCAAAACCTCCCCTAGCTGGTGTAGACAATGGGCCGCACACATCAGTGTGAACAAGACTCAACACCTCCATGGCTCTATCTGCCTTTGGTGTAAAAGACCTTTTGGTCATTTTTCCCATCAGGCAGGATTTACACTGAGGCCAACTTTCCAATCTCAATGAGCCCAAAGGCCCATCATGGATTAGCCTCTGAATCCTGGTTGAGTTAATATGACCCAACCTCAGGTGCCAAAGGTATGAATCATTGATATTGGTCTTTCTCTTCTTAGTAAAAGGTTCAGACAGAGCGTTATTTGATTGGTTGTTAATAGGGTTTAAAAAGAACAAATTTCCATACATGTGCCCAGTACATAAAATTTCTCCATCTCTACTGATAGAAATACCAGAATGGAAAGATACAGAATATCCTTGATTAATAAGTTTTGCAACTAAAATCAAATTCTGACAAAAACCAGGTACATATAAAATGTCTTTTAAAACCACTATCTTATTACAATCAAAAATAAAATCCAGCTCTCCCACTGCAAGGGCCCAGACTTGTGCTCCAGTACCCACTCGAAGCCCATGTTCGCCCTTCTTGAGTCTTCTTATCTTCCTAAACCCCCGCAAGGAGTTACGGATATGATCGGTGGCTCTCGAATCAACAATCCAAGTGGAAGTTGATCCTACCATTGATATGGACTCTAGATAGTAAACATTACCGTGGGGTTTTTCTTGGCTCGAAGATCCGGACACTCTTTTTCCAGTGTCCCTTCTTTCCACACTTGAAGCACTTGCCCTTTGGTTTGTCCTTGGGCTGGTTCTTGGGCTGAGTCGCTTGCATTCCCCTTCTTCCTCTTGAACTTTCTGGGCTTAGGCCCAGTTCTTGAAGAAGAGGCCTTAGCAATCATGGCCTTAGACTGCGGCTTCATGACCTTCTCCGCCATCTGGAGCTCCTTCATCAGTTCAGTCAAACTCATGTTCAACTTGTTCATGTTATAGTTTAACTTGAACTGAGTGAAAGAGCCCGGTAGAGATTCGAGAACCATGTCCACTTGGCTCTCGGGGTCAATGACAACCCCTAAGATTTCTGCCTCCTCGAAAGCAGCAATCATCTTGAGCATATGCTCTCGGACTGATGCTCCCTCAGCCATCTTAGTGTTTACAATTGTTCGAAGAGCCTCCTGCCTTGCGGGCCGGCTCTTGTCCGCGAACATAGTTGCCAACGATTGACTTATGTCATATGCAGAAGCTATGTGCTCGTGTTTTGACTGGAGCACATTAGACATGGAAGCTAACATATAGCAACGTGCCATTTCGTCAGCTTTCTTCCATGCATTTTCAGCCTCTCGCTCTTCAGCGGTGGAACCTTCCCCGATAACAGGGCAGGTTTCGTAAAGGACATACTTATACTCCTCGGCTATGAGTATTATGTCCAGGTTCCTTTTCCAGTCCACGTAGTTTGGACCCGTTAACTTATTCTCCCTGAGAATAACGGCCAATGGACTAAAAGAACCTCCCACCATTTCTGAAAATTAAAAATAAAAGAAAGAAATTAGTTTGTGAAAACAAAATGAAATTTGTGCACTGAAAATAATTTGGCTCTTAGGAAAACTGACATAGCTTCTTGGGAAGATTAACAGTTTTCTAAGCTAAGTGTATTAACCACCACAAATTAATTTCCCTTCTAGGTAATGGTCTAGAGAATAACTCCATCGTGGGATGGCCGTTTCCTCTCATTTCCTATGGACATACCTCGCACTATAACCTCCAACGTGGGCTGGCCGATCATAGTACGTGCCCCGGGTTATTAATTACATCCTTCCATTAGATCTAGATCCTTGTGGTATCCCCATCCTATACGGGTTCACTCCCAGGGTGACGCGAGGGGATCCACGATCTCTAATGAGGACCGTGATGGAAGTCGTGGGGCCGTTGGAACCCCTCTCCCACTTAGTCTTTTAAAATAAAAGTTTTTTGGAAAATATCCTTTTAAAATTTCCATTAAGTTTTTCTTAACTCAAAAATAAAATATCTAAGTCCAATAAAATCTCTATGTCAAGGCTTATATCCTTTGAGAGATTTCCTCCATGGACTAATTTTATATAAGTTAAAACTTAATGATTTCAAAAATTTTCCAATTAAAACTTTCTAGAGACTTTGGTCTCAAGTTTATTTGACAAAATCATTTTTCTAGTCCAAAACAAAACAAAATGGCTCTCCATTTTAATTTACAAAAATATCTAAATCCAATATATTTTCTATGTCAAGGATTAAATCCTTTGAGAAAATATTTAAGGATTAATTTTTGTACCAATTAAAATAACCATTTAGTTTTTAAAGAAAAATATGTTTTCTTGCCAAAACAAAAGGTTCCCAAAGACTTTGGTCTTTGAGGAAAAGCACACATAGGTACATAAAAAAAATAGCATGCTAGAAAACAATAAACGTTTTCACGCTTTTCTATTTTTTAAACCTAAGTGCCCAAATTATATAATTAAACACATTAATTAATTAATTAATTAATGATCTTGTTTAATCCTAAAATCCCTTACTAATATTTTTCAAGCAAATATATTCCAAGAATATAAATATTGCAAAAATATTAACTTCGCCTGGTATGGGACCCAAAACGAAAAAGGAAAAAAAATTTAACTGGAGGTCCACTGCACCGGCCGCACCGGATCCGGGCCCATTTGTCCTATGGTCCACCGCGGCTGCTGTGAGCCAACCGCACCAGATCTCCTGAAGCTTCAACCCGCCAAGCCGCGACCCGCCCGCCCGAGTGCCCCGCGCCCGCGCCCGGTTCTCCTCTACTGCCAACCCGCAAACTCGCCCGATTACCCGCGCGCCAATTGAATTTCAATTGCGCAATTTCCATCGACTCAATTTTCCTCCAAATCGGCTCAACTCCAAGGCGTGAACAACGTGGCTTCACTCACAATGTCAGCAGCGGCTCGGCTCGGCTCGGCTCACACGGCTTAGGAACAGTTTTCTTCTTCGTTTTTCTTTCTCTCTCGCGCGAAAATTGCAGAACCTTTGTTCTTCATATTTTGCTCAAAATTTTGGCTTCTTTGGACATTTTTACTTACAAAAAACATCTAGAACCAAACCACAATCGCCTATACCCATTTAAATTGGGTTTACATGATTATCTAGCAAAGCCAAAAAAAATTTACAGTAGCTCCTATGCTTCACGGTGAAGCTTACATCAAGCCTATCCCATACCAAAACAGCGAAGGATCATAGGTATAATCATCTTCTCCATTTTATTAACTACCATGCTCCCTATATTGATCAAAACCAATGGCTCTGATACCACTTTGATGGTGAATGTAGTAACAGGGAGCCATGGACGGAAAAAATAGAGACAAACAAAAAAAATTAAACGCAAGAAATAAAGGCCATGCGGAAGCGTGAAGATCATACATTTGCGTTCCTTAACCCTCCTAGGTTGCGTAGGAACAGATTGAACGGCTGGAATCGCCTCGCTTTGCACAGTTGAAGGAGCTTCCGGTTGAACACCCGCTAGCCTTCGACTTCGTCTTGTTTGCATTAACGCTTAGCTCTCCAGCTCTCGGGATATTCCTCAGCCTAACCTCTAGTCGGTGAACACTATGGTGAAGAGGAAGGGTCTCAATTCTCCTTGGTTCGTTCGCTATTGATTAGCAAAGAACAAGAGAAAAACAAGAAGAAGGAGAGAGACCTTGAGAGAGAGAGACCCACGTGAGTGTGGCTTTGGGAAAGGAAAAATTAGGGTTTTTTTCTTTTCAAAGAGTTGTTTATATTTAGCCAAAATTAGGTCTCTCAATCTCTGATAAATATCTCCCCGTGATTTCAAAATACTCGGATGTTATCCTGAGAAACAGTTTGGCCTAACCTTAAACTCCTCTTAACCGTATCTGGAAAAAACCCTAAGGTCCAAGCTATTGGGCCAGATAAATATTTATTATTTTTCTTGGACCCAAAAGGCCCAAAATAATAAATATTAATTATTTATTTTCTGGGCTTACATAAGTAACCCAATAAATAATTAATGAGCCCAAATGAACCATAATAATTAATCTTTAATTATTTATTTCTTGGGCCTATATAAATAACCCAATAAATAATTAAACATTAATTATTTCCCCTAGTTTAAGCCCAGGTTAAATTCTTAATTATTCATACTAGACCTAGGCCCTGAATAATTAATTAACCAAATAAACTATATAATTAATTTCTCTCAACTTCTATTTTATTTATTTATTTATTTATTTTATTCCAGTCCAATAATAAATTAGACTTCCTGAATAAAATAAAATAAAACAAAATAAAATAAAATCCTCTTCAACTGAGACCAATTCCTCAACCCAAAAATAGTTAGGACTTACGGGCTATCCCGAGGACCAAAAAGACATATCGCCTTGGCTGCTAAAATGACCAAAATACCCCTGCTACATAAATAGCTGTATTTTGCATTTTAAATATTTCCTAATATCACCATAAGGAAATATTGACCCCAAGGACAATGCTGCATTCGCAAACTCTCCGACCTACAGGTGAAATGACTAAAATACTCCTCTACACATCGCCGTACATTTAGAGAGGAAGAAGTGTACTAACACCCCCCTAAATGACATCTACCATCCTTAGGCTTCTAGTCTAATGATCCACAACTTCCTGGAGTGTTTCCGCTTTCCAATGGAGCTACCCTAAAGCAAACATCCAAGTCATGTTTCTTAGGGCCCTGGATAATTTAGACCATTCGAACAACCACAAGGGGCGATATAGTGCAGAAACTATCTTGTATAAGTCTGTCTTAACTAACTAGTCACACATACCCAACATGCAAGTATATTGGCCCTATGATAGAACCTCAACTACAGCAAATCAAAGTATATGCTTCCAGCTTCGCTAGACCACCAACTCATACTCAAGTCGTAGAGTACTAGTCCACGCTGTAGCGGTAGTAATCTAGGTTTCTACAATATAGTACTTTGAGAAACCACTACTACAGGTCATGTTCTATGTATTCGAAATACGCTTATGTCATGAAGTGAGTGGACTACCCACTGGCTAAAGGTAAGCCATTCCCCATTTGGAATTCATAACATAATAACCTAAACATGATGAGGTTCCCAGTCTCATCAATAGGTTAAGAACAAATGTTTATGTGTTAAATAACCCGTGATCCATACCTTACTGTGAAAGACCACCATTCACAGGGATCACTTATTTAAACACAATAGGTCTGTTCCAAATGAAAATCGTGCACAAACAAAAAGTAAATTCACAAACAAATTCTGAAAATAAATTCTTTTACTAAATAATTCGATTTTATATCAGAAACCTAGTCTAAGAGGGCATACAATCCAACATGCAAGAGTGTAGATACTCCAATGTGTCAAAACCGGAAGTAGAGTAAGGAAGATGAAGCTGAGAAGGTTGATGAAACCTTCTACAGAAGTCTAGTAGGTTGCCTGATGTATCTAACAGCTACAAGGCCTGATATCTTATACTCTGTAAGTCTATTATCCATATTCACAAATTGTGCAACTGAAACACATTTTTCAGCTGCTAAAAGAGTCCTTAGATTTGTGAGAGGGACACTAGATTATGGAATCAGATTTTGTGCAAATCAAGATTGTGTTCTGCAGGGCTATTCTGACAGTGATTGGGGAGGTTCACCTGATGATATGAAAAGTACTTCAGGTTATTGTTTTAAGTTTAGTTCAGGAGTGTTTTCTTGGTGTTCCAAGAAGCAGAATATAGTGGCACAATCTACAGCAGAAACTGAATTTATTGTAGCTACTGTTGCTGCAAATCAGGCTTTGTGGTTAAGAAAAGTGTTAGTGGATTTGAATTTGAATCGAGGAGGATGCACAGAAGTGTTTGTTGATAATTAGGCTACAATTGCTATCTCTCATAATCCTGTTTTTCATGAGAAAACTAAGCACTTCAATATCAAGCTATTTTTTCTTAGAGAAGTGCAGAAGGAAGGCTCAGTTGGCTTGAAATATTGCAAATCTGATCTTCAACTAGCTAATATATTTACAAAGCCTTTGCCAAGAAGCAAGTTTGAGTTTCTTAGAGAGAAACTTGGAGTTTGCAGCAACCAAAGCAAGGAGGAGTGTTGAAGTTGTGCTTCAGCTACTGCAACATTGTCCAAGCTGGAATTTTACATATGTTTTTTTTAGTTGTTTGACTGTTTCAGATGATTTGTTGATTTTTAGGAGGTTGTTGATCATGGAAATGTGTTCCATGTAGTGCCTAGTTTTTAGATGTTGATCATGGAAATGTGCTCCATGTAATGGCTTGTTTTTCTCATTCCTTCAGTTGCTATTTTTGCTGTATTTAAACACATTTTTAGACAAAATAAAGTGAAGAGATTTTACACAGCAAATTGTGCTGTTCTTTCTTGCTCCTATTGATCCTTTGATCATTTTAGTCTCTCTCATTCTATTTTAAATTCCAACAGAACGTCATACTCTCCTCCAAATCTAACAAAGACATATCTCTCCTAATCACCTCTATCTATGTTGTTTTAGGCCTATCTCTTGCTCTGTCTAACCTATCCTGCCACACTCTCTCCATCATCCTAACAGGAGCATCCAATCTTCTCTGAACATATCTAAACCAATACAGACGACTTTCTCTCATCTTTTCCTCAATGGATGCCATGACCACCTTTTCTCTAATAGTCTCATTTCTATCTCTATCATTTCTAGTATATCCACACATCCACCATAACATACGCGTCTCAGCTACTTTCATTTTTTGAATATGATCACTTTTAACTGCCCAACATTCCGTACCATATAACAAAACAGGTCTTACGGTTGTCCTGTAAAACTTTTCCTTTAGATTCAATGGTATATTACGATCATAGAGAATACCAGTTACACTCCTCCATATCAACCAACCCGGCTTAACTCGATGTGCAACATTGCTATCGAGCTCTCTGTCTTTTTTAATAATAGATCCTAAATATCGGAAACAATCAACTAACAATTAGCTAAAGAATAAACAATATCATTATTCCAAAATGTAACACAAAATGCAGCACCATCAGAATCTTACAAACCTCTATGTCAGAGAAAATGAAACATTTTAGACACAACCGTGATAAACATTAAGTGTTGAAGGGTCTTATGATAGAAACCTAAACAAAAAGGCCCCATCAATGTCCTGACAAGATTTCAAATAACTGTTCATGTGATATTTGATCGTGTATGAACTGAGATTGAAACCATGCGAAGAAAAAAGGGATCAAAGTCATTTAACAATAAATGTAATGTAAAACTTGAAGTAACTAAAATTAGCAAAATTGCCTCGACTGTTGATTAGCCTGCACCTTTTAACCAATCAATGATCAGAAGAAAAGGTCTAATATAGAGTTGCTAACAAAAACTAAAGTCTAATTTATCACATGCAATGCCAGGTGGACTCTGCACTCAAATCAAAGTACCACTATCAACATGAAACCACAGTGATGCTGACACAGATCCTCGTCAAATATAGTAAAATCATGACAGGTACTTTGACCGTGAAAGACTGGTACCATTTCCCTTATATACAACAATAGCAAACTTTTGATTTCTGTTAAGCTTGAAGTCCTAAACGAATAAACATCTTTTGCCCAGATCTTGAGTCAGAATTACATTTTTGAGGTGAAATCAAAAGCCCACTCACTTGTCCCATGTGTTGGTCATAATGATAAAACGCTAGCATTGAAACAAAAATCTCGTGTAAGGAGGAGTGCCTGGGTAATAATAGTATACCAAAGTCCAAAACCAAAGTGGTCATCACCTTACTATTCACAGAGGTACTTCCTAAAAGCTTTTTAGCGTTCTAACTTTTTAACTTCCTAACCACATTTGTCATCACCTTATTATGCACTAGGTTCTAAAACAGCACATGCATTTCTTTTTACATTAATGGGGATCATAATAGTCCAAGTTTGTGCAACATCTCTATATCCTAGAGTAATCTGACTTCTAGATATGTACCAATACCCAATACACATAACCGAGTCCGTGCAACATAGACAACAGATATTCATTCTGCACTCCAAATGCATAAATTTATCCAGTACATTTCCAAAAAATTAAGTGAAATTAATGTTTAGCAACTAGCAATCCTTAGAGACTCCTACTACTCCACAGTGTGTAAAATCTAAAGAAATGTGCAATGCCAAAACCAACACCCAAACTAACATCAAATTTCTAAGAAATTCCTCCTTGCTGCCACATGTACTATACGGCCTTACCCACTACACATTGGTTAAGGATGTATTATATGCGCCACCTGCACATTCTACTTCTCTATGGATCGAAGCAGTGAGACAAAATACTCAGACATATGGATACTGCAAAGTGAAGACTCTGTCGCAAGCCAATTGCATTAGCCAAGAGATTTCTCATTATCCATTCAGCATTTCCAACCACCTATAAAATTTTGTTCTATTTTTCATATATACCCCAAGCCTAATTAGGTAATTTCCAATTGACTACTTTGCAATGATAAGGTAGACCTGTGAATAAATTTCAGGCATGGTGCAAGACCTCAACTATAGAAGTTTAGAAATACAAGGGCATTTCACATATCTAAATGCTTGCCCTTTCACAGCATACACAGAAAATCAACCCTCAGTGCTGCTATCATCAAAGAAGCCAAAACTAACCACGGCAACGCATAAGAAAAATCGCCCAAAGTTAAGCATTGATAACAAATATATTACATTATTCGAGACAAGCTCAAAGTTATGAAGATAGGCCAATAAATCAAATTTGAGCAAGCTAACCTGTATGAGTAGAAACTTTGACGTCTGACCACGTGGACGCTGCAGTGAAATTTGCCATATGTTTTCATACAAGAGTTCGAGCTTGTACTCAACACGAGCAATGCACAAATAAAAGTAAATCCTTTCTAGTCCAACTCCAAATTTGACAGGAACATTTGCCTTCTTCCACAGCACTGCAAATTCATTAGCTGACACCTGGCATCCAAAGTTCAAAACCAAGCGTTCCATTTCATGCACAAATAATCTGGGTCTTCGTACCATATCAAGCTCCATTTCCCTAGCCTTCAAATAGGATGAATCATAATAAAGACGACGTTCACATGCCATGGAAATAATAAAATCGACACTTCTGCTATCTGTGAATTGGACTTTAGCATATGCTCTTGACCCATCTCGGGATTGCTTAACCTCCAATGCATATACTGATCCATTGCCAGTATATTTTTCTAAAAGGTATTTAACTGCTTTCGCGGACACAAGGTAAGGAAATCCAAATACTTGAATGGTTTTTCCCATAGGACAGAATATCAACTGCAGATGAAGTATCAGAATCACCTATGAGGTACTTTTATAAGTTCTAGTACAGAAAAGATTGTCCATGTTTCAGTTTTGAATTGTCTCCAAATGAATATCCACTATCCTATAAAAATCATTCTTCCAATTTAGATTTCTGTAGCTTTTTTCTTTCTCTCTTTTTTTTTTTTTTTTCCCCTTAACTTTTTTCCTATGACTGCAAAAGGGTCCAGACTATTGGTGGAGAATATACAATTAATGAAGCATGAACATACCTATACCAAAAGGTAGGATTATTAACCATATTAGAGAAGACACTTGACAAGATCGAACTCCCAACTAATATCACTAGTTAAAATAAAAGATGGATATGGGGCCTCAACCCGACATGGGTCCCACAACAGTGACTAAGGATAAGGTGGTAACGTGGAGATGATCAAATACTAAAATTTTTATGCAAAGTTATAATGATCAACTTGAGACAGAGGGAGTACTATGGCTTGAAGTAAATCAAAAATTAAATTAATGACAACCGTGCATGAGATATTGGTTCAATTGACCCCTTACATGGCCAGTATGCTTTGGAGAAGACCTAACAAAAATCCTAGGATGTGCACATGTAAGCCAGGAGGGAGAGAAAGCAGAAAGTATCAGCAATAGCACACATGTGAAATGTATCAATTAGCAGTAAAACTTCATTAGTGTTCCATAAAATCAAACATAAGAGATTTATATATATATATATATATATAAAGATCAGCTAGTTAACAACTAAATGTGAAAATTGACAGCAAGAGTCATCCCTCACATTAATCAAAGTTTTTATTAGTTGTATTTGATAAAAAATAAATAAAAATAAAAAAATAAAACTCCACCTATGAGCTCCACGGGCTTTGTCTACTGTGTTCATTGCCGGTCTCATCAAATCCGGATAAAGGAGAAGAGTTGCGGTAAAGATTGTGACAGCTAACGTAAAATATAGTCACATCCATGACATGAACCAATCGATAGACTTTATGGGGACGTGCCCTACTCAGCGACGCGCTGCACTTTCTAGACCCGAGTGTAGTGATAAATATGAGAGGGTTGCTAGGTCGTTGCCCTGAAGCAACGTGCCGTGTCGGTCCCCGGATATAGTGTCAAATATGCAAGGGTGTAGGGTAAAAGAAACAATCTATAGTGATAGGATCCGTCTAGCTACATGGAATATAAGATCTTTGACCGGTTGATTGACAGAATTAGTTGAGATAATACAGAGGAAAAAGATTAGCATTTTGTGTCTTCAGAAAAGTAAATAGGTAGGTAAGAAGGCGAGAGTAGTAGCTCCGTGGGGTTATAATCTTTGGTATTCAGGTAGAGTTAGGAATAAAAATGGAGTCGGTATTATTATTGACCGTAAGTTTATTGATGATGTAGTTGAGGTACAGAGGAAGAGTGATAGGATTTTGAGTATCAAGATCATGATTGGCAGCAAGATTACTACTGTTATTAGTACGTATAAGCCACAAGTGGGACTCGATGATTCTGTTAGGCAATAGTTTTGGGATGATTTAGATGAGATTGTTCAGAGTGTACCATGTGCAAAAAAGCTTTTTATTGGTGGTAATCTAAACGGATATGTAGGTACTGATCAGAGTGGTTTGAGAGTGTGCACGGAGGTCAGAGTTTCGAAGTTAGAAATGAAGTAAGAACTGCTATTCTTGACTTTGCATTGGCCTATGATTTGACCATAGCAAACACCTAGTTTAAGAAAAGAGATTATCATTTAGTGACCTTTAGAAGCAGGTTAAATGCCAATCAAATAGACTTCTTTATTATGAGGTGTAGGTTTCGTAGTGGTTATATGGATTGTAAAGTTATTTCAGGCAAAAGTGTAGTTACGTAACACAGGTTGTTGGTCCAGCGAAATCTTCGGGTTGACCCCTAGGATCAAGTGGTGGAAGCTTCAGGGAATGAAAGAATAGCCTTTGTCGATAAGGTAATTGAGGTGGACAACTAGTCTTCTGATATGAATTTGGATCCAGATACTATGTGAAGAAAGATGGCACAATGTATTAGGACAGTAGCTAAGAAAGTGTTTGGGGAATCTAAAGAAAAGTATCTCTAAACAAGGACGTGTCATAGTGGAACAACGAAGTGAAAGAAGCCGTAAGAAGTAAAAGAGAGTACTATAGAAACTTAGAGAAGTGTAGGAGTGATGAGAATTTCGAGAAAAACAAGGTCGCGCGAAGAAAAGATAAAGAAGCTGTTAGAAAAGTAAGACCCATAGTTTACAAGGATTTATATGAAAAGTTAGATACCAAAGACGGGGAGAGGAATATATATAGACTAGCGCGTTACAGGAAGAAGAAAACGAGAGATATCGGTGTAGTGAAATGTGTAAAGGACGACAGCCATAGAGTTTTAGTTAAGGATGAGGAAATAAAGGAGAGATAGAGGTCGTATTTTGATAAGTTATTTAATGGAAGTCAAGTCCAAGTTCTGAGTGTAGGTAGCCTGACAATTTTGAACGAAGATATTAACCATGCATGTATTCGTCGTATTCAGAAGCATGAAGTCCGAGATGCCCTTAAAAGGATGAGACCAAAAAAAGTAGTAAGACTGGATGGTATACCAATCGAGGTTTGGAAGTATTTAGGCGAGATAGGTATTACGTGGTTGATAAGCCTATTCAACAAGATATATAGAGTTAATAAGATGCCTATAAAGTGGAGGAAGAGTACTCTGATTCTTCTGTACAAGAATAAAGGGGATGTTCAAGATTGTGCAAATTACTGCAGAATTTAACTCATAAGTCATACTATGAAGCTTTGGGGGAGAGTGATTGAACAAAGGTTACGGAGCATTATATAAATTTTAGAAAATTAGTTTGGTTTTATGCCGGGGCATTCCACTACAGAGATAATTCATTTATTACGGTAGATGATTGAATATTATAGGAAAAGAAAGAAATATTTGCATATGGTATTTATTGACTTGGAAGGTGGGGAGCGCTTGGCATACCGGGGCTAGCCCTTTAGAAATCCTATGACAAGGTGCCTAGAGAAGTAGTTTGGTGCATGCTGGCTAAGAAATGTGTATCGCTAAAGTATATTACTCTCATTAAAGATATATATGAGGGAGCATGTACAAGTGCAAGCACATGCGCCGGAGTGACTGTAGAGTTCCCTATTACTATCGGGATGCATCAAGGATAAACGCTTAGCCCTTTCCTCTTTGAGACCGTTATGGATGAGTTGACCTACACTACATAGGAGGCTCTGCCATGGTGTATGTTATTTGCGGATGATATTATATTGATTGATGAGACTAGAATCAGTGTAAATAATAAATTGGAGTTGTGGCGATAGACATTAGATTCGAAAGGCTTCAGAATTAGTAGGAGTAAAACAAAATATATGGAATGCAAGTTCAGTGGTAGCAGAAATATAGTCCAGAGTGTAACTTTGAAATGTAGAGATATACGATAGCTGATTGCTTCCGATATCTAGGATCTATTATCCAGAAAGACGGAGAGCTCGATGGTGACGTTGCACACAGAGTTAAGGCGGGTTGGTTAAAATAGAGGAGTGCAACTGGTATTCTATGTGATCATAATATACCATTGAACCTAAAGGGAAAGTTTTACAGGACAGCCGTAAGACCTGCTTTGTTATATGGCACGGAATGTTGGGCAGTTAAAAGGTGTCATATTCAAAAAATGAAAGTAGCTAAGATGCGTAAGTTATGGTGGATGTATGGATATATTAAAAAGCATAAAGTCAGAAATTAGACCATTAAGGAAAAGGTGAGCATGGCATCTATTGAGGAAAAGATGAGAGAAAGTCGCATGCGTTGGTTTGGTCATATTCAGAGAAGATCGAGGGATGCTCCTATTAGGACGATTGAGAGAGGGAGGCAGGATAAGTTAGACAGAGGTAGAGGCAGGCCTAAAACGACATGGATAGATGTAATTAGAAGAGATATATTTTTGTTGGATTTGGATGAGAGTATGATATTCGATAGAAGAAAGTAGTGAGAGAGGATTTATGTGGATGACCACACGTTGTCTGACGTTGGTTCATGTAGCCGATCCCAAGTTACTTGAGAATAAGACTTAGTTTGTTGTTGTTTATTTGATTAAAAAAAAAAATTAAGCATTTAGCACAAAGACACTTAACCAGAACATAGAGAGGCCAAATTCAAAATAGTATTAAAAAAAATTACCTTCATCACGTGCAACTCTCAAACACATTGATCTAAATATCTGGTACAAATAATCCAATTAGGCCAGAACAATAAGGAAAACTTTAGCACTTCCTCCCCATAACCCAAGCCAAAGAAAAAAGAGAACAAAACAGAGCAATCCGTCAATTGAATCTCAAAATATAGATAAATTGGTAGGTGGGGCTGTCAATAAAAGCATCAACAGGATAATAAGGACACCCTTTAAACAACCATATTACTTTTTTTTCTTCTGCCTCAAAGAAAAAGAACAACAAAAACATCACTCAAATAAGATTTAAAAGAAACTCAAGTTGAATGTCTACATAGAAGGTAAGAATAGTAAAAACATAGATTGTGCATCTTTCATGAGGTTTAAAAAAGAAAACAAATAAATAGAAAAATTTTCAATAAGTAAGGATAAATGTAGAGAAAAGACACAAATTCAGAAAATATGCAACGCAAAATAAAAAGATAAAAAGAGATAAAACATTAGACACCATAATGCCCATATCACAACGTTACCATGGCTCTCTCTTCCTTGTCTAGTTCATGAATAAATAAATTCTCCACACCTGACAAGCAATATTTAGAGAAGAATAAGAAAATTTTCCTAATTTTCATACTGAAACAATCTCTCCACCATTTGGTATCCTTTCCAAAACAGCACCATGACAAGGATCTCATTTTCCTTTTTTCTCCTCATCTAGAAAGAAGAAACTCAATTATAGTTATTGCAAGAATACTACCCCAGATCCCCAAAATAACAAGCTTGTGCCCTCCCCAGAGATAAAAACAAAGGAAGAAGCCCAGAAAATTGGCAATTCAACATAATGGCTCGAACATCATACATAAATCAAACACAAAACGTAGTGAAAATAAAAAATATGCAGAAGAGACTTCGACATTGCGTATTGGATTGTGTAAAAGTGGAAAGATTCAGCACAAAAAATCTTATCGAGATATAAAAAACTCCAGCATGAAAAGCATCAAGATTTCAAAGCCATCTTGATCAAGTAAAATCTGACTATATGCGCATGTTTTTGTGATAGGAAAAAAAAAAAATCGACTGAGACAAAGGGAGAGATTTACCAAGAAAGTGAAGATAAACCAACTTCAACCTTAAGCACACCCTGCAAAAAAACGAAGCACTGGCGGTGTGATTGAGCTCCAGCATATATAGACACAAAACAGAGCCAATGATGTACTGTGTGTGATAGAGAGGGTATGAGATTTTAGCGTCTAACCCCTTAAGTCAATCTTTTTCCACAAGTCTCACTTTCTTTTCTTCTCATTTACAACTTCCTTCATACCAAAAGTCCTGAACCTCCGACACAGAGACTTCCACAGAGGTGGCTACCATCCACCTCTTCTTTTTCCCCTGTCATCGTACGCTGCTCGTAAATTAACAAAAAGTATTGATGGAAAAGCGCATAATTATTTATAATATTTTCGATTCACAATAAGCGTTATTTTACCTAAATAATTTTGTTACACAATAAATAATTTTGTACAAAAAAAATGATATTATTTTTCTTATTTACTCTCTAATACAATTACTCAATACAATAAATTTTATAATTTTCTATTTTTGCTATTATCCATAAAAAATGAATCAAACTCTTGAACAAGTATTGAGATGTATAGACTTAAGTAACTTTGTATTCAAAGTTAATAATTAAGGCTGTATTAATCATTTTAATTAGATTCTTAATATGTGTAAAAATTTTTAAAACGATACTTATTACGAATCAGATGTAGTATATATTAGATATAATTATTTACAAAATCTTTATAATATCATACATAATTTTAAAAGAAATTTTAATTTATTTGATTCTTAAAATTTGATATTTATAATATTTTCGTTCTTAATAATTTTTTAATCGTTATGATTCCTAGTTTTTTTATTAGACATAACAAAAGAATTAAGGAGTATAATGGTAAAAAATATATATTAGCAATTGTAACAGTAAAAAAAATCATTAAAACGAAAATATTAAATTATAATTAATTCAAACTTCAAATTTAACCTTCAAATTTCAAATTCAATTTTTAAACTTCAATTTTCAGAATTCAATACTTAAATATTCAAATTTCAGTTTTCGCATTTTAGTTTTATCAAACGCGTCCTTATTCCAAAACTAAAGTGGTACTAAAAGACTTAATGAAGACTCAAAGAGAGAGACGGGGCACTAAAGATGTTTACAAAACATTTAATAAGTACAAACAACAAATATCATTGTTTTATTCTGTATGTTATAACATAGCATAAAAATAAAAAAGTTATATTGAGAACGTACTTGGACAATAATTTAATTGATATAAATTTATTTAAATATTATAAAAATATTAAATATATATGGTTAAAGTAGAATTCATAAAAATAGAGAGTATAATATGTTATAAGTATATAATAATTTTCTAAAAATGAAAAAAAATTTAAATTAATATTATTTAAAATTAAAGTTTGATTTTGAATTGAAAAGAATATAAACTCTTCTTATTTACACCCTAAAATAATAGGGAGATATATATATATATATATATATATATATATATTTTAGTTGATAGGTTGATTAAGAATATATACCATGCAAATGTTTTGGTCTTTTTCACATTATTTTTACTAGTATACTAAATTAATATGTTCTGCAAAGATAAAATTGGAAACGATTCTTTCTCATCAATTATTCAATCTAAATAGAAAATGTGATTTACATTTTCTATATATGTAGACCACATATATAGAAATTTATAGCTCTTTTGGATTAGTGAATTAATAATAAAGACCATTTTTTAAAATAATTAATTTAAATATTTTAAAGTTGAAACTTCATAATAAAGTAACAAAATTTATAAAATAATAAAATTTGAATTTGATTTATATTCTTATTAATTATATATGTTATTAAAAAAATCTTCATTATTGCATCCAAATTTTATTATTTCACCACCCCTCGCCGCCGCTCAGCCTGCGGCCTCGTAAAGCTTACAAAGGTGATGCATGGGAACAAACGAAATGAAACAAACTTATCTGCATCGTTTTTTTTTTTTTTTTTTTTTTTTGGCTAGATAACTTATCTGCGTCGTGATGAAAAGAAAATTAGGAAAAAGCCAAAAACCATCACTTCTGCACACTTAACTTGCACAGCAAGCAACAACAGGGAATTAGGTCGTACACATGCTTTGCAGGATGCATTATCGGCTGCAACGGAAAACAATTAATAGGGTACTGAAAAAGGGAGCACCTCGGGCCAATTCTTTAGTCACTTTCAAAATTTCTTATATTTTGTCAAATAGTTTTCGTATATAATTATTTTAATTTTTAAATTATATTGATAAATATCTTATTTTAAAATTTTATTAATCACATAATCGAATAAATAATTGATTTATAATATATTGATATGGTAAAAAAAAACTCGTAACACTGTCATTTATGGTAAATTATTAATTTATATTTTAATATAAATAGAAGAATTTTGAAATAGAGGTGTTTTAGTTAATTTAAAAATATTCATTAAAATTCATTTTTTTTTAACTAATCCTAATCTCTCACCTTCTTTCCTTTTCTTTTTTCTTTTTTCTTTTTTCCAAAAAAATAAATTCGAACGTTTAAATCTATCTCCTACCCACTAATTTCTTTCTTTCCAAACCATGAATACAAACAAAAGAAATTCTTTAATGGAATAGAATCTTTACTTAGACAAAAGGAGAGAGTAGATATGTTAAACCAAGAGAGATTTGACCGAAATAGGTAAAAATTCATTTTCAACACCATAATCGGGGCAAAAAAATGGGAATGTTGTAGAGGGGGTACCTCGCGTTTGCGAGACGCGAGGTGTCTGTGAGGTACAAAGACACCTCGCGTCTCGCAAATGCGAGGAACACCATCTGACAGCCCGGTGAATAAACCTCGCATCTGTGAAACGTAAGGTTCTCCCTTCCTTGCATCTCACAAACGCGAGGTGTGTTTTTTCACCGTGCGGCTAAAGAATGCCTTGCGTATATGAAACGCGAGATTTGAGGTGTCTTTTTTTTTTACAATTTCTTTTTTCTTCTACCAAGCATTTTATCATTTTTGTGACTTTTTCCTCTCATTTTTTATAAAGTTCCAAATTTTTATTAAAAGGAATTAATTTTTTTAAATAACACAAAATATATCATATATAAATTTAAATAATGCACAATAAAAATTTATTAATTTAAATTTGATGATAATATGTAATATACATATTTTTTACTACAATTAATTTTATTTATATTGTATTTTGAAATAAATTTTTATCTTTATAGTTAATTTTTATTTATATTGGATTTTGAAATAAATTTTTATTTTTAATTTAAATTTAAATTTTAATTTTTAATTATTTGAAGAAAATTATAAAATTTTAAATTCTCAACTATCTAAATACACTAAAATTATAGTGTCAACTATTTAAATAATATTTAAATTTAAATCTCAAATATTTAAATTTCATAATCCCCTTACATTTCATAATCTAAATAATTTATAATTTAATTGAATTCGAATAATGTGTGAAATATTAAAGTTCTAAAAAAATTATTTAAAAATTTTATATTATATATTTATTTAAAGTTCTATTATTATTAATTTTGTCTTAAAAATGGCCAAACTAAATTGAACTTATTGTTTTCTCTTTAATTTTTAAATATAGATTATATAGCAAATTGGATAACGGTATTTTATTAATTCTATTTTGACTTAAAATTTGAATGTAAATATGACTGTTAATGAAATGTAATTCATAATTTCATTCACATTGTAATTACCTTACTTGAGGTGTTTTGTATTTGTGAATTTATTGGTATATATATTTTAATATTAGTTAAGTTGAATTTTTAAACATTGGCCCCAAATCTTTTGTAACTTTATGCATGATTGGGGAGACATGAACTTTAAAACGTGATACAAATAATAAAATTTATTACACATGAAATAATCTATAAAAAAAAGGATGAAAGCTAATCCCACAATGAAATCCTCAACAGTTCCTTAGAGGTTAAATTCGTCTCTGAGGTTGTTCTTGATGTTGTTCTTCGGGTGGTTCTTCTAGTTGTACTACATCTTGTGCCTCATAACGGTGGGATGGGTCGGGAATATCTACAGAATGTATGTGCCGTATCTGAGACCATCCAATTGATGGACCGGGCAACAAATTCATCAACTGAAGATAGGCATCTAGTACCAAAGATTAGGTGTTGTGGAGTAATAAAATCAGCTTGTCTATCTTCAATTGTTGTAGGATCACCTTGTTCATAATCGTATTCTTTGCCATGTACTAGTGAGTAGTAATCCTGCTCAGGAATATCAGCTACAGCACGTATGCGTGCCTGTCTTACCCCTCTCCGCACCGGGGGTACTCCACGATTGACTTCTTGCGGGATTGGAGGTATTGGATCAGCAGTATAGCTTCGTCTAGCTAGCTCGTATGGTGGGTGGTTCAAACGACTTGCCTCACCAATGGCAGTCAACGAACGCGTAGCGAGATCCGTTATTGATGCAAACACTTGTCTACTCACAGCATCCGTATTTTGATATCGTTCATTGCCAAAGTACAATATTCGGTGCATCAAATCAGCTTATATATATTTCAAAATGTCAATAAATTATTTGAGTATAAATTCTATATTTTATAGTATTATGTAAAAAAAATTACATACCAATATTTTTGTCGCCCCACTGCTCGATTGGTAATCCGAATGATTAGATTGCGTTATAGTCGAATTACCAATCAGTCACCTAGTGTGAGTCCAATACCATGCTACATAGTCAGGCGAAATTATATTCTGACCGTAACTAAGTTGTCCAATCAGAACTGTTGAATGCCTATTAACCCAGTTCGCGAGATATATTAAATCAATCTCGAACCACCCTGCACTGGTAGTCTCATCTCACGGGCATGCAAATTGTCACCGGTGTCAGTTGCAACAAGTATTGTCTGCACCAATTCAAACTGTCGCATGACTCTATTTAGGCTATGCACTTCTATTGTTTCCCAACAAATTAGGGATGTGATAGATGACCAAATATATCGCCCATGAGTGCAATACGGGGGTAAGATAGCCAACGCTCATCATAAGGCTGCCAGATATACTGCATAAAAGTAAACTATTAGTATCAATAATAATTAACGAACTTAAAATTAGTGTTGATAGCAAATTGGCTGAAGTAATACTTACATGATTATATTGCATCCTATCCAACTGATCCCTATAAGTAAGAAGCACATGTGTTGGGGGCGGAAAAGCTCTAATGGTCCCTCCCATGCTAATCCTCTCGGGGCCTGTGGATCAACATCCTCAACCGGACAGACTTTAGTCGATTTGATAATAGGGATACGCTTCCAAGCCCACAACTATTTCAACACTAATAACCAATACTTAGAAAATTATTATATTTATTATTATTTTAAAAATACTAATAAGATATTTTAAAAAATGTGCGTTTCATACCTGAACTAACAATAATGGGCCACTGGTAGTATGCGCTCTGTAGGACGTAGCATTGCATAGACAACGGTACAAATGAGTCAATGCTGCACTTCCCCAATTAAGCGTGCCCGATACCTCTAAATCCCGAATGTATTTTAAGAAGCTCAGATGTACTCTGTTGCAGGATTTGTCCGAGAACATAAAACCACCAATGAGCTGCATAATATGACACCGTATATAAAAATAGCTATTATAAAACTTACTAAGATAATTAAGATTAATTATTCAAGAAGTTAACGTATATTTAATTTAAAATTCCAAATAATTTTAAAATTTGAATATAATTTTTTTTTCCAAATTGTTTGATAACCGTGCTCACCGGCTAGACAATTCTTATAATTCCCTAAAGCTCAAGGTTTTCTTATTCTAGAAAAATAATTACTGGAGAAAACTAATTAAATAATGTAGTTAAACAAAATTTTGTATTATCAATTGTTTGTAAAAAAATATTAATTTTCAAATCTCAGTGATAAGTGAAAAATTAAAGAAAATATGTAAATAATAATTTATATTAAGTTTGGACTAAACTTATAAAGGATCTTTATTAAGTTAATAGCTAAAAAAATATGTAAATATGTAAATAATAATTTATATTAATTTTGGACTAAACTTATGAAGGAACTTTATTAAGTTAATAGCTAAAAAAAATATGTAAATAATAATTTTCATGCTATACATTTTTTTTATACAATTTGTTAACATTTTCTTTTAATTCAAATCGCTATAAAAAGATTTAAATTCTTATAGTTTGAGGATAAAAAATATTCTTTATGTTAATATTTTCTTATACAGTTTTTTTTAAATTGAAAGTGTTGAAAGAAGTTTTAATAAAAGAAAATACTATTCAAATAGACATATTAAATTATATTTAAAAATTAGATTAATTTTCAAATGTAAGTATTAATTATGGAATTCTATCAAAAATAACTAGTGATTTATACTACTGATAACAAAACATTTTCAAGCTTAACATTATTTAAATCTTAATTGAAATCAACTATATTACAAGATTATATTAGATGAATTAGCCGCATAAATATCATATCAAACAAAAAAATCGAAACAAACCCTAAGATAAACATGCAATAATATAATTTTAGTCCACTTTTTTTTTTTTTTTTTGGGTACTGATTATGGACTTTCTATATGTTGTAAATAATTTATATTTTATAGTTTTTTTTTACAATTTGAGGAAATAAATTTATTATTTTAATAGATTTTTAATTATTAAAAAGTATAAAAATAGTATATTTTATTTAATTTTAGATTATCTGATTCGTCTCTTTCTTAATTTATTTTTTAAAAATATTTACTCCCAAAAAAATATGATGGTTTTTATTTTTTTTACATTTATTTGTCTTCCCCTAAATCTTCTATTTTTCACGTTGTTTTATTAGATTATACAAAATGAATATAAAATTTTGTGTGTTTATGCACTCCAAGAAAAATGGCACCAAATGGTTGGTTGATCAACATTGATAAGGTGGATCGGTCATATTCAACTCAAGATAGGAGTGTTAGCACCGGAACAAACTTATAGGAGTGTTAGCACCGGAACAAACTTTAGTTGTTTTCATAAGTCATAATTTTTTTGTTAATGTTTAAATACTTTTCAGTTCAAAATAAATGATATTTTTATAAAAAATATCAAAATAAAATTTAAAAATAAATATTATAAAAATATAAAACCTTATATCTTTCAATATTTTATTAATAATTTATCTCCAACACATGATTTGTGAGGGTTGTTTCATGCTCGAAATCTTTGAGGAGAATACGAAGGGTATGCGAGAAATGACCCAACAGTCAGCTACCAGGGAAGCGTTAATATCTTCTCATGCAAATGGCGCCACAAGATGCTTCTCGAGAATCAGCTACCTGTGAAGGTTCTTCCCATGCCGCTTCAGTTTCAAAAAGGATTAGCCATGGTAGCTTCTCTCTCTCACACAGAAACACACACAGAGACACATAAAAAATGTTATATGACGTTATATAATGCACTACTAAATTATTAACTAAACAATTTTTATAATGACCTAAAATATTTTACTCCATAAAATGAATGTTTTAATGGCATTTTTTATTTAAAAAAATAGTTTATCTCTGTAATATACACTCCCTGCGTCTCAAATTGAGTATCCACGTTGTTTTATTAGATTATACAAAATGAATATAAAATTTCTTACAATAAACACTATATATATATATATATATATAGACACACACATGGAATGAAATTTCTCTCTAGCTAGCTAATATTTTCCCAGTTTCTAATTCTTTATTGCATTTTGAAGTCTTATATAAAATGTTGTGTCTGATCAAATACGGTCAAAACTTGTGAGGAACAGTCAGCAATCACTATACAATTGGCAGAATTTAGGGTCAGTGGACTAAACGGACTTAATTGACACTCAGGAAGACAGGGGCTCCCCAATCTTATGGGAAATTGAGGTCACAGACAATCTTGCATACACTGCTGATGCGTCAAAAAGTCCTAGTAGGATCCTCCAATGAAAATGATATGAGACCGATTCATAAATTTGGTGGTGGGCCCGTTGTCATAAGGCCTGCAACAAAGCTTGATGAAGCTGTCATCAAAATCAAAAGGAGTAGGTAGTAATGATGAGTGCTCATTATTGTTATATTTTTTAATTATTTGTGTTAGGTAATATTAAATTTGTAATTAGATGACTATTCATTCTCCTTGTTTTTATTTTGTTTTGTACGTAATACATAAGTAAAGCATAATTAGAGAAATAATGTGAAAACAGAGCAAAGGAGTATGAAACCGGCACCTAATACCATGCTAGACAGGCTGGATCAGAACAAAGAACTTAAGGAAAATATTCTGGACGTAGCAAATGCTATTTATAGAGCTACACATGTGCCGGCTCAAGGCAATAGCGGCCGTATTGATTATTTCGAGAGAGTTTAGGAACTGAGATAACAAAACTAAAAAGCTCCGAATGGAAGGATAGACAAGTGCCGGTTCAGAGTAGGATTTCAAGATATTTAAGAAAAAAAATGTACAACCAACGTCGATTTAGCGTTATAACAGGCTTCGGTTCATGTCAGAACAAGTCAGTACGGAGTAGATTTCAAGGGTTTTCAATTGTCACTATAAATAGCACCGTTTGTTGTCTTGTCAACTACGAATTTGAGAGAGGGAGGAGCAGCCTCAAAACCCTAGCGCTATAAGGAGGAATCCAATCCATTTTTAAAGACTGGAAGTCATTTCAAGAGGAAGATTCAAAAAGAAGAAAAGAACAATTTGTCTAAGACTTTATTTTCTTTTCTCTTGTATTTCCTTTTTTGCTTTTGTTAGCCATTCATGATTATTTTGTAATTAAAAGATGGAACCTTTATATTTGTTAGATCTTAACTTCTATATTAGTTTATTGAAATCTATTTTGGCATACAATTACTAGATTTGTATTGGATTGTTGATTTTTGAGTTTATCTTAACTTTAGTGATTTTGAGAGATGGGGTTAAAGTTGACAGGCTTGATTAGTTGATTTACCATATAAGTTTGCCCTTGATTAACTCAAGAGAGAGAGGTTGAGGATATAAAACTAAGTGATTAAAGGGTCATAAGGTTTCCTAGAGATAAGGACACCATTTCTCCCAAATAGAGAATGGGTAAGTAATCTTAATACCCTTGAATTAGGTTAGTAAGGTAGAAACACCCACAATGAGATTCAGGATAGAGGATTGATAACTCGAGAGAAAGTGGACCTTGACTTAGATTGCCCAATTGATGTCAATGTCGAGTATCAATAGATCTATTTAGTTGATTGAGGTTTAACTTAATAATGTGGTATACCTTTTGAATTGCATAACTTATCCTTTTCTTCCTAAGGATGTTTGGTGATCTAAGGAAGATTCTTAGCTGTGCCTAGGTTGGTTGATCTCTCTTTTCAATTTGTCATCTTCCCATTGGGATAGTTTATCAAACAACAAAACAAAAGAATGGTAGAAGTAGTTGCCAGCTTACCCAAGGGATACGATACTTGCCAACTAGAACTCTATACTACATGATATGTATATTCGCCCATATGGGTGTTGTGTGACTGATTTTTTGTATTTATATTAAGACTCGATTATTTTTGCATGTGTGAAATATTGACAATTCTTCCTATGCATAAGTATACACACAAATCACACACATCAAGCTTTTGGCGTTGTTGCCAGAAATTGAATGGAAAAATTTTATTACTTGATTTTTGTTGATTTAGTCTTGCAATTGCACATATTTGTGAATATAACTAACTTGTACCTAGGTAATTGTACATATCATTTGTGGATAATTGTTTGTATGTGTACTTTAGATTTAAATTTATTTGTGTAATTGTATTTAAGAATTCTCATGTTGTTATTGTGTAAATTTTGTTTTAGGTTGAAATTTTGGGAATTTCATTTATTGATTCATTGATTGATCGATTAATCCTTTTATATGCTATTCATTGATTTGTTGGTAAAGTATTTATAGTTGTTCTTTTTTCTTCAGTACATACTAAGATTATTATTGATCCTGTTCTTTAGGAGACCTTCTTGATTTTGGGAGCAATGATGAATATTATCTCATAGACAAAGCTGACCAAGGATGGAAAAAGTGGAGGAGCCACCTTCAATAAAAAGCCTTTTATGTGATTTTACAATTATAGTGAACTCTTATTTCAACATAATGGAAGGTTTTTTGAGGAATCAAAAGGGATTTCTTTCCACACTAGACGGCCAAATTAAACAATTGGCTAGCCTATTTAAGAATAAAGATGCAAGAGAATAAGTGGAAGCAATCACATTGAGAAGTGGGAAGCAACTGGACAGTCTAGTAAAATCTGCAGAGAAAAATAGAGGTACGACACAGGACAAGCAGAAGCAAGGTGTAGTTACAGAGATGAACAAGTGCCGATTGACACGACCAACCCGACGCCGGTCGAAGCTTCTGAAGAAAAGGAAGTTCAGGGATTGAAAAAAGGAAATAAAGATGAGCAATACATGAAGTTCTTGGAATTGTTTAAGCAGTTGCATATTAATATTCCTCTTATCGAAGCACTCACCCCAAGTGCCAAAGTATACAAAGTTCTTCAAGAATGTGCTATCAAAGAAAAGAAGTTTGGAGGAACTATCCATTGTAATTCTAAATGAAGAATGCTCAACTATACTCTCAAGAAAAGATCAGCTACCAGAGAAGTTAAAAGACCCAGAAATTTTTTTATACCCTATTTGATTGGAAATACACTTTTTGGTAATGCATTGGCTGACTTAGGAGTTAGCATAAACTAGTTGCCTTACATAATTTTTAAGAAGCTAAGTCTTAGTGAACCAAAGCCCATTATAATAAGCATTCAGTTGGCAGATGGATCCATTAAATATCTAAGAAGGATTGTAGAGGACGTCTTGGTGAAGGTCGATAAGTTTTTTTTTTTTTTTCCCTATGGATTTTGTTATTGTGGACATGGATCAGAATTCCGAAATTCCTATTATCTTAGGTAGACCTTTTTCAGCCACTATCAGAGTTTTATAGATGTACATGTAGAAAGGTTAGCACTACGTGTGGAGGATGAGAAGGTGACCATACAGATATCTGAAGGACTGAAGCATTCATTTGTGCAAGATGATACCTGTTTCATGATTGAAGTTCTGGAAGAGTGCATTAATGACTATAAATAGGAGCATTTAAATGGAAATTCTTGGGATAGTCTACTGAGAGAAGATGAACTTACCGAATTTTCTGAAAGCAATATAACCTGCCTAGATGAGAAACACGAGGGGTCGATACTGAAAAGTTTGAAAATATTGAGAACTCAAGTCTGGAGAAAGTAAAGTTATTTATTGAAGAGCTGCCTGAATTGGAACTAAAGGAGTTGTCTAACCATTTGGATTATGCCTTTTTTAGTGATAATGGCAAACTCCCTGTGATTACTGCAAGGAACGTAACAACAGAATAGAACGAACAGCTAGTCCAAGTTTTAAGAAGGCACGGGAAGGCCATTGTATGGAAGCTTACAGATATAAAAGGGATTATTCCATCATTCTGCACATATAAGATTGTGTTGGAGGAAAATGCGAAGCTTGTGGTTTAACCCCAAAGAAGGTTAAATCCAAACATGAAAGAAGTGGTTAAGGGTGAAGCGATCAAACTATTAGATACAGGTATTGTATATGAGCTCATTTAATGCAGATATCATCTCGGACAAATCTTCTCCGAGAATATGTATTATTGTTTCCTTTATGGATCTTTGGCTATTTGCATATTCCTACAGCTCCTGAGAATCAAGAGAAAACTACTTTCACTTACCCTTTCGGACTTTTGCCCCCTAGTGTATGCCTTTTGGATTATGCAATGGGTGTAGGACTTTTCGAAGGTGCATGATGACTATTTTTGAAGGACTTGTAGGGGAGACATTGGAGGTGTTCATGGACGACTTTTCTATTCTTAAGGACTCTTTTAAGTTTAAAACATTTGGAAAGAACACTCCGACGAAGTGAGGAAACAAATCTTGTGCTGAATTGGGAGAAATGTCACTTTGTTGTTTAAGAGTGAATGATTTTGGGATACAATATCTCAAGGAAAGGTTTGGAAGTGGATAAAGCCAAAATTGAACGCATTGAAAAATGTTCTCTCCTGAACTTGTATATATTTCTATGTTATTTTATTTTATCTTTTTACTTTCATCACTTTAGTTGATAGATGAAATAATGTATGAAAAGTGACTAGTGTGTACTTGTTCTTTGAGGATCGATACTTGCTAATTCCCTATACTTTGTTTAATGATAAGTGCACTTGCTCCTATGTGTAATTTGGGATTAATGTTTTAATTTAAATTTGACTGGGAATGGATTCAAAATTACATGATTTTTTATAACTCGAATTGAGCACATCATAGACGTACGCCCAGCTTCAAAAAAAAAATTTGTATTTCCATCCCTGAATGCGTTTATTAGTTTTATCCAAAGCTAGTTGAAAAATGGTCCACTTCCTCCAGCCTTTAAACACTGCACACCCTAAATAAGTGAAGGGAAGATGCTTCCTGGAAAAGCCTAGTTTGTTGGAATTGTAGCGCAATAGCCAGAGAAGATTTGTCCGAGATGATAAATGAACTCTTTTCTCTATTACGGAATTGACTTGAGTAATTCTGATATTTTTTAATAATGTCTGAGATTGCCATAAGAGCTGCACTAGAAGCATTAGTTAAAATGACCGTATTATCTGCAAAACTTAAATGAAAAAAATAGGGTACCCACGAGGAATATTGTAAGGGATTAAAATGCCCTTCAAAAGAATTGCATTCAGTCCTCATGGAGAACAATTGCTGTGCAATAATAAAGAGAATATGGGAGAGAAGGTCACCCTGTCTGAGTCCCCTAGTTGATTTGAAGTATCCAGCAGGTTGGCTATTAACAAGGACTGAGAACCAGTAGTTGGACAAGCAATTATGGACCAAGTAAGTGACATGCTGATTAAATCCGAAACTGGACACGACTTGAAGCAAAAAAGGCCAGGATACATGAGTTAGCCTTCTGCATATCTAGTTTGAGAATTGAGTTGCCTCTCTTTGATCTCCTGTCTAGAGAGTAAAGCAATTCATGAGCGAATAGGATATTGTCCATAATATCTCTACCCTTTACGAAGTCGGATTGGTTGAGAGATATAATTTAGGGCAGGAGTCTTGTAAACCTAGAAGTAAGCACTTTCGTGATAATTTTGTCACAATAGTTGCACAAGCTTATAGGACAAAAATCTCCAAAGGATGTGGGAGGATTCCGCTTGGGGATAAGAACAATCAAGTTACTAGTAAAGCCTTTTGGAAAGGTACTCCCGCAAAGAAGTCATGACCTACGGCTCTCACAACATCCTTCGCAATAATATCCCAGCATGCTGTGAAGAAATGACATGTAAAGCTATCCGGCCCTAGAGCACTATCAATACCAAGTCCAAACACTACTTTTTTAACCTCTTCAATTGCAGGAATAGAAGAGAGCATTTGATTATCGAGCTCAGTAATTAGCTCTGGAATATTCTGTAGAAGATAGGATGAAGAGGAGCTTGTGCCACTGTTGTTAGCTAGTAAGTCAGAAAAAAATTCAACAGCTGCATCACGAATCTCCTGTTGCTAAGATACTTGCACACCAGCACTATCAGTAATAGAAGAAATAAGTAGCTTATCCCTACGTTTTTTGTAGAATGAATGGAAAAAAGCGGTGTTAGAGTTGCCCATTTTCACCTACTTTAGCCTCGACTTATCCCTCCAAAAATCTTCTTCCATTTTGAAGTGAAAGGCTAGTCTACCCTTGGCCTCCTATAATTTCTCCCTATTAAAATGAGTGTTTAAACTGTTATATGCAATTCCTGTCTATAATACATCATCTTCTGCCTTCTGAACATTATCAAAAATGTTGCCAAACTCCTCTTTGTTCCAAACCCTTAGAGCTTTTTTAACATGGTGAAGTTTGCTAAGCAAGATTTGCATACCATTTCCATATATAACTTTACTCCACTCTTGTTTTACCACTTGTTGGAAATTTGGATGTCTAAGCCACATCTTCTAAAACTTTAAGGGAAATACTCCAACTGGAGGGGCTACACAATCAATAATGATCAACAACGGTGCATGGTCTGATCCAGATTGAGCAAGATGCTCAACTTTTGTGGAATGGATTGAAGATGCCCAAGTAATGTTAGGCAGGATTCTTTCCAGATGTTCATAGCAAGGCCTATCTCCCCCTCTTGCCCAAATGAACTTGCTACCCGAGAATAGAGGGTTTTGAAGGGAGCAAGCATTCATAAAAGAAACAAAATCAGGCATTGTTGCATAATTAGTTTGTAATGTGCCAGAATATTCTGACACCTCATTAATGACATTGAAGTCTTTTCCTAAAAGCTAAGGCCCCAACATAGTTGAGGAGATCTCCATAAGGGATGACCATAGTGGGAAACGGCCCACCCTAGAATAAGAAGCATAAATTATGGTGATGTAGAATATAGTACTTGTAGGTATAGAGAGACCTAGACGCACAAACTGATCATTATCAAGCAGAATGACAGAGTCAATAAAGTCTTTCCAGAAGATCCACACCTTCCCAGAGAAATTTGAAAAGCAGCGCTCGAATCCCAGCTTTCGAGCAAAATTCTAAGTGCGATCTACACCTACCATGGGTTCCAGAATAGTAAAGATATGTAAATTATGTTTACGGATTGGTCATCTCAACTGTCTAAATGAAAAGCAATCTGCAACACCCCTAATATTCCAGATGAGAGTATTCATTTTAATTAGGAAGATGATAAAAGGTAGAGGCAAGTTTTGCTTTGCAACAAGGAAGAATTTTACGTTGTTGTGTATTAGGTTGCTGGGGTGTCCTCCCAGACTAAGTAGATTGCCGATTAATATTCTTCTTTGCCAGCACCTCATTAAAAAACTGCAAAAAGTCGGATCGTAACCCAACTTCATACATATCAGAATAATAAGCTTTTTCTGCGTCAATAATGTCTTCAAATTGTTGATCTCCTTGGACATCGCCCAATATCGGTGCATTGAGAGAAGCACAAGCAATTTCTTGCATCCTCACTGGTGCATCAGTTGTTGTGACTGCCACATTCAGAGGAAGCCTTAAAGAAGTAGACGGACCATTGAGAACTACTTCTAGCTTTATACCAGCGTCTATTCCTGAACCCACAGGTAAAGCCACCACGAGTGATGAAAGAGCAAGACTAGGAAGAACGTTGGTCTGAGTGGGTAGAGCCACAAATGGCACTTCTTGTTCAATGATAAGCCTTGTGGGAGTACCTGAAGGATTTGCATCTTGTCCATTCTCAACACTATTGGCGACATCATCAACCCTATTTGAACTAAGGTTTCCACTGGCCGTGGATTAAGATTCCTAGTAGCCATTGGCTTTAGAACCTAGCGTTCTACAATTTTGGGGTGGAGAGTCTTCGTGGAATCCTTTTTAGGTGGTGCTGGTTTACCACCATGATTCGGATGTGTGTCCTATTCTGCAATAGTCTAGGCAATAAGCAGGAAGGTTTTCATACACAATAGGCTAAAAAAACCCTGATTCTCCAGTTCCAATCCATAACCGAGACGGATTCTGCTTCAACAAATCAATCTCTACACATACACGAGCTACACTCGACTTTGTAAGAGTTGTCATGGCATCATCAATATTGAATGTCTTCCTAACTATAGACACTAATGAGGAGTGCCAATTTAGAGAACATATGAATCGGTAAGTTCTCTAGAACAATCCATACAGGAGCTGATGTAACTCGAAAGTCAAGAGTCCACTTGAGAACCCTCATAAGAAACCCTAATAGATACCATAGTCCCTTTAACGACAAGCGCAAACAGTCTTCCTCTAATGCAGATCAAATCAAAATATGCTTGGAATCAAGCCATCTGATATTGACCAAGCCTTTCAGGCCAATAGTGTAGAACTCTTTTTTGATGGCCTCCATTGAAGGCTTACCCAGAGGGAATTTTCCAACCCAAAGCATATTTGTAAGGGGTAACGAGTTCTTCAATATCCATAGCAGTGAAGAATATGGTCGGTTCACTTTTGGATTGAGAGAGAGGTTTAACCACATCAACCGTGTTAAGATTGTAGTGGACATGTGAAGCAAAGGACTTACGGCTCCGGGGGTCTAGAGCAACCAAGGAATTAATTGGCGGCACTGTTACCATGCCCGGCCAAGGAAGCTTAGACCTTAGTAGAAGTGGAGAGAGAATAATTTTATTTTTTGAAATATTATACATTATAATATTATAACAAGAACTTCAACAATTTTGAAACTTGTCATAATCTGAAGTCTTTGAGCAATGGCTTCAGCCTTTGACAAAGTTGCTAAATGCTGCCCATGTGCTACTACTATATGTGGATTGTCGCCTGTGGAAACGAACACTGCAACGTCAAAGAAGGTCCTACTTCACCAAAGAAAGAGAGTTTACAGCTTGCCTTTTCGTTACTGGTAACTATAAAAAGTCTATTACAAACCCACATTGATGAGCCCTGCTCCTATCTACAAGGGCACATTTGGTACAATGGAATGAAATAGAATGGTCTTTTTAACTTTTATTCTATTTCAGCATCTAATTGATTAAAATTAGAATCGAAGAGGATTTTTTTTTTTTTTTTTGTAATATGGAAAATCCCATTCAATAATTTGCACTTTTTTCTTTGGCACCCTAGATGAATCTCAAATTGATTCGTTCAACTTGCTTATATATTCTGATTCTTCCAAAGACATTGCTTCACTGATAGGCAAAAATGGTTGTTTTAGTGTTGAGAAAATGGAGATAACAAATCCTCTAAATGTCCAAAGATTGTTAATGCATTTAAGAGCTGCCTTAGAACGAATTTTCACGCTGCACTTTGGCTACCAAAAGGGGACACAGTTGTTTGTCGTTCTCAAACGTAAATGAACATATTTGAAGTTGCTCACAATTTCTAGCCAAAGTTTGTAATCACCAAAAAAAAAAAAAAAAGGATTAGAAATTAAGATAAATTATTTCAACCAAAAATGAAAATTGTCGAACAAATTTGTGGATCTATTCCTTTAATAAAAGGTTTTCTGAATATGGTAGAATTTAATTTTTACGTGAATTTATGTATTTTTATGGTTATTCATCAAAATAAATATTATCTTTTTTTCTTCTCTCTTTCTCTCCCATGATAGGGAGAAAAAACATTTTAGTTAGAAAAATTTGCCATAACGTACGAGATGTTATATCATGAGGTACACTATCAATTTTTACTCGCAACAAATATTGAGATATTTATGAGCACAAAAAGAATATAGATATTTTCTATACTATGAACGTGAGAAATTATAAGAAAGGAATTAGGGGACAGGGATGACATTCACCTTCTAAAATTTTTTTAAATTTTATCTTTCTTTTAGAAAATTTTAAATTTTTAAAAGATTTTAAAATTTACCTTTCACTCGTCCAATAGTTTTTTGGTCCTTCAGTTTATCATTTCATATTGTATACTCTCAAACCCAAGTTCCTGAGTCTGTGAAAATATGTTTGGTTTGAGTGAAAATATGGAGAAAAAGCGAAGGAAAAGTAAATCTAGAGATAAATAGGTAATTTATATCATTTGATTAGAAAAAAAAGGAAAAAATAAAATAGGAGGGGAATCCTTTCCCACATTAAAAAAATAGCTTGTCTTAATTTGAATAGATTGCGACGTAAATCAAGATAATATTTGTTATTTATTCTACCTTAATCAAATAAAATAAAAATAAATTATATTTACTCTCTCTTAATGAAAGCAAAAGTTTCTCCCCTAATGAGAGTGAAAGTTTCTCTTTCGTTCCTCTTACCCCTACTACTCCTGCTTTGTGAACCAAAATATAGGGTAAATGTGAGCTATTGAAATAAGGAAATATTCATATCGAATCAAACTGCTGGGAGAAATCCTAAATCAGGAATATATTCTATTCTTTAGGGATATACTTCCTTGCCACCCTAGAAAGGATAAGGAAATTTTGAATTTTAACAAAGTAATTGAAACGTGAAATGTAAATTTTGTTTTATTCGTATTTAGAAACGACAAGTATATAATCAACCTATTAATTCCACTATATTTTCTAACAAAATAACGAATTTCTTAATTCCAATAGCCGATCGAAGTAGGACCTGCAAAAGGGCAGGTGAAAAATGGAGTTTGCCTTTGCTAATTTATTTCTTAATTCCAGTACTTGTGAGATGACCTTAGAGTGTCGCTTTTGAAAAATGTTACAGTGTGGAATTGGTTACTTTTGTATATTATATAATATCTAATTTTAACAAAGTCGTAAATTTTATTTATTTAAGAAAAGATAAGCAATAACTAATTGTAGGGGTTGAACAAAATTAATTTAACAAAATTAGCTAGCGAGTTTTATTGAAGAAATAATGATGTGTTTCCAAAATTCATTATCCCGTGAATACTCCGCCGGTATGAAAAGTTCTTAATGTTATAGCAGTGATAAATTACAGTAAAATTTGCTAATTTCTTATTGAGATTTGCCGCTTTTTTGAAATTAAAAAGCCAGTCGCCCCATGGCGGCATTGCCACCAGATCCACCTAATCTTCCACTCTTGTTGGCAGATGCAAGTTGGGGAAGGGTGGTAGATCCTTCGCCTCTTTCGCTCAGATCATCCTCATTCTAGCATCAAACCTCAGGCCACCTATAAAGGTGAACCGGCGTTGATGTTCACCAAAGCAGAAATAGTTTCTCTATCTAAACCTTTCCGATATACACTTGTTGGAAAATTCACACAAGGGAGGCAAACCTTGGAGGTTATTCGTAAAGAATTCCAAACTTTTGGATTGAAAGACTCTGTTATAGTAGATCTTCTCGACTTTAAGCACATTATCATTCGGCCAGATTTAGAAGTGGATTTCCTCAAACTATGGTCGAAAAAACTAGTTGTTATCTGTTGGGGTTTCATAAGTGAGTTCTAAAATGGACTTCAGAGTTCAGAGCTACAGAAGACCTATTGGCAATCCCCTTGTGGGTATCCTTTCACAACCTACCATTGCAGTCTCGAAATCCATCATTTTCTCAGTGGCATCTGTGATACGGTAGCTGTTAAAGTTTGATGGAGCTATGGCCATGTTATCTCGTCCAAGTATGGCTCGCATTTGCATTGAAGTGGATTTATAGAAACCATTAACAAAAAAGTTTTGGCTTAGCACAGAAAAAGATAGATTCTTCCAAACTGTAATCGTTGAAGATGTCCCGAAATTTTGTTATCATGGCAGGTGTCACAAGGTTGAGTCCTTATCTAACCTTAATACATTTGCACCGACAACAACTTGATCCTGGCCAAATCAAGCTACTCAGCCTTACCAACACCTGCACAATAACAAAGTGCAAAGAATATAGAAGTAGAGAAAAAAGAACACAATGCCATTATGGGCCCCACCTAATCTTGAACTCCTATTAATGATGAACAAGGATTATAAGAAACAACAAGTCCTTATGGTTACAAGTACTCACACAGCCTACATTAGACTTCCCTCCAAAACCTATCTAGTGTCTCGTAGATTTACTCTATATAAGAGCTCTTTACAACAATGAATGAGATAATATGATTACAAATGAATTTCTAGACTATTTATAGAGTTTCCTTGTAGTCCTCAAGCTATCAGGAAACTGGCTCCGACTTAAACTTAGCTACATGGGGTTGATTCCTAAGTCTTCGGAAGATCTCCACTGTCAGATCAACCCACTTCAATCCCTACCCCTTCGGGATGAGGTCTTGGACTTAATTAGTCTTGCATAAGACTCCATCTCCTACTTGGACTCTGCCTCTTCCTCGAGAGCCAAGCCCATGAACCAAGCCCATCAGCCAGGACCAATCCGCAAGTTTGCATCATAGCTCAGGCCTATGCGAGCATCCTGTCTGTCTAGCTGGCACATGCATAGCCAAGTCTACCCATCGTGCCTTGGTTCAACATTTTACTAAGTCTAAGAACCTTGCCTAAGTCTTGGTCTTGATTCTTGCTCCATAACCTGTCTGGCATCCAAGTCTTCCATGGATCCATCATCTCATCCTAGCACCAATATTCAACAAAGCCTCCATGTCCCTCGAGTCTGCTTGCTAGATGGCATGGTCTAGCTCGCGAGTGGTCCAGGCACCGTTCCACTTGCCTCTGGGTCAAACTCAAGGGTCTGACATACCTCTCCCACTTGGAGAGGTCAGCGTCCTCATTGACGCTGAAGGTTGCTAGGTCTTCCAATACTCAGCGATCTCCTTCTTAAATCACCATAAATTCACGTCCCATTCTCAAATGGCACATGCCTAGATGACATGCTCCATCTTAGGCCAGAAAAATCTTCTTGACAACAATGCATGTATCCGTTTAACGCCTGGGTGACCAGCCCACTATAGATCATAGGTCTCCCTCAAGAGTTGGTGTCAACAATCCTCTATTGGGACATAAGCTCTACCTCCCTTGGTATAGAGTAAGTTATCATCTATCCAGTAGCGCCTCACCAGACTTTTCTGTACTTGGTTCAGCAATTTAACATAGACTATGTCTGCATGACACAATCTCCTAATCCGACCTAAAAAATTGGATTCCACTATAGTAAGGGCCACTACGGTCTCCCCCACTTGTTTTCAACTTAGGGCATCCACCACAGTATTCTCTCTTCCCAATCTGTGTATCCAGTCAAAGTCAAATTCTGCCAGGAACTCTTGCCACCGTGCCTACTTGGTACTCAATTTCTTCTGGGACTTAAAATAGGTGTTAGCCACATTATCTATCACCACTGTGAAATGTGCTCCCAGTAAGTAATGTCTCCACGTCATCAAGCAATGCACCATGCCGTCATCTCCTTTTCATGAGTCGAGTACCGCTGCTCACACTCGTTGAGCTTCTGACTCTCAAATGCCTCTGGTTGTTTATCCTGCATCAAAACACCACCAATAGCTATGTCTGAGGCATCAGTACATACTTCAAATAGGAGATTGAAGTTTGGAAACTTCAAGACTGGTTCTAAAGTAATGGATTGCTTCAAGTTCTGGAATGCCTCCTCGTACTTGGCACTCCAATCCCACTACGATCCTTCTTCAACAAGTCTATCAATGGAGCGGCCATCCTAAAATATCCTTCCACAAACCGTTTGTAATAGTTGGCTAAACCCAAGAATAATTGCAACTTTGGCACCTTTATCGAGGCTGACCAATTTAAAATAACTTCTACCTTCTCATTATCCATCTTGATCTAACCCTGACTGATCACGTGCCCAAGGAAAGTGATCTTTGTTCTCCCAAACTCACACTTCTCCTTCTTTACGTATAGTTCGTGTTCGTTAAGCCACTGGAACACTTTTCTTAAATACACCACATGTTCTTCTAAGGCTTTTCTATACACAACGATGTCGTCCAGGTACACTACCACGAACTCATCCAAAAAGTCATAGAGGACCTCGTTCATCAAATTACAAAAACTGGCAGGGGCATTGGTTAGACTAAATGGTATGACCTAGAATTCATATGAGTCATATCTTGTTACCACTGTGGTTTTGGTCTTATCTCCTTCGGTAATCCACACTTGCCAATAGCTCGATCGAAGATCAATCTTCGTGAAGTACCTTCCCGTCACCAACCAATCAAAAAAGTCCGCAGCATTAGGAATTGGGTACTTGTTCTTCACTGTTAACTTGTTCAATACCCGAAAATCCACACAAAACTGGAGTGAACCATCTGGCATCTTCTGGAACAGTGCTGGGGCACTATATGTGACTTTCGAAGGAACCATCGAACCCATCTCTAACAACTTCCCGAGCTGTTTTTATAACTATTCTAGCTTAGCAGGTAACATGCGGTAGGGTACTTGTGCTGGAGGAAGAACACCTAGGACCAACTTGATCTTATGGTCTGTTGCACGTCTAGGGGGCAATCACTTGGGCATCTCTTTAGGCATCATATTAATAAAGTCATCAAACACATAGGCTACCTCGTTCGAGACCTTCTAGTAAATATCCTTCTTAATCTCCGCTAATGCGACTAGGTATATCAACTCACCATATCTCAGTACGGACTTGATATGTAGGGCAGACACCATCCTGAGCTCTTATTTCCCCTTCTCTAAATAGATACCTTGAATAAATAAGGGGACCGACTCATCTATACTCCCCCAATATGTGGCATAACTGTTACCTTCGTTGCCACCAGGAACTCATTTCCAAGAATAAGATCAAAATCATCCAAAGAAACAGCCATAAAATTGCTATTGTTTTGCCAAGTCCCAACTTGCAAATGCATACTTGCCATCCCTTGCACTGGCTTGGCTTCAGAGTTCACTGCTTTTAATCAGCTCGAATGCTCTTCAACTTGAGCCCTAACTGTCTCGCCTCAAATCCGCCACAAAATTGTAAGTTGCTTTGAAGTCCATCATAGCCAGCAACTCATTCCCATTGACTCAAACCTTCACCTACATCATCCTACGAGGTGGCATTTAGCAACTACAGTAGATTAACATGCAGTATTGCCAATCAATGGTCCTTTAGGATTTTAACTACACCGAGCTTCGCACGATTCTTGTTCTTCTCAAGGCAGTGTACTACATAATGAGAACCTCCACACATATAGTAGCCATCTTTCAGGGCCTCTCTAGACTTAGAACCCCCATCCTTATCTTTTTTATGTCCTTGCCTTGGGGAGCCTTCCCTTTCCCCTTGGCATAGCTCTTCTGCCTCTTAAGGTTGGCTTTCTTACTTTGGTTAGGACTAGGCATCACCTTATACTCCACTGGATGATCCGCAGCCACCATCACCTTTGCCAAGTTCTAGACTTCTTGTCGTCTCAACTCTATTTGAGCTTGCAATCCCGTCATGAAATTGAAGAGCTTGACCTTCTTGGATATCTCCCTAACATCCAACATATTCTCCAATATAGCTTGGCATCTGTGATCAAATATATAGATATAATGTTCATCTTCTCTTCGTCTAGTATATGAGCAGCTGTGAAGTATTGCTCTATGTCCCACAAGAAGTTCTCGAGCTCCTTAGTGCTTCGTTGCCCTCTAAACACCTTCAGTTCTAGCACCTTCAGCTTGGACAAACCGAGTGCCCTCTTATCAGCTCCACTGGCTAAAGTGCGCTTAATCAAGATAAGATCAACCTTAATATCCTCAATCTCTAGGTTTGTGATAGAACTAACTATGTCACCTCGTGACTCCAACTGAACTAGTCTTTGCTCTATATCTGTAATTCGCTCATAATAGTCATCGATTGTTTAGGTCAGGTCCTACACACGAGCACCTGAACCATCTACCTAAACTGGCCTCAGCGTGTTAGCTTGTTGAGCTTAGGTGTGCCACTCCTCTAAGTTTCGTACCCGAGTGTGAAGTTGACTATCCCTTTGGGCCTACAATAGGGAATCTTCTCCAATGTCTTCGAAGCCCACAGCTTAAAACGAGGAAGCTAAGGTAGCTTCCACCTGAGTAAGTCGATTAGCCAACTCCACCATTTCTCTCCAACATGAACCATACTCTGATACCATAATTGTCACAAGGTTGAGTCTATTATCTAAACCTTATACACTTGTGCCAGCAGCAGCTTGATCCTAGCCAAACCAAGCTACTCAGCCTTACCAATACTTACACAATAATAAAGTGCAAAGAATATAGAATGAGAGAAGAAGAACACAATGTAATTACAGATCTCGCCCAATCTTGAACTCCTATTAATGATGAACAAGAATTACAAGAAATAATGCCAAGTCTTTATGGCTACAAGCACTCACACAGCCTGCACTAGACTTCCTCCCAACGCCTATCTTGTCTCATGTGTATTCTCTTTGTATAAGAGCTCTCTACAACAATGAATGAGATGATATGATTACAAATAAATGCACAGGCTATTTATAGAACTTCCTTGGAGTAGTTCTCAAGCCATCATGAAACTGACTCCAACTTGAACTCAGCTATGTGTGGAGCTTATACCTAAATCTTCAGAAGATCTCCACCGTCAAATCAACCTACCTCATCCCTATCCTCTCAGGATAAAGTCTTAGATATAGTCTTGGATAAGACTCCACTCTCACTCAGACTCTGCCTCCTTCTCGAAGGCCAAGCCTGTGAACCAAGCCCATCAGTCACGAACCAATCCTCAGGTCCGCACCATAACTCGGGTCTATGTGCGCATCCTGTCTGTTTGGCCTGTGCATGCAAAGCCAAGTCTGCCAATCGGTCCTTAGTTTAACATTTTGCTAAGTCTGAGAACCTTACCTAAGCCCCAGCCTTAGTTCTTGCTCCATAACCTGTCTCGCATACAAGTCCTCTATAGATCCATCATCTTCTCTAAGCACTAACTTTTAACAAAGCTTCCTTGTCCCTCGAGTCCGCTTATCAGCTAGCATGGTCTGGCTCTCGAATGGTTCAGGCACCGTCCCACGTGCCTTTGGGTCAAACTCAAAGGTCTGACAGTACGCGACTAGGTTATAGGATGAAATTGTTCACTAAATACTGACAATCATCCCATGGATAATGACAGGAATCAGCAGGTGATTGCCTCAAAACATCTTCCAAAGCCACCAGCCACTGGGTGGACTCCTATGAAGATTCTACTATTACTTAATAGAGCCTCCACACCAAGGTGATTCATTACAGAGAGCCTCTAGTAATAGCAACACCAGTGAGAGTCAGATGCTATCCATATAGATACCCAAAATTGTCATGTAGAGTCATGAATGCCTATAATTCTAGTTACTTATTACTCCTTCTGGAAGTGTACAAGGTGTTTTAGAAAACCTGAGGTTGGGTCGCCCTAGGAGTCAAGAAGTATAAGAGAATATAGAGACTGCCTAAGATTCTCATCAAAAAGCAAACAAAGGTAAATGAGTCCTAATTAAAGACATTCATCAGACTTCACATTATTCCTTTTCGAGCAATCTAGAATTGATGGGGCGATCAAGCGAAAAGCTTCATGTTGTAAATGTTGTAAGCACTAAAGTGGGCTCTAGAGTTGCAATGGTTTGTTCGATTCCTTAATTAGATCCATCTCCATCATAGAAATACCCTATTACATTAGATGTAGAAGTTAATCAAAACACCTCATAGCAGATTCCTAGTCCTTAGTGTTTTGGATCAAGTAGCACAGGTATAGATTAAGATGTAAACGTAACACAAATTCAATATATTCAACAACCAATAAACTTTGAAATTAATGATGCACAATTCTCGTCTTTTCTTCAACTTATTAAGAGTGCTTAAAATATAAGTTTTCCATCAGATTACTCTTTTAAGAATACAGTCAGCATGTTAGCAAACAATTCTTTGGCTTATTATGCTAAAGATGATATTCTTTTAGGGCCACAAATTTTGCAGAACAAAGGTATCTTTCACTAGATATCTATCAGACTCATCAGCTCCTAATAAGTAACTACGACCTAACTTTGAGAGTGAAATCTGCAAATGCCAGTCAAATGTAAAAGGGGAAAAGTCGAAAAAAGAAGAATCAATTTGCTAAACTCCAATTTCAGAGTTATGTGTTGACTTTGCAAATTATTCTGGAAATGAGTATGAAGCAAATTTACGTCTTAATCCACGAAGAGGATAGAAAAAACAAAAGCCTCCTAAACATGGAATGCTTACCAGACCAAAAAGGGATTTCATGTGAATTTCGCTCTTAGTGCACAAACAGCTTCATATATATTTACTCTATTTATATAAAGAGACAGAACCAACAACTTGAGATTGGGGGAGGGAAGTAAGTTATATTAGAGGGACAATGCTATAATATTTAGAAAATTTTTGGGGAGCGAAATATAAAATTTAAAAGAATTTCAAAAAAATTAATTTTTCAGGCTAATTTGAAAATTTTAAAATTGAACTGCCTTTTGCGGATTTTATATATATATATATATATATATATATATATAACTTTTATTTTTATGCACATTAATCTTGCACACATGCTATTTTTGTTTTGTTATACGCACTCAATTTTTATCAAGTTATTATAGATTAGTTTGATACTTGTGCATTGTACGAAGGGAAGCAAAATAAAATGCGTCAAACAAATGACTTTTATTTATAACTTCATGGTTTTCCAAAAGTCTATTAAGTGCTTACAAATCACTATAATATAAATTTATTATTGTTTTCTTCATTTAAAACAAATAAATTTCATTAAATTTAGATAACCTTCATTTAAATTAAATGAATTCAGATGACTTCAACACTATTATGTGTCAATTCAAGACGTTGTCGCATGTCATAACAGGAGTTGTAGATACTACCACATATCACAGCGGGAGCCTTTTACAGTATAAGTGCATAATATATTGTTATATGCATCCAATTTGTCTCTTACACGAATGTATTATAATATTCTCTATTTGTAAAAAAATAATGATAATTTCAGTGATAAACTTTTTTTATATAACCCTACTTATCATTTTTACCAATTAATAGCTTTTCTACTGGTATCTTCACTAGTCCCATGCAATCAATTGGTAGAGCGTATGATGTGATTCTCAATTAGTGGTATCGAAGCTATGCATATGTATGCAAATACTGGGTAGGAGGCTCGAGCGTTGCTCGGGGTCAGTAATTTTTTATTATAATTTATTAAATATTCGTAACAACATAATTTTTTATACTAATTATTTTTATTTAAGTTAGCTACTTTGATATTTTGCTTTTTTTTGTTCCTCTAGATACAATATGAATGGCTTTGTTCATTTTCCATGAATCTAACGAATTCAGATGATCTGAAACTATTCGCTTAATATTTTGTAACTTAGTTGGCAGTTTGCAGTGAGAAGTTCTTTATTGTGTTGAACTTTCTTTCCTCAATATAGTCATAAAAATCTTATATGAATCGACTATAAATTACATAATACTTCATATTTTTCTTAGAAAAAACAAAACCCACATGAATACAATGGTTTCAGAAACTTTTCAAGCAATTAAAAAGTAATTAATTAGATGATTTAAAAGACCTTGAGAAGCAAATTCTCTTCTAAATGATTTAAAGAGTTTTGAAAATTTCTTCTACACCAGAAACAGTGAATTCTTCCCCAAATTCAATGTTTGCAAATTAATAGTTAAAGAATGTATTTAACAGAGAGATAAACAGATTCATGTAACTTTTAATAGCATTCTTTTTCTTAGCATTATATAATTCAACCACATATCACTGCAGGAAGATTCTACTCTGATTTTTATATATATATGGGAAATTCTTAGGTGCACCCCGTGCTCCGGATGCTTTGAGTGGTTATACCACGTGCAATGGAAGTTGTACATTAAATTTTGTGTATAATTCTATCTGCACGTAGTACAACCATCTAAAACACCCGGTGCACGTGTACCTAAGAATTTCTCTATATATATTATCCACTTACATCCTAAATTATTTCAATTAATTAAAAATTGGGACGTAAGCTTCAACGGTCAATTTGATACATATATAAGAAATGAATCTCCAAATTTTAACCACTTGAACATTAGGAGAAATAGAATTTACTGCTCAAACAAAGATCCAATCTGTGATCTCAGCAGTTTTCCCACCATCACAACAATCTAAAATCTCACCCTTTATTTATTCCCCAAATCCCAGACCTATCTTTTCACTATACCGCTGAATTCACCATTTTGTGACCATAAGAACTTTTCTATTTGGTAATGTTTGACTTTTTTCTCAAAATGAATATTGAAATTGTCCACTTTAATGTGATTATAAGAGTTTTTATTTAAAAAATGTTTGATCTAAATGACCATTGAAGAACCCATCTTGATGATAATGATTCAAATTGAAAATGAAAATTTCATCTTGATGAGGAACTGCCCACTACTACATATCACCACATCCCGTCTGTGAAGATATCTAGATTAAAGAAAACAACCAAAGGCCAATACATAATACAACAAAGCAAAATCAATTCTCAAGTTCCATATGATGATATGAATAGAAGTTAAAAGATTTTTCCTCTACCCTTGCAAATCTAGAACTAACAATAAATGAATTCCAAAAAATATATTAGAACTAAATAGGGATAGAGTAAAAGGCCAAAATGAATAGATTCTGAACCATGTAAAACCCCCCAAAAAACTATGAGATAATCAAAAGCCTCTACCATGATATCATATTTCTCTAAGTTAGGACCACACATAGTTGGGATCCTGTAGAAACATCAAACTGTAGAATTCAAAACTCCACCTTTGTTGTAGAGATTGTCTACCCTTCATCACCCTTCCTAAAAAAGTAGTCCTGTTCCAGAAGGAATTATAAAGTATTTCATCAAAGTTATACTTATCCAATAACCAATGATATAGAGTAGACGAACCAAAATATTTTCCCTATAAATATGTTCTTAATCAACTATTAAACAATCTAATGCAAAATAGTGCAAATGTAAACTATAGAATTAATTTCTCAATTACCGAAAAAAAAACAAAACAAAATAAAAAAGGCACACTATAAAAGTTAAAGATAACATATAGAATTAGAGCAAACCAGAAATTGAAGTCCAAAAATAGACAAAACCTTAATAGCTCTGAGCAAAATAGCAAAAGTAGATGTTTAATCCTAATAAGTAAATATCACCCCCACTCAAAAACTCCGGGGAAGGAAGGGTGCAACTGCATACTGCTTAAGAAATGTAAAGGAAAAAACATAAACTTGATAAGTTCCATCTAATAGATGTATCAAAATAGATAGCTAAGCTATATACCTCTCCTTGAAGTACCATAATAATCAGCACTGATTCATTAAATTGGAGTCTACTGTTAATAGGAGAAATGTTAGAAGGACTGTTGTAGTATGTGGACCACCACTATCAGAAATAATGTAATGATGATTGGTTAAATGATGCAGAAGACCCAAACAGTTGAATACCATCATGGGAACCAAATGATAATGCTTCGGATTGGAAATGAAAATCCCATCTTGGTGGTGGTGAATAACTTGAGTTCGTCCGCTAATAAGCCTCATGTAGGCCTATGGACCACTCCCTGCTAGTAGCATTAGATCCCTATGGCCTTGCAGCCACAAAACACAGGGACCAAATGATAATGCTTCAGATTAGAAAGAAAATCCTATCTTGATGGTGTGGTAAATAACTTGAGTTCGTCTGCCAATAAGCTTCATGTAGCCCCATGGACCACTCACTGCTAGTAGCATTAGATCTCTGTGGCCTTGCAACCACACAATATAGAGACCCTGTTTTAGCTATCTTTTATACAACCCACCAAAAACCTCCTCCACCTGCTTTAACAAACCTCTCTAATACTTCAAAAGAGTGAAAAAATATTACTCCATTTTCTGAGATTAAAATTCCTCAAATGCTCCAACTATGCTTATAACACAATTGTTTTGAAGCAGCTTCTTGTCAAATAAGACAATCTTTATGAATCTTGTCCATTGTAGACATTTCAAATGCTTGCAATAGGACAGAAATCATCATCCATATCTTAGAAGAAGACATCAAAAGTTGTTTAAATACTTAAAGGATCATTTTTAGGAAGTTAAGATAATAAAGTCAAATGTACTTGAAACCCCACCACTTTGCAAAATCTCCTAAAATATATGTATACAGAAGTCCAAACCCTCGAGTCTTCCCCATTCCCATCAACATCTGATTTGTCAAAATATTATCTTTTTCATTTCATCAATTAATAAAAGAATATTCATATCGTGGTTAGGCTATTTAAAGATGTAAAAATGATTACCCTATAACCATTGTTATCAGCAGCCTCCACCCGCGCCCCATTCTACAAGAAAACATTAGCAACCGCAATTAAGCCTCCAATTGCTGCCCAATGCAAAGTTGTTTGCCCAATATTAACCGAAGCATTCACATCACCACCACGCTAAAACTAAAAGAAAAACAAATTGAACTCAATATTATCACAACACAAGTAGATCAAGCAAAACACTAAAATAAAACGGCCAAATATTCTAGAATAAAGAAATACGTTGATTAATATTGGACAATATCAACGAAATTGTTGAGAGTAGCCCACTGGAAAGCATAGTAGTCGTTGACGTTAGGTAGAGAATTTTCGATGAATTTTCGAAGTTTCTCGAAATCTCCATAAGCGGAAGCTGAGTATAAGTCGATGATTGCTACTTCATTAGGGGTTTGAGTAGTATCCACCGGAAAGCACCTAAAAATAGTACAATTATTTCAAACCACCAAAAACAACTCCATTGTGATATGTTTAAACCTTAAACCTAAAAAAAATCCTTATTGAAGGCACAGGAACGGAAATACATAGGGCACGCAGCGGAAGCGAAGATCAAAAAACTGAAAAAACTAAAGAACAGAGGAATCCCGATCAGAGCCGGCGCTGGCTCCGGCAGCCCTAGCCGGCACCAGTTGTGCTCGAGCGGGACTCCGAGGTTAAAAATTTTTTACCTCTTTTCCTCGTTCTAAGAGTTGACTGGACTGGAATGTGTACTACCGGGATAGGTATGCTGGTGGAAGCCTCTGATGCGATTCCTGCAAGTCTCGTACTCTGTCTTTGCATGTAAGTGAACACCAATCTCTCTATCTTCCAGTATATGGCCTGCCTAAATCCGTTTGGTGAACAACTACAGACTAAGGAACCTTTTTTTTGGAAAGAGAGAGATGTCTGGCTTTTTCACAGAGAAGAAGCCGTCTCAGAGAATGCGTGTGTTGTCAACAACGTTATTTCCAATCCTCCTGCTTAACCTAAATAAAAACCCTACGTTAAACTGGACTGAGCCATTGGACTCTTAGTTTAACTGAGCTTAATTAATTATTCTAATTAGAACTACATAAATGACCCAATTAATAATTAATTACCCAGTCCAAATAAACTAGTCCAATAAATAAGCCTATATTAGTTTTGTCCCAGGTTAATCTTTAATTATTCAAACTGGGCCAAAGCCCTGAATAATTAATTAACTCACTAAACTAATTTAATTAATTCTCTCTCTCTCCATTGACCTTTATTTTATTCTATCTCAATAATTAGATCAAGCTATTTAAATCAAATAAATTCTATTTAATTTAAGATCAATTCCTTAGCCCGTATTTAATTAGGACTCACGGTCTATATTGGGGACCAAAAGAAACACCGCCTTGGCTACTAAAATGACCAAAATACCCTTGCCATATAAATAGTTGTATTTTGCATTTTAAATATTTCCTAATATCACCATAAGAAAATATTGACCCCAAGGACAATGCTGCGTTAGCAAAGTCTCCGACCTATAGGTGTAATGACTAAAATACCTCTCTATACATCGCCGTACATTTAGAGAGAAAAAAGTGTACTAACACCTCTCTAAATGACATCTACCATCCTTAGGCCTCTAGTCCAATAATCCACGACTTCCTAGATTATTTCCGCTTTCCAAGAGAGCTACCCTAAAGCAAACATCCAAGTCATGTTTCCCAGGGCCTTGGATATTTAGATCATTCAGACAACCACAAGGGGCGATATAGTATAGAAACTATCTTGTACAAGTCTGCCTTAACTAACTAGTCACACATACCCAACATGCAAGTATATTGGCCCTACGATAGAACCTCAACTATAGCATATCAAAGTATATGCTTCTAGCTTTGTCAGACCACCAACTCATACTCAAGTCGTAGAGTACTAGTCCATGCTGTAGTGGTAGTAGTCTAGGTTTCTATCATATAGTACTTTTAGAAACCACTACTATAAGTCCTATTCTACGTATTCGAAATACGTTTATATCATGAAGTGAGTGGACTACTCACTGGCTAAAGGTAAGTCATTCCCCATTTAGAATTCACAACATAATAATCTAGATATTATGAGATTCCCATTCTCATCAATCGGTTAAGAACAAAAGTTTATGTATTAAGTAACTCGTGATCCATACCTTACTGTGAAAGACCTCCATTTACATGGACCACTTACTTAAACACAATGGGTCTTCTCCAAACGTAATTTTACACAAATAAAATTGTAAATTCACAAACAATTTCTAAAAATAAATTCTTTTATTAAAACATTCGATATTTGCATCAGAAACCTAGTCTAAGAGGGCATATTTCCCAACAATCTCCCACTTGCACTCTAAGACTAAGTAAGTCCGTAGGTGCCCACTCCTATGGCGTCTAAGTGTCACTTGAAGACTCTCTCAGTCAAAGGCTTAGTGAATGGATCAGCTAGATTGTTCTCGGAGGCAATCTGTTCCACCACGAATTCCCGTCTCTGGATGAAATCCCGGATTAGGTGGTACTTCCTCTCGATATGCTTCCCCTTCTTGTGGTTCCTGGGTTCTTTTTATTGTGATACTGCTCCAGTGTTGTCGCAATACATCACAATCGGCCTGTCCATGTATGGCATGACTCCAAGTTCTAAAAGGAATTTTCAGAGCCAAACTGCTTCCTTGGATGCGTCCGAAGCTGCCACATACTCAGCTTCCATGGTTAAGTCAGCAATACAAGATTGCTTGATACTCCTCCATGAAATAACTCCTCTAGACAATGTGAAGATATATCCACTAGTGGATTTTCTCTTATCCTTATCCGCCTGGAAGTCTGAGTTTGTGTATTCTGTAGGAACCAACTCATCAGCTCTGTAAACCAGCATATAATCTCTCATTCCCTTGAGGTACTTGAGTATATGCTTTACAGCTTGCCAATGAACCTTCCTAGGGTTTGGCTGATATCTGCTAACCAAGCCTATGGCAAAGCAGATATCTGGCCTAGTACACAGCATGGCGTACATGAGACTTCCCACAGCCGATGCGTAGTGAATCCTACTCATCCTGTCCTTTTCTTCTTGAGACTTAGGACAATCCCTTGAAGAAAATGACAACCCATGTCTGCAAGGAATTAGAGCTCCCTTGCATGAGTCCATGCTATACTTGGCTAGCATCTTGTCAATGTATGCCGCTTGGGATAATCCTAACATTCTCTACTTCCTATTTCTAAGAAGTCTAATCCTGAGAATGTAGCTGGCTTCTCCCAAGTCCTTCATACTGAATTGACTAGACAGCCAAACATTTGTAGATGACAATGACCCTACATCATTTCCAATGAGTAGAATATCATCCACATACAAGACAAGAAAAACAACATTAATACCTTCAAGTTTCCTGTACACACATGGTTCATCCTCATTTTGAACAAAACCATAAGACTTTACTGTCTCATCAAAACGAATGTTTCATGCTCTCGATGCCTGCTTAAGTCCATAAATGGACTTCTATATAGATGTCTTCACTAAGATGGCCATTTAAAAATGCCGTCTTGACATCCATTTGTCATATCTCGTAGTCATAATGACATGCGATCGCAAGGAGGATACGGATGGACTTAAGCATTGCTACCGGGGAAAAGGTTTTCTCATAGTCGATTCCCTCTTTCTGAGTATACCCTTTCGTCACAAGTCTAGTTTTGAAAGTTTCTACCTTCCCATCTATTCTCCTCTTTCTCTTGTATACCTACTTACACCCTATGGGTTTTATCCCTTCAAGTGAAGCTACAAGATCCCAAACCTGATTGAGATACATAGACTCAATCTCAGCTTTCATTGCTTCATGCCACAGATTTGCATCGGCATCAGTAATAGCCTCCTCGTATCTAGTGGGGTCTTGTTCCTGATGGTCAAAGACTAACTCGAAAGCTTCTCCAGTCCATCTCTCTGGAACCCTAGACACTCTCCCACTACGACGAGACTCCATATGTACAGGCTCTTGAGGCTGTGCCTCTTCTTGTTCCATAATTGGGATAGAAGAAGTTGCTTTCAAAGTTAACTTCTCCTCAAGTTCCAACCTAGTTGAACCTTTCGTGGAAGTACTTTGATCATCCTCTAGGTATCTAGCATTGGTACTAACCAATACTTTCTGCTCCTTAGGATGATAAAAGTAACCACCCTTTGTCTCTTTTGGATACCCAACAAAATAGCATAATTCTGATCTTGGTTCCAACTTGTCTCCCTTGACCAGTACATAAGCTGGACAACCCCATATCCTGGTATGATTCAGACTTGGCTTACGCCCAGTCCACATCTCATAGGGAGTCCTAGGTATTGACTTGGAAGGCACCAAGTTCAGAACGTATGCCGCTGTTTCCAAGGCATATCCCCAAAAAGACACTGGAAGAGTAGCATGAGACATCATACTTCGAACAATTTCCATCAATGTCCTATTCCTTCTCTCAGCTACTCCGTTCTGCTGGGGTGTTCCCGGCGTAGAGAGCTGGAATACTATTCCATGATGTACCATGTAGTCCTTGAATTCACCAATGAGGTACTCTCCACCACGATCCGATCGTAAGGTCTTGATCAATTTACCTGTCCGACGCTCCACTTCAGCCTTAAACTCTTTGAACTTGTCAAAAGAGTCAGACTTGCGTCTTATCAGGTAAACGTAACCAAACCTTGTACAATCATCCGTGAAAGTGATGAAGTACTCAAAACCTCCTCTAGCTAGTGCAGACAAGCGACCACACACATCAGTGTGAACAAGACTCAATACCTTCTTGGCTCTATCCGCCTTAGGGGTAAATGATATTTTGGTCATCTTTCCCATCAGGTAGGACTCATACTGAAGCCAATTTTCCAATCTCAATGAACCCAAGGGCCCATCATGATCAACCTCTGAATCCTAGTTGAGTTGATATGACCCAACCTTAGATGCCAAAGATAAAAGTCATTGACATTGGTCTTTCTCTTCCTTGTTAAAGGTTTAGATTGAGCGTTATTTAATTGATTGTTAATAGGGTTTAAAAAAAATAAATTTTCATACATGTGCCCAGTACATAAAATTTCTCCATCTCTACTGATAGAAATACCAGAACGGAAAAATATAGAGTATCCTTGATTTATTAGTTTCGCAACCGAAATCAAATTATGTCGACATCCAGGTACATATAAAATATCTTTCAAAACCACTATTCTATTACAATAAAAAATAAGATCCAGCTCTCCCACTGCAAGGGCCCAAACTTATGCTCCATTTCCTACACGTAGTCCATGTTCGCCCTTCTGGAGTCTTCTAATCTTTCTAAACCCCTACAAGGAGTTACAGATATGATCAGTGGCTCCTGAATCAACAATCCAAGTGGAAGTTGATCCAACCATTGATATAGACTCTAGATAGAAAATATTACCTGTGGGGTTTTTCTTGCCTTGAAGATCCGGACACTCCTTTTTCTAGTGTCCCTTCAGTCTATATTTGAAGCACTTGCCCTTGAGTTTGTCTTTGGGCTGGGTCTTGGGCTGGACTGCTGCGTTCCCCTTCTTCTATTTGAACTTTCTAGGCTTGGGCTCGGTTCTAAAAGATGAAGCCTTAGCAATTATTGCCTTTGATTGTGGCTTCATGACCTTCTCCGCCATCTGGAGCTCCTTCATCAACTCAGTTAAACCCATGTTCAACTTGTTCATGTTATAGTTCAACTTGAACTGAGTAAAAGAACCCGGTAGAGATTCGAGAACCATGTCCATTTGGCTCTTGGGGTCAATGACAGCCCCTAAGATTTCAGCCTCCTAGAAAGCAGCAATCATCTTGAGCATATGCTCTCTGACTGATGCTCCCTCAGCCATCTTAGTGTTAATGATGGTTCGAAGAGCCTCCTGCCTTGCGGGCCAGCTCTTATCCGCGAACATCGTAGTCAATGACTGAGTTATATCATACGCAGTGGTCATGTGCTCATGTTTGGACTGGAGCACATTAGATATGGAGGCCAACATGTAATAACGAACCATCTCATTGGCCTTCTTCCATGCCTTCTCAACCTCACGCTCCTCGGCAGTGGAACCCTCCCCGATTATAGGGCAGGTTTCGTAAAGGACATACTTATACTCCTCCACTGTGAGAAATGTCCAGGTTCCTCTTCCATTCCACATAGTTTGGTCCCATTAGCTTATTCTCTCGGAGAATAACGACCAACGGACTAAAAAAACCTCCCACCATTTCTGAAAAATTGAAAAAATAAAAGAAAAAGATTCAGTTTGTGAAAACAAAACAAATATGTGCACTTTATCCTTAATATCTAAACTGATAATAATCAATTTGGCTCTTGGGAAAACTGACATAACCTCTTGGGAAGATTAACAGTTTCCTAAGTTAAGTGTGCTAACTACCACAAATTAATTTCCCTTCTAGGTAATGATCTAGAAGATAACTCCATCGAGGGGATGGTCGTTTCCTCTAATTTCCTATGGACATACCTCGCACTATGACCTCCAATGAGGGGCTGGCCGATCATAGTACGTGTCCCTGGGTTATTAATTACATCCCTCCATTAGATCTAGATCCTTGTGGTATCCCCATCCTATACGGGTTCACTCCCAGGGTGGCGCGAGGGGACCCACGATCTCTAATGAGGATCGTGATGGAAGCCGTAGAGCCGTTGGAACCCCTCTCCCACTTAGTCTTTTAAAACAAAGGTTTTATGAAAAATATCCTTTTGAAAATTTCCATTAAGTTTTTCCTTAACTCAAAAATAAAATGTCTAAGTACATAAAAATCTCTATGTCAAGGTTTATATCCTTTGAGAGTTTTTCCCATGGACTAATTTTATTTAAGTTAAAACTTAATGATTTCAAAAATTTCCAATTACTTTAGTCTCAAGTTTATTTGACAAAATATTTTTCTTGTGCCAAAATTAAAACAAAATGGCTTTCTATTTTAACTTACAAAAATATCTAAATCCAATATATTTTCTATGTCAAGGATTAAATCCTTTGAGAAAATATCTGAGGATTAATTTTTGTTTAAGCTAGAATAACCATTTAATTTGTAGAAAAATGTTTTCCTTGTCAAAAACATTCCCAAAGACTTTGGTCTTTGAGAAAACGTGCACATAGGTACATAAAAATAAATAGCATGCTAGAAAACAGTAGACGTTTTCATGTTCTTCTATTTTTAAACCTAAGCGCCCAGATAATAGAATTAAACACATTAATTAATTAATTAATGGTCTTGTTTAATCCTAAAATCCCACTACTACAGAAGAGGGATTTTAGGGCACTTGAAAGCGCCTCAATATGGATCCTAATAGGGCACTTACATTAACGAGGCGCATAGATAAGCGCCTTCCATTCTTCCGTCACAATAACCTGTTGAGGCACTTATAAGCGCTCTAATATATTCAATATATAATAGGGCGCTTGGAAGTGCCATTTAAAAGTATATTAACAGTAGGAGGTTCACAGTCCACCAAAAACTTGTTGAGGCGCTTGCAAGTGCCCTAATAGTGCATTTTAGCCTACACTTAGAAGTGACACATTAGAGTTTATAGGACACTTATATGTGCATCATCAACTCTGAACCCAAAAAAGTTCTTTAGATTTAAGGCACTTATAAGTGCCTTATTTTCCACTTTTTAAGGCACTTCTAAAAATTATTATTTTCATATTTGAGGCATTTGGTGTTGGCTTTCTGCTCAATTTTTTTAGAGTTTGTACCTATTTTTTGTTTTCTTGTGGAATGCTACATATGTAATAAATCTAGAAAAATATATACATACTAAAAAAATAATCAATATAAGAACTTATCTTTGGAATGTATTTTGAACCATCATGTTCATCAAGTCGACTTTACACTAAACCCAAAAATATATATCTCCTGTCCAATTTTGAACCATTATCATCAAGTCGACTTTACATTCAAAAATAAAAATATATGCCTCCTATCTACTTGATTCCAAAAGTAACAAAAATAGAAGCATAACATCTAGTTTTTCTCCCAAAAGTGCTTGTCAATAAACAAAAAGCACTATATATACCTCCTATTCACTTGATCCCAAAAGTAACAGTTCAAAAAAAATAGATCATGCACCATCTTGTACTTGCAAAAAAGTGTTAGGTTGCACCAAGATCATGCACCTTCCTTGAAAACCTGCAATAAAAGAAAATAGAAACATTTACCCAATCAGTTTTTATTTGCAGTTAACATCTCTCCCAAAATAATGATCCCATTATAACAACAAAGCCATGAAAATGCATTTCATTGCATATGTGTGCGTGAGAAAGTAATATGATGTCCTCGATCAGCAGAACAAATGTAAAGCATCCACACAGCTAATCAGCCTCAGTATGTACCACTATCAGCAGCATGACATCAATTGTCAATTTTCAAAACCACATAAAGCAACATAAAAGAAGCACTTATTGCTAATGCATTGCATATGTGTGTGAGAGAGAGTGATATGAGGTCCTTATCAGCAGCACAAATGTAAAGCATCCAGCTAATCATTTGAAACATATAGTTCCAAAAATTTGCAGGAATAGAATTTATGGAGTCAAAGCTCCTAGAATATTTCAGACTTCTAGTACAGGCAAAACATATTTTCTTCTTAAAGCAACTTACGTCCTCAAGTTGTATGTATGTAGATTGATTCAAATGGGAATAATTATAGAAGAAAAAAGGCATTAGCTATGTATCAAACATTGCTTGGACAAAGACAAAATAAAGAAATATGATTTCAAATCCGTTCAAATGGAATTGGTTTGCAGATAGATATTGAGCTTTGTTGATGTCTCCTAGGATTTTCCTTGAATTATAACTAGAAACAATCAAACCAACCTAAAGATCAGAGGTTGTTAATACAAATCATCCGCATTTACATTATTCAATCCAACAACAAAGTGCAGGAGTCCAGTCATCATTGCACGATTGTGCTGTAAGCATTTGAAAGAGAATCACTAATTATACATACCTCTTTTACAGTAACTGATTCCTTTAAGGCACCCACACCCACACCCACAAAAAAGAACCAAGAAAAATGAGTATAAGGTTGTTCTTGTGAAAAGAAAAGAAAAGAAGAAGAAAAAAACTCATTTATGTTCAATCATGTCAGAATCACAAGATCACTATGAAAATAGTTTACCAACAACACCCCCCACCCCAACACACAACCCCCCCCCCTCACACACACACCAAAAAAAAAAAATGAAGACAATGACTCATCATAAAAATAGATCATCAGCAAGATCATGCACCTTCTTGTACTTGCAAAAATGTTAGGTTGCACCAAGATCATGCACCTTCCTTGAAAACCTACAGTAAAAAAAATAGAAACATTTACCCAATCAATTTTTATTTGCAGTTAACATCTCTCCCAAAATAATGATCCCATTATAACAATAAAGCCATGAAAATAACACACAAAACTAACCTTTATTCTCAACTTAATTACTCATTCCTAGCTAAACTTGTGTTGAATATCAAAAGGACCACATATGCAAGTGAAAAAATAAAATTTACATATAGTAGAGCAACCATGAGTTGGCAAACAAGATAATATTTCAACTATTTCAAGAAACAATTTTCATCAAATGATCCTTGTAACTTGGACATACGAAGCATAACATACCAAATTACATATAGAAGCTTATCATACCAAATGACAAAGATATGCAATGCTTTCCCCAAGTGCATCTCCGATTGTCTTGAATGCCCCATATGGCCTAATCAACTATTCTTCCCACTCAAATGGACATAATATCTTTACTTCGCACCAATGCTGTCCCAAGTGCATTCCTCCAACTTCTGTAGCTGAATCCAAACTTTGAATGATTCCCTTGGCTACTTTTTTAGAATTCTTAAACATTCTCACAAGGAAAACATTATCACCAACCTAAAAACCAAATTCAATCAGTATTCAGTTGAAATTTACATAAATTAGATCACCCACACCCAATTTTTAACCAAAAAATCAGAATTAACTTTTATATTTTTTGTTTTCTAGCTTTGTGCTCACCTTAAGACTCTGAGAAGTAACAGATGAAGGAACGGTATAATGCCCCATTTGTCCTCCACTTTGCTATTCAAGTCTAGATGTTAAATCAGCAAGTTGTGTAGCTTGTTCACCAATTTTTAAATTTTGTTGAGTGATACTATCCTCTAGCCTCTTTATGGTGGCCTCACTCTCCTTGACAATGCGGTAACATATTGTAGCACTAGGGATAGGACAAAAAAGATCTGATGGTGATGGTCCCAAACCACACATACGAACTCTTCCAAGTGGATCTTTACCAAAAACCTTGGAAAATGAATCATCAGCACTAATAGGGTCTAGTGATCCATCTGGAAATTGACTTCGATGCTCTCTCAATTACACCTAAAAAATCCAAGCAAAACAAATTAGCATCGTGTACTAACTTGAAAATCACATTTATTTATTGTCAATAAGCAATGGACGGATTGCGACTTACTAGTTTTTCCTTTACTATCTCAGTAGTTGCTTCTCCAATCTCATTAGTGTAATAAGCATCAAACATTTCTGCCCATGATGGGACATGTCCCAATTCAACTTCCTGTAAAATTAGTTATGTATTCATTGGTGAAACCTTGGGCATAAATCCCAAAAAAATATGGTGTCAAATAAGCTTTCAACATGGACTAAAATTGGGAAAGATTTAGGAAATTACCATCTCTTGTTCAACTTATGCAAAGCTTAATTTTTCCAATAGTCTGATTTGTTGTCTTTTCTTGTCTATGCTTCTTATTTCTTTCACTAAGAACCTGCTTTTTTTCCAGAAAAAATAGAAAAGGAAAAGAATAAGGAGCAATTAGACAACATCCTTGAAATGAGCAAGATTCCTTGTTCTAACATTTGCATCATTTGTATTCCAACAAGACACGATGTTGTTCCATTGATCTTCGACAACACGAGTCGGCCTATTTAATGCTACATTGTGAACTGACATATTGGATTTATAATGTTCAGCCTTGACTCTTGATTTCCAATTTCTTCTCTTTTTGCCTAAAGACTTCAAAATCCAAATTTTTGCACCTGGAGGTATCTCGAATCTCTCCTATACAAATTTGATTGTCATTGATCACTCATAAATTGCTATGAAATAATATAAAGTATTTTACAAAGTAAAACATTTATAATAGTTGTAAATGAGGCAAACACTCATTGTGGCATACCTTTACCAGTCTAAGCATCTCATCTTTTTTGGTTTGAGGTACCATACGCCAATCATTAACATCAAGTGGGGCATACCTTCCAGTTCTTGAAATAGTTCCCAAGAACTCTGTAAGTGTTTTTTTTATTAGGACCAAATGGTTGTCCGCGATTATTCCACCCAACTGTAATAAGTGGGTCGCCCTCTTTATGAGCCCAAAGATCAGGCATATGTGTAGGTCCTCTCGTTTTCTTTATCATTTCAGCACCACTATTTTCATTCCCTAGAAAGAAAGTACATACATTTAGTGGAACACAAAGGAAGAATATGATAAGCTTAATCATAGTTATGCAATTTATACCAATGTATAGCAGAAAATTTCAGAACATTTTCAGCCATTTATGAGTCCACAATAAGTCATGATACTCAATCCAAAATCAACTCAAATCCTCCAATTAGACAACACAATCACTCCTCAATCAATCTCCCTTGCCAAAACAGTTTAAACAGTTATGCTAGAGTTGAAATCAGCCCCCTAAGCTAACATTCAAGCTACGGAACTGAACTGAATAGTACAGAACAGAACAGAACCAAAACAGGAAAAAAGCAGTTCAGGTTTTTGCAATAGAACAGAGCTGAACTCAACCAAAAAAAAAAAATAGAACAGAACTCTGAAATCTGCAATACAGAAGAGAACAGAATAAAAAAAAAGAATAGAACAATACAGATATAAAACAGTTCAGATATAAAAAATAGAACAATACAGAAGAGAACAGAATAAAAAAAAGATCGGTTCGTATTTGCTACAATGTAACGTAATCGAATCGAAATCTGCCCCCTTAAAACAGTTCTGAAATCAAGAATAGAAGAGTACAGAACATAACAGGGCATTGAAAAAAATAGTCCAGAAATATGCAACCCAGAACAGAAAAAAAAAACAAAACAGTTCAAAAATCTGCAACTGAACAGAACAGGGAAAAAATCAGAACAGAGCCAAAAAAAAAAAAAAAGAAACAGTTCAGCTTTCTTCAATAGAACTGAACTGAACAAAAAAAATAGTTCTGAAATCTGCAAAAGAAAAGTCCAGAACATAACAGAAAAAAAAAACAGTTCATATATAAAAAACGAAAGAATATAGAACAGAACGTAACAGAAAAAAAAACAGTTCTGATATAAAAAACAGAACAATATGGAACAGAACAGAATAAAAAAAAAAGATCAGTTCATGTTTCTGCAACAAAACAGAACTGAACTGAAATCTGCAACTGAAAACAGTTCTGAAATCAAGAACAGAAGAGTACCAAACAAAACAGGGCATTGACCAAAACAGTCCAGAAATCTGCAACCCAGAACAGAAAAAATAAAACAAAACAAAACAGTTCAGAAATCTGCAACTGAACATAATAGAACAGGGGAAAAAACAGTTCAGAAATCTGCCCCCTATGCCAGTCAAACAGTCTACAATAAGTCATGATACTCAATCAAAAATCAACTCAAATCAGTCAATTAGACAACACAATCACTCCTCAATCAATCTCCCTTTGCCAAAACAGTATAAACCATTCTCCAATCAAAACAGTATAAGCCAAAATAATGCAGAAAATTTCAGTAGTTGCTGGACCTCCAAAGCAGTAAAATTCCCAACACAATCACTCCTCAATCAATCTCTCTTGCCAAAACAGCATAAACCATTCTCCAATCAAAACAGTATAAGCCAAAACAATGTAGAAAATTTCAGTAGTTGTTGGACCTCCAAAGCAGTAAAATTCCCAACAAAATCACAATAAATTCACAATTTTAGAGTTGAAATAAAAAATCAGAACAGTAAAATTCTCCAACAGAATCACCAAAAAAACAGTCCAGAAATCTGCCCCCTTTGCTTCTATTAACTTTTTCATGGTCACGGTTCATATTGGATTTTAATACCTTCATGTGCTTCTGGCTGTGTTACTGTCACATTTGTATCGCCTTTTCTTCTAGTCCTTCGAGCCATACCTAAAAAGGAAACAAAAAAATAATTTTAATGTAGCGAAAACAAGAGGTAGTATTTAGTACATTCACATGTATGAACCATTCTCCATTCAACTGGACAAAGCACAATATGAACATAAAAACCAAGATATATTTATCAAATACTTGGAAATCTCAATGCCATCAAAATTCAGTCATGACTATATATATATATATAACTGATAATATTCCAAAATCCTATCAAATCTGGATAACATAACAACTAACATTCAGTAGCTATCAATTGATCATTCTATATCTGAAGGTAAGTATACATCAATAGCATCCAAATAATTCATATCATATTTTTCCCTTGATGTCGTGGTGATAGCAACATGCCACCCTTTCTGAAATTGATCTTCAACATAGAACACTTGATTTGCTTGAGATGGGAGAATAAATGGCTCATTGTGGCGCTTTACACTACTAAAATTAGTTACAGTGAAGCCATCTTCATCTTGCTTCAATCTTGTTCCCTTGGAAACCCAATCGCATTCAAACAAAATAACTTTTTGATCTCCGGTGTAATCCAATTCAATAATGTCCTGCAATACTCCATAGTACACCATTTCTCCTGCAATAGGATTGTTGTCTTTGGAACTTGAGAAGCTTGAAACCATTGCATTGACAACAACTCCACTATTTTGAGTCTTTCTTCTTTTCTCCAACATTTTGGTATGAAACCTAAAGCCATTCACCAAACATCTCTTATATTTTTTTCCTACGAGATTTGGACCCCTAGCAAGCAACTTCAAATCTGTCATTATTGGATCATCATCAAGCAATGACATTTCGCCGACCTGATAAGGTGTACTTGTCAAGAATTTAAATTTAAAAAACAAAAATAATTAAAAAACAGAACCACTACTTACAGTTTTAGAGAACCATACGACAAAATTTTCACTATGAATTCTCTCAATTTCATGCTTTGAAACCCGGGGAAGTTCTTTTTTCACAATGTCGAGGTGTTTGCTGTAAAATTATATATGTTTTTTTAGAATCTCTTTTTAAATTTTTTTTCTTTGAAAGATAAATCCCATTAAGAATGGTACTTACTCAATATATGGTTTCACTGCATCACTATTAAACAATACATATCTATGTCCCTTTCTCAATATCTCATCATTCAATGTCACTGCAACTCCTTTTCCAAATAGACGCGCAGATGGTGAAAAAACATCCAAGCCAATTCTCTCTACTACATCTTCATCATTTCGAGAGAGTCGGTTAAATCTTGTTTCAACATCATACGCAAAATAGAGAGAACAAAATTCTAAACACTCTTCTGCCAAATATCCTTCAGCAATAGAACCTTCAGGCCTTCGTCTATTGCGGACATACGATTTCAAAGTGCATAAGTACCTAACAAGATTACCCATAGGAATTTTAAAGTTAATAAAAATTTTAAGAATCAAATGGGATGTAATTCATAATGATCAAGATTAAAACCTCTCAATTGGATACATCCAACGATAGTGTTCTGGTCCAGCTAACTTTACCTCAGTAGCCAAATGAACACAAAGATGAACCATAATATCAAAAAATGATGGGGGAAATAACTTTTCCAACTGGCAAAGAATGACAGCAATATCTTTCTCCAAACGAACAAGGTTTCGAGGGTCAAGAACCTTAGAACATAATTCCCTAAAATATCGACTTAACTTCATCAAAGTAGCCCGGACCTCTTTTTTTAAGGTTTTCCTCAAAGATAACGGTAGAAGTTTCTGCATTAAAATGTGATAATCATGACTCTTAAGTCCAGAAATTTTTGGAGGCTTTAATTGAACACCCCTTGATATATTTGATGCATAACCATCTGGAACCTTCAACTTCTTGAGAGTGTTACAAAATATCGCCTTCTCTTTTTTGTTTAAGACGTAGCAAGTAGGAGGTAAAGTTGTTTTTCCCAACTCATCTTCAATAGGATGAAGCTCTGCTCTTATACCCATTTCTTTTATGTCCTGTCGTGTTTTGTAATCTTTCACCTTATCTGAATCCATCAACAAATTAACCACTTTCTCACAAACATTTTTTGTGATGTGCATGACATCAAGGTTATGAGGCACTATATTATCCTTCCAATAAGGCAGCTCAAAAAAAAATGCTCTTCTTCTTCCAATTGAATGGCATCTTTTGATTGTCAGAAACTAATTTACCAAACTTAGTGTCAAACCCTTCTAACTGTCCTAAAGTCAGGGAACCTGTCACTTTAGGAGGTGGATCTCTATGTTCTTTGGTACCATTGAAAGAATGGGAGTCATCTCGAAATGGATGATTTTTTTTGAGAAATTGACGGTGTCCCATATAGCATTGCTTTCCACTATGTTTTAGCCACTTTGAACATGTATGCTCACGACAAACTGGGCATCCAAACTCTCCTTTAGTGCTCCATCCAGATAGCATTGCATAACCAAGAAAGTCACTAATAGTCCATAATAAGGCAGCCCGCATCTGAAAATTTTCCTTCAATGATGCATCATATGTGTTCACGCCAATATCCCACAATTCCTTTAGCTCTGCAATGAGTGGCTGCAAATATATGTCAATATTATTTCCAGGAGATAAAGGACCAGGTATAAGTAGCGACAACATGAAATGTGGTTGTTTCATGCACATCCAAGGTGGTAAATTATATGGCATTAACATCACTGGCCATGTACTATGAGCTACACTCATATTCTTAAAAGGATTGAACCCGTCTGATGCTAACCCCAACCTCACATTACGAGATTCTTTAGCAAATTCGGGATGCTTGACATCAAAATACTGCCACGCTGTTGAATCTGCTGGATGCCTCATATACCCATCATTGGTGCGACCTTCAGCATGCCATCGCATATTAGCTACAGTCTTACATGACATAAACAGACGTTGTAATCTAGGCTTCAAAGGAAATTGCCACATGACCTTTTTCGCGATCTTTCTTTTCTCACCAGTAGGATCATCTTCTGATGTAACCCACCGTGTTTCATTACATGTTTTGCACACAATAGAATATTGGTTTCCTCCCCAATACAAGGTACAATCATTGGGACAAGCATCATACTTCTCATTTCCTAATCCTAAATCTTTTATCACTTTCTTTGCCTCGTAGTATGACTTTGGTAATTACACATCGAATGCCTCTCTTAGCAGATCAAGCAGCATAGCAAAGATCTTATCAGACATTTTCCCAAGACACTTCAAATGAAGTAGTCGTATTAAAAAAGATAGCTTGGAAAACTTTTTACACCCAGGATATAGTTCCCGTTGAGAATCATCAAGTAATTTATAGAATTTCTCAGCCTTCTAAGTTTGGCTTTTCATTCCCAAAAGCACTCGGAATTGGCCATTTCATCATCTTCATCATGAATTCCAAATGCATCGTGCACTAAATCATCTACATCGTCAATAGGATTTGAAGTCCTATGGAAGACATTGGCTGCTGCAGTTGTAGTATCATGGAAAGAGCTTTCTCCGAGAGCTATTCATTGGGTGTAACCACTAATGAATCCCTTACACCTTAAGTGAACCTCTACATCTTCCCTTCTCAAACTTATACCATTTTTACATGTTTTGCATGGGCATAATATTGTCCCATCTACATTTGAATTAGAGAAAGCAAAATCAAGGAAGTCTTGCAACCCTTTCCTATATCCTTTACTTGTTCTTGACAACTTCATCCAGCTTTTATCCATAATATTAGGTCTGAGAAAATGTATACAAACAGCCCAAAATAACTAAGTAATTTCCAAAATTAGTAGAACATTAAAGCAAATATAATTCCTTTCCTACAAAAGAACAAAAATCAAACTTCAAAATTAAAGAAAAATAAATAATACCAATATTCTTATACATCACACACCAGAACATAAGGATCAGCTTACTGCTCATGTAACAAAGGTACATGAAATAAAGTTCAACTTTATTACTTTTGCAAACCACGTGAAATAAAGTTCAGTTTTTACCATATCAACTTTTTATTTTTATAATACTTAAAATATAAAAACATATTTAGCATGACAAGAGAAACATAAGATGACACGAGCAACCAAAAAAGGAAAAAGGGGAATAGATGAGAAAAGGAAAGAATACACAAGACTTTGCCAATTGTCCCTACTTCCATAAGCAATTCACCATTTACTAGTTTAGTGGTAAGAGTTATTTCTTACACTATCGTCGAAAGCAAAGGGTAAATAATGATTACATTTAATTTAGAGAATATCCACAAGAATTCTTAATGATCACCTACCACAAAGTATCCTAAAGAATGTGAAAATGATGAAATGTCTCTTGAGATTCTTTAAAAATGAAAGAATTGGTGATCACTTACCACTTCATTGGATTCTCTTAATAATTTTTGACTAAGGTCACACACTAAAATACAATCATCCCTCACCTTTCAATATACAACCACACCTAACAGTCTATAAAAAGAAATCACCCCTCACTTTTCTTTTTGTTCCCCACACTGTAAGAAGGAATTTAGCTCTCATTTTCAGCTGTGCATTTTCTTTTCCTTTTCCTTTCTTTTCCTACTCTAATTCCACCAAAAAATTTTCTTTTAATTTCTGGAATTGGGATTGGCAATTTGACTAGACTAGTGTTGGAACAGGGTTAAGCACAACAACCATAGGGGAAAAGGGAATGCATAGGTTTTTGCAATATGTAAATAGATTTTCAGCTGAGGCTAAAGATGATCAACTAGTAATCTCAAGGAAAAATGAAAAAAAAAAGGCATGGAACCATAATTTGATCGAACCTCATTGTATAAAGCCAAAACATGCCTAAGAAATGTAATTCACAGTAGCCTACTAACAACAGAATCTCTGGACACACTAACCAAGTCAAGTTCTTGCACCCCAAAAACTATACTTTTATCCTTAGCTCAATACTATACTTTTATCCATAGGTACCCCAATGTTAAGAGTACAAGGGACTTGATTTACGAGAAAGGTGTTGGAAAACTTAACAAGCAGAGAGTTCCTTTAACAGACAACAATATTATTGAATAGGTATTTGACATACCTCACTTGTTGTTTTATGTGTTCTGGTTTATTTTTGTGGTGGAATAACATGTTCTGCTAACTCTCATGTCAGGCATTGGGTGAACACAATATAATCTGTTTAAAAGATATTGTAAATGAGATCACAACTTTAGGCCATCATTTCAAGGAGGTAACTAGTTTTCTTTGCCCTTTTGCACTCAACAAGCCAGAAAAGGCATTGCAGGGCAAGAAGAAACGGTACAAGGATGGAGGGGACTCTGGAAACCGTGAGAATGACATCAATGAGTTACTTAGCAGGATGAATTAACACAACAAAGCAAGTCCTACACTAGAATAAAGATACAAATATGAAGCAAAAATTTCAGTCGGAAACATTCTGTGGCTAAAACCCATGAAAAATCAATCATATTGAGCTAAAATTAGAAGGGGAAAAAACACAAAATCAAAAGTTGTAGTTGCAATACAAGCTCAAACGAAATATCAAATTCATTCAACAACGAAGAAAAACTCAAAAATTTGTAGTGATAAAAACCCATTTAACAACATCTGTGCAAAATCGAAACAAAAAACCAATTAAAATCTAAAGTCATACCTTAACACAACTGTCAAAGGTGTTTTCCTAGCAAAGATTGCAATTTTGTAGCCCGCCAACTCTACTACAATGAATCATCCACGCATTTGCCATATTTTACAATCCATTGGATTTTCTCGTCAATCAGGGGTGGAATGGTGTGGAGGAGATGGGTCTGTTCGAGCAACACTCTCTGATTTTTCTCTCTCCAACCAGAGGTGGAATGGTGTGGAGGAGATGGGGATGTTCGAATACACTGAAGACTCTCTGATTTTTCACTCAAAACCAGAGACGGAGAAGAGTGGAGAAGATGGCTCTGTTCGTCGAGTACTGAAGAGTGAAGACTTTGATTTTTTTTTATTTCTCTAATTTTCATTTCTTCCCTCACTTTTTTTCTCTCAGCCTTCCGGTATGGCGCCAAATGGATTGGTCACTGTTGTTTTCACACGAGCAGCATTGTTTTTCCTCCCAAATTTTTAAGTTTCTGTGCATATGTTTTTAAACTACTTAAAACTACGTAGTTTTATTTCACCTAATAAGGCTCTTAATTTTGTGTCTTATTAAAATCATAATGTGGCACTTATTAATGAAGTGCCTCAAGATAAGTGTTTTATTAGCCTTATTTTGTAGTAGTGTCCCTTACTAATATTTTTCATGCAAAAATATTCCTTGAATATTAACTATTATAAAAATATTAACTTCTCCGGGTATGGACCCCAAAACAAAAAGAAAACGCAAGAAAAATTACAAGGAAAACATCAAAAATTTCTCCATGGTCCACTTCACCCACCACACTGGATCATGCACCCATCTGCACTGTGGTCCACTGCACCCGCCGCACAAAACCAGGACCCACAAGAAACCAGCGCGGACCGGCCTTCCAGGCCCAAGCCGGCGCCATTCCAGCACCCCAAGCCGGCGCCGGTTGCGGTCTGACCGGCTCATCCTGCAATTTTTTTTTCTGCGAATTTTCCCTATTTTTCTACATAACTTCTGGCTTCGATGGCTCTCCGATTTCAAACCAAATACAGTGAAATCAACCAAAACCAACAATTTCTTATACCTATAAACATCGGGCTTACACGATTTGCTAAGAAAAATAGTAAATTACAAATCTCCTATACCTCCACCCGCGAGGTTTAACAAAGAATCTATCCATACCATAAACAGCGAAGGATCACAATTTTAATCACACATATGTGTCCAATTTTATTAATCTAGATGCATGCTCCCTATATTTTCACAAAACATTTATGCTCTGATACCAATTGAAGGTATAGGAACGGAAAAACACAGGGCACACAGCGGAAGAAAAGATCAAAAAACTAGAAAAACTAAAGAACAGGGGAATCCCGATCAGAGCCGGCGCCGGCTCCGGCAGCCCTAGCCGATGCCGGTTGTGCTCTGGTGGGACTCTGAGATTAAAAATTTTTTACCTTTTTTCCTCGTTCTAAGAGTTGGCTAGACCGGAATGTGTACTACCGGGGTAGGTACGTTGGTGGAAGCCTCTTGTGCGATTCCTGCAAGTCTCCTATTCCGTCTTTACATGTAGGTGAACTCCAATCTCTCAATCTTCCAGTATATGGCCTGCCTAAATCTGTTTGGTGAATAACTACAGACTAAGGAATCTTTTTTCTGGAGAGAGAGAGAGACGTCTGGCTTTTTCACAGAGAAGAAGCCGTCTCAGAGAATGTGTGTGTTGTCAACAACGTTGTTTCCAATCCTCCTGCTTAACCTAAATAAAAACCCTAGGTTAAACTGGATTTGGCCATTGAACTCTTAGTTTAACCTTTTGGGCTTAATTAATTATTCTAATTAGAACCACATAAATGGCCCAATTAATAATTAATTACTCAACCCAAATAAATTAGTCCAATAAATAAGTCTATATTAGTTTAGTCCCAGGTTAATCTTTAATTATTCAAATTAGGTCAAAATCTAAATAATTAATTAACCTACTAAACTAATTTAATTAATTCTCTCTCTCTCCATGGACCTTTATTTTATTCTAGTTCAATAATTAAATCAAGCTACTTAAATAAAATAAATTCCATTTAATTTAAGATCAACTCCTTAACCCATATTTAATTAGGACTCACGGTCTATACTGGGGACCAAAAGACACACCACCTTGGCTACTAAAATTACCAAAATACCCTTGCCATATAAATAGCTGTATTTTGCATTTTAAATATTTCCTAATATCACCATAAGAAAATATTGACCCCAAGGACAATGCTACGTTAGTAAAGTCTCCGACCTACAGGTGTAATGACTAAAATATCCCTCTATACATCATCGTACATTTAGAGAGGAAGAAGTGTACTAACACCTCTCTAAATGACATCTACCATCCTTAGGCCTCTAGTCCAATGATCTACCACTTCCTAGATTGTTTCTGCTTTCCAAGGGAGTTACCCTAAAGCAAATATTCAAGTCATGTTTCCCAAGGCCCTGGATATTTAGATCATTCAGACAACCACAAAGGGCGATATAGTATAGAAACTATCTTATACAAGTCTGTCTTAACTAACTAGTCACACATACCTAACATGCAAGTATATTGGCCCTACGATAGAACCTCAACTATAGCATATCAAAGTATATGCTTCCAGCTTCATCAGACCACCAACTCATACTCAAGTCGTAGAGTACTAGTCCACATTGTAGCGGTAGTAGTTTAGGCTTCTACCATATAGTACTTTTAGAAACCACTACTACAAGTCATGTTCTACATATTCGAAATACGCTTATGTCATGAAGTGAGTGGACTACTCACTGGCTAAAGGTAAGTCATTCCCCATTTAGAATTCACAACATAATAATCTAGACATGATGAGTTTCTCATTCTCATCAATCGGTTAAGAATAAAAGTTTATGTGTTAAGTAACCCGTGATCCATACCTTACTGTGAAAGACATCCATTCACATGGACCTCTTACTTAAACACAATAGGTCTTTTCCAAACGTAATTGTGCACAAATAAAATTATAAATTCACAAACAATTTCTGAAAATAAATTCTTTTATTAAAACATTCGATATTTACATCAAAAACCTAGTCTAAGAAGGCATATTTCCCAACAATTCCCCAAATCATTTGGATGCTTGCATTTTGATTCGCCTATGCCTCTATCAAAAATCGAAATTGTCTCAGAGTCAAATCGAACCTAAGTGAGAATCTTTTCCTCTCTCAGGCAACTCTTTTAAGAATTCTCTCTAGGCCCGTCTTCTTAGTATCCTATGAACTAATATTCCATGGAGAATTCTTCTTAACACACTGATTTTTGTCTCTAGAGAATTAGAAATGCTTCTAGCTTTTGAGAACTAGATTGCCATAAATGTTCAGAGGGGTGGTGACCAAAATTCAGAGAGGATGCAAATCATTGAAGAAGAAGCTTATTGGTTATTTAATTGGAAGATAAACTCGAAGAGTCAAGGAATGGATTTTGGAAATCAGGGAGAGATGAGGCTAAGGTAGTTGTTGAACAATGGTAGAATCGAAAAGCCAAAACAAAAACTCGGAGACGGTAGAACATATTATGGAAAGTGAGAAGAAAAAGCCATGCATTTTGGCTAGCAGTTTTTTGGTTTGCTGCATGCGGAGGATTGTTTTAGTTGGCCCAGTGAAAAGACAAAGATGCTCCTACTGACGAAAAATGAATAGTGTTCACCCAACTCATTTTTCTCTATTATAAAGATAAAGATATAGATTTTTATGAATAAATATTATATTTGACTTGTCTTCGAATTCCTTTAAATTGAATAATTGATGCGGATTGAGTATTCAGAGATTTTTATCCAACAAACAAGAAAACATATGATTTGAGACTTAGGATATACTTTGACTAGGATTATATTCTATTTTTTTACAAAATATATAATATGATACTAAATTTTATAAAAAAAATTTACGAACTCAAAAATTAATTTCGTGATCAATTTGAAATGAAAAATATAATTGTTAATATTTTTAAAATAAAATTAATTTGCATATAACTATGTGTAATCTTTAGACTGTATCTTGTAACTGGTAAGGATAGCCGAAACTCTTTTTAAGAACACCTAAATTTTAATTGCAATAATCAATTGGTCTAAGTTTAAAATTTCACAAATAAAGTTACAAGTCGATAATTTAATTAATTAAAATATAGTTTATTAAATGATAAAGTTTGAGTTTCCAGGGAAAGAATAGAAGAAGCATCTGACTACTTCATGCATGCTCCGCTTGGCTCGGGGGATATGGCTCAGTTGATAGAGATCTTCTATTGCAATTGGGTCGTTGCGATTACGGGTTGGATGTCTAATTGTTCGAGCAATAATGATAGTATCTTATACCTAAATCGATAGCTCACAGAAGAAGCATTTGACTACTTCATGCATGCTCTGCCGATTTAACCTATGGCGGAAAATGCAAGCATACGTTTCATGCTTGTTTGAGTAATAGCAATGAAATTTCTCAATATCATGCTAAGAATAGTTAGGATTTCCAGAAAAAGGCAAATCCCTTATGATACACCAAATCCGACTCGGTTATTGATAGAGTGAATAAATCTGCCATTTCTTGAAATCTCTTTTCTAATTCAAAATCATGGTGTAACAGGTATCCTCCCCTGTTCCGATCATAGAATAGATGAAATAAATCAGAAAATGAATTTTTGTTTAAGAATGAAATTTTATTGGAATTGTCCATATTTGGTTCATCCTTCAGAACAATATCATATCCCGGATCTGATGAAATAGGATGTATTGAGATAGTATTTTGTATATACGTAATTATCTTGAATATATTAACCATTTCTTTATTTTTGGATCACCTGTAATGGACAAAAGAAAATTCTTGTTCTTTCTTTAACAATTTTGGATCTATAGTGGACCTCTCCGTAGGATTCGAACCTAGATGAAGTTCTGACCATCTATCAGAGAAAAAAGAACGAACGGGTCTTGTAGGATTCCCAAGAAATTCTTCAATTTCTTCTAGAAGCAGATGATTAACCATCTGATTCTCACATTCCATGAATATAGAGATGGTTCAAAATGAATATTTTATGGAAACAAACGAAAGTAGAAACATAAATCTAAATCATGGATCAACTAAGCCCTCTTGGGGACTTTCTTAAAGAGGAACCTCATGTAGATACCATGGAATAAGGGTTGATCCTATTCATGGAGATTCCGTAAATATTCCATGGACAAATATTCCATGGGATCTCAGATTAGGGAACCCTGAGAGAGCCATCGACTCTAACTACCATCCATGTACGATCCATACTAGATCTGACCAACTGCCCATCCTACCTCCTCTACATTCTTGATAGCCTACCTTTGTCTCAGTAAGTGCCATGCTATTATTACTTAATATATATTCATATTTCATAGGGCGAAGGCATGTCTTTTTTTTTTCTCTCTCTTAAATAAAAACCTCATTGGCACCAAGAGTGAGGGAATGCTAGACATTTGGTAATTTCTCCTCCGATCAAGAGAAAAGATCCCATTGAAGTGGCCAACCCTATGCATACTGTATGGACATCTGGTCGTACAAATTGCATAGTATCATAAATCGCTACTCCAGGCACTACTCATCTGCCGGGAGAGTTTATAAACAAATACAGATCTTTGTTATTAATCAAGGCCGTTGGAATTTTGGTTCTTATTTATAGTGATAAATTTATGACCCATGATCAAGCATATTTGAGATTTTTTGCTTATATGAGTTTTTTCAGTACTTCCATGTTAGGATTAGTTGCTAGTTCCAATTTCATACAAATTTATATTTTTTGGAAATTGGTTGGGATGTGTTCCTATCTATTAATAGGGTTTTGGTTCACACAACCTCTTGCAGTAGATGCTTGCCAAAAAGCTTTTGTAAAAAATCGTGTTGGAGATTTTGGTTTATTATTAGGAATTTTAGGTTGTTACTGGATAACAGGTAGCTTTGAATTTCAAGATTTATTTGAAATATTCAGTAACTTAATTTATAATAACAAGGTCAATTTTTTATTTGTTACTTTGTGTGTTGTTCTATTATTTGCCGGTGCTATTGCTAAATCTGCACAATTTTTCCTTGATGTATGGTTGCGTGATGCTATGGAAGGGCCTACTCCGATTACCGCTCTTATACATACCGCTACTATAGTAGCGGTAGGAATTTTTCTTGTAGCTCGGCTTCTTCCTCTTTTCATAGTTATACCTCCCATAATGAATTTAATCTCGATGATAGCAATAATAATAGTGGTATTAGGAGATACTTTAGCTCTTGCTCAAAAAGACATTAAAAGAGGTTTAGCCTATTCCACAATGTCTTAATTGGGTTATATGATTTTAGCTCTAGGCATGGAGTCTTATCGAAGTGCTTTATTTCATTTGATTACTCATGCCTATTCTAAAGCATTATTATTTTTAGGATCTGGATTAGTTATTCATTCAATGGAAATGATTGTTGGTTATTCTCCCTATAAAAGTCAGAATATAGTTATTATAGGAGGTTTAAGAAAACATGTACCAATTACCTAAAATGCTTTTTTATTAGGTACACTTTCTCTTTGTGGTATTCCGCCTTTGAATTGTTTTTTGTCCAAAGATGAAAATAAGCGCCTAAGCCACAAAAATCCTGCCTAATTGAGAGATAGTTGGGGAGGTGATAAAACCCTAACTTTTCATTACAAAACCAATAAACCGGAAAATTATGGATTATTTTGTGAAAGAATTTTTTGACCTATTCTAGAGTACAGCTTTATATACTACAATATTACTAATAGATCATATGGTGGAAAGATTCGTCTATTTCTTTCTACCAAACAGTCTATCTATTAGAAGACTGTCAATTTTAGTTCGCTTATTTCATTTAATTGGAATCCTTTTCATTTTATTTCATCAATTTTTGATAAATGCTCAGAAGTCACGTTCAATGGGGATATGAAATAATCATAACAGATCCGAATGGGCGTCAAGTGGTTGATATTATCGCCCCAAGACCAGAACTTCTTGTTTTGGAGGGTGAATTCGTGAAATTTGATCAACCATTAACGAGTAATCCTAAGATGGGTGGATTTGGTCAGGGGGATACAGAAGTAGTACTTCAAGATCCATTACATGTCCAAGGCCTTTTGTTCTTGTTGGCATATGTTATTTTGGTGCAAATCTTTTTGGTTCTTAAAAAGAAACAGTTCGAGAAGGTTCAATTAGCCGAAATGAATTTTTAGAATTGTGGATTTATTAACATCAAGTTCATAAAAAGAACCAAATTCTTTTTGGTAATTATGTATGATCACAAAAAAAGAAAAATTTTGAAAAACCCTTTTCCTTTTCTATGAGATACTGGGAATTCCTTGTATCGCATTATCATGACTGCTACTTAGTATTGGCAATAAGTCTGAAAAAGGATCTAAAAATATCAAATTTAGTTATTTGTACCCTGTTGAAGTAAGGAACCATGGCATATATGTTTGGAATAGATTCCATTTTGAGAGAGTTGAAAAAGCACTATCTCGTTGAAAGGTTCTATACATCTTCCCTTTCTTGGCACATTTCTTTAGATAAAGACTCTATTTTTTCCTCTTTTCAGATGGTAAATATTTCTCAGAACATGGAGTAACAATTTTTATTGGAAGCATTCCTCTAATAAATTCCCTAGGAACCTTTATAGTAAATGGAATATATAGAATTGTCATCAATCAAATATTGCAAAGCCCTGGTATTTATTAGCGGTCAGTTATCAACGTCAATGAATGATAAATCATATATCAATTCGGCAAATCGAAAAAATTAGGTGCTATCATATAGCTTTGTATTGGCTAAGTTCACGAGTTGGAGATAAGCGGACTCGAACCACTGGCATCAGCCTAGGATAAACCACTGCCTCTCACGTCCCCCGACCAAGAAGTACTTAATTCTCTTCTTTTTCTGATAGGCCCTGAAAGGAGAAGGAAGGCTAAAATGTCAACATGCGTCTATTATTGAATTCATCCAGCCCAATAAATTCATAAGGATTTTCTTAATGATGCTTGATTATGTACTTGTTTTGAGTGCCTATTTATTTTCTATTGGTATCTATGGATTGATCACAAGTCGAAATATGGTTAGAGCCCTCATGTGTCTTGATAGCAACCCTAGTAGCTATCTTTATATCTGGTTTACTTGTAAGTTTTACTGGGTACGCCTTATATACCGCTTTTGGGCAACTTTCTCAACAACTAAGAGATCCATTTGAGAAACATGGGGACTAGTTGAAGTAATGAACCTCCCAATATTAATTCTTTCCATTCTACTAATGAATTTCCTAGAATAATTCGTAAATCTAGATCAGCTAATTGTTCTCGAATAGCACCCTGCACCAGTAGATATTTCTCTATTGCGAAATATATCAAAGCTTTGGGCAGTAAAAAGAAATATTGTCATGCATAAGCAAACTTATCTTTGTCATGATGAAGAAAATAGAAAAAGCGAAAAGCCATTTTATTCATGTATTTGTATGAATTGTTCTACAGTCAAAACTTGTACTCCCTCCGTCCCTATTTATTTGTCACAAATGAAAAGTTTTAGTGTCCCTTTTTATCTGTCACATTGAAAAAATTTAGGTGTCATTAATTTTAATTTTACTACTATACTCTTGTATTAAATAACTTTGGAAAATGAGAGTGTAATAACTTTAGAAAGAGAGTTGAGCAAACAAAGTAAGAAAATAGTTATGGAAAACATTAAATACAATGGTACTTTTGGAATGTATAAACAAAGTTGTATGAATTTAAGAGACTAACTAATTTTTCTTAAATTGTATGAAGTAGTTAAGTGTAACAGATAAATAGGGACGGAAAGAGTACAAGTTACCCACTTTGCAAGATGCCGTATTAGAATACTCCCCTAAGAAACCAAGCAAACGAGTTCTCTTTTTTCTTTTTTTTTTCTTCCCGTCATGAAGAAAACGTTAGATTGGGTAAATTTTTATATGATTATTTTATTTAAAAGAATTTAATCATTATATAATATTTTGTTTTAATCCAATAAAAGAAGAAATTTAATAGAATATAGTTGAACTTGGTCATTGCTATTGTACCAATATATTAATAAATCAAGATATAACTCTAATGAATCAAATATTTTATAAATTCATAATACTATTATATAAGTAGCGAATATTGTGTCCTCAATAAAGTTCAAATCCAAACATTCAAATTAAGGGTTAGTGGCTTGAGCCACCAAACCACCGTGGCGGTGAGGAACAATAGAGTACTGAAAAGGAACTCTTTGGACCATGGAAGCCATAATTCTCTTATGACAATCACTTTTGATAAAGTTACTAATTGCCAAATAAAAATATTTAAATACTCTAATGTGAATCTATATATTAAGTTAAATATAAATATTTTATTTAAAAAATAAAAAGTATATATATATATATATATATTGTTATGAATTATTGGAATCTTTATTAATTAGTGGAGGCTCCACTAATTATGGATTTATGTGAATTATTATAGAAGATTTTTATGGATGTCCACCATTTAGTGGAGACACCACTAATTAAGATTAGTGGAAGATGATGTATGCCATGATGTAATCCACTAATTAGAGCTCTATAAATAGAGCTATTCTCTAAGCTTGTAATACACCATTATTTTGTGAAAGAAAGATTAGTGAAAGAAAGATTAGAGAAAATTGTGAGAGAAAAGAAAGAGAAAAATTCTTGTGCAAAGAATAGTTAGAATTTTCTTAGTGTGTAGTGTGTAGATTTTATTCTAACACTACCCTAATTTTATAACACGTTATCAGCACGAATCTCTATCGGTACAAAAGCCAGAAGACTAAGCACGAGTTTCTGCCGTTACCAAAGCCAAAAGACAGGTACGCATTTATTGATCTCTATGGCTAACCTCGCTAAACTCGAATTTGTAGCCCTTGATATTTCTGAAAAAAATTATATGTCATAGGTTCTCGATGCAGAAATGCATCTAAATGCTGAAGGCCTTAGTGAAACTATTCAAGCAAATAATAGTGCATCTGCACAACACAAGGCTAAATCTTTGATTTTTATTCGTTGTCATCTCGATGAAAATTTGAAAATGGAATATCTTACCGAAAAAGATCCATATGTCCTGTGGGTAAATTTAAAAGAAAGATTTGACCACCTGAAGATGGTCGTACTACCTACTGCACGGTATGAATGGTTGCACCTGAGGTTGCAAGATTTTAAAACCGTGAATGAATATAGCTCCGCAATGTATAAAATTACATCTCAATTAAAATTATGCGGAGAAAAAGTGACTGATGAAGATATGTTGGAGAAGACATTCTCCACCTTTCATGCCTCAAATATTGTCCTGCAGCAACAATATCGAGAAAAGAGGTATACAAAATTTACAGATTTAATTACTACCCTCCTCATTGCAGAGAAGAATAATGAGTTATTATTGAGAAATCATGAAGTCAGACCAACTAGCTCAACAGCACTCCCAGAAGTGAATGATGTTGGCTCTAATAGAAGCCGTCGTTATAGTCATGGTCGTGGCCATGGCCGTGGCCGTGGTCGTGGTTATGGTCGTAGACACGCTCGATATTTCTCTTATCACAATCATAATCAAACTGTGAGAAATACTGGCCACCTGAAGTGGAACAGAAAAGATCATAAGGGAAAAGAAAAAGAAATTGAAGAAAAGCATGAGGATATATGTTATAGATGTGGCATGAAAGGTCATTGGTCACGAAACTGTCGTACGGCTAAGCATTTAGTTGAATTGTATCAAGCTTCATTGAAAAATAAAAATGTGGAAGCAAATTTTTCTCAACATCCAATAAATAATGCTGAGGATGATGATATTGATCCTGAAGATCATAATATCAATATTACCCATATGGATGTATCGAATTTTTTTGAACACCCAGACGGTAGGATAGACCATTTAATTGGTGATGGCAGTGTCCAGAAGAACTAAAGCCTCACCCTGATATTTTTGTATTTTCATTTTCATTCTATTCTAATAATATTTACGTTTGCATATATATATTTGTGTTCAGATGGCTGTTGTTAATGATGATGTATGCATTATTGATAGTGGAACTACACACACCATACTAAAAAATGAGAAATATTTTTCTAATCTCAAAATGGGAGAAATAAATATTTATACGATAAACGGTAGTGCAAATGTGATTGAGGGCTCCGGAAGAGCTAATATATTGTTGCCTAAAGGAACAATAATTATTATTGATAAGGCACTATTTTCCTCAAAATCCAAAAGAAATTAATTGAGTTTTAAAGATATCTGCAGAAATGGGTATCATGTTGAAACAAATGAGGAAAATGGGATTGAGAATCTTTTTATTACTCAAATGCATTTGGGTAAGAAATCGGTATTAGAAAAACTGCCGTCTTTTTCTACTGGTCTATATTTTGTAAAAATACGTACAATTGAAATTCATCATCTAGTAAACTAGAAGTTTACTAATCCTATTACTTTTAGCATTTGGCATGACCGGTTGGGTCATCCGAGATCTACCATGATGAGAAGAATCATTGAGAATACACATGGTCATCCTTTAAAAAATAAAAGGATATTAACATCAGAAAAATTTGCATGTACTGCATGTTCCCTAGGAAAATTAATTGTTAAACCATCACCAGTAAAAGTAGGAGCTGAAAGTCCTACATTTCTCGAACGGATTCACGGAGATATTTGTGGACCTATTGATCCACCATGTGGACCGTTCAAATATTTTATGGTCTTAATTGATGCATCATCCCGATGGTCACATGTATGTTTATTATCTACTCGCAACCTGGCGTTTGCGAGATTACTTGCTCAAATAATTAAATTACGAGCACAATTTTCGGACCATCACATTAAAAATATCCGTTTGGATAATGCTGGTCAATTTTCATCACATGCTTTTGATGCATATTGCATGTCAATTGGGATTAATGTTGAACATCCTGTAGCTCATGTTCACACACAAAATGGTCTTGCTGAATCTTTGATTAAACGATTACAATTAATTGCTAGACCATTATTAATGAAAACAAATCTCCCAACATCTGCCTGGGGACATGCTATTCTACATGCTGCAACACTTGTACGTATAAGACCAGCTAGTTATCATAAATTCTCTCCTTTGCAATTGGCTTTTGGGTCGTAACCAAATATTACTCATTTAAGAATTTTTGGGTGTCTTGTATATATTCCAATTGCACCAAACCAACGTACAAAGATGGGTCCTCAAAGAAGAAAGGGGATACACGTTGGATATGATTCTCCCTCTATTATCGTGTATGTTGAACCCCCGACAGAGACGTATTCACAAGCAAGATTTGCTGATTGTCATTTTGATGAATCATTATTCCCTAAATTAGGGGAGAACCAAAACAAGATAAAAAGGATCTTGCTTGGACAACATCATTAAATTATCTTGATCCGCGCACAAGCGCATGTGAACTTGAAGTTCAAAAGATAATTCATTTGCAAAGCATTGCAAATCAAATGCCAAACGCTTTTGTTGACTCCGGAAGAGTTACAAAATCGCATATTCCAGCCTATAAATGCTCCTATTCGAATTGAAGTTCCAGCAGAACAAAATATTATACCTATAGTCGCTGAGCCAAAAGCACGCCGTAAGCGTGGCCGACCTCTTGGTTCTAAAGATAAAAATCCTCGAAAGAAAAGAGGATTAACTGATCCAGAAGATCATATTGAAGAAAAGAATAATAAAGACCAAGAGAGAACCGATGACAAAGAACCGTAAGTTGATGAAAGTAACACCGAAATTTCTATCAATTATACCACTTCCGGTAGAAGTTGGAATCGGATAGAAACTGTTATTGATAATATATTTGCATACAATATATCTCTTGATGTTACACAGGATAATGATGATCCCGAACTAATATCGCTTGATGAATGTCGGCATAGAAAAGATTGGCTGCAATGGAAAGATGCGATTCAATCGGAGTTAAATGCACCGACAAAACGTGAAGTCTTCGAACTGCAGTTCGAACACCGAAGGTGTAAAACCCGTTGTCTACAAATGGATATTTGTGCGAAAGCGCAATGAAAAGAGTGAAATCGTTCGATATAAAGCGCGATTAGTAGCCCAAGGTTTTTCACAAAGACCAGGTATTGATTATGATGAAACTTATTCTCCTGTTGTTGATGCTATTACACTCCGATATCTTATCGATTTGGCAAGACATGAAAAGATAGATATGCGCCTATTAGATGTTGTCACTCGCTTACTTGTATGGAAATTTAGAAAATGATGTTTACATGAAAATCCCCGAAGGATTTCATATGCCCGAAGCATATAAACATTATCCTCGTGAAAATTACTCCATCAAGTTGCGTAAATCATTATATGGCCTCGAAGCAACTGGGCGCATGTGGTTCACACGTCTTAGTGAATATTTATTGAAAGCGAGATTTAAAAATGACCAGGTATGTCCATGTGTTTTTATTAAGAAATCTGGTTCTAAATTTCTGATATTAGCTATATATGTTGATGATATTAATCTTATTGGAACTCCTGAAGAGCTCCAAGAAACAATTGATTATTTAAAAAGAGAATTCGAAATTAAGGATTTTGGTAAAACCAAATTTTGCCTTGGTTTACAAATTGAACATTTGGAGAGTGGAACATTTATTCACCAATCAACATATACAGCAAAAGTGCTAAAAAGATTTTACATGGACAAAGCACATCCATTGAGTATTCCAATGATCGTCCGATCATTAAATGTGGATAAAGATCTTTTCCGACCTCAAGAAAATGATGAAGAACTCCTTGGTCCTGAAGTACCATATCTCAGTGCAATTGGTGCATTGATGTATCTTGCTAATAATACACGACCTGATATTGCTTTTGCTGTCAATTTATTAGCAAGATTTAGTTCTTCACCAACACGACGACATTGGAATGGAATTAAACAAGTCCTTCGATATCTCCAAAGTACAATTGATCTTGGACTATTTTATTCAAATAAAACCAATCCAACATTAATAGGTTATGCAGATGCTGGTTATTTATCTGATCCACATAAAGCACGTTCTCAAACGGGCTATCTATTTACATGTGGAAATACTGCTATATCATGGCGTTCTACGAAACAATCTATAGCAGCTACTTCTTCAAATCATGCTGAAATTATAGCCATTCATGAAGCAAGTCGAGAATGTGTATGGCTAAGATCCATGATTCATTATATCCGAGAAAGTTGTGGATTATCATCAATCAAAGGTATTCCAACTCCTCTTTATGAAGACAATGCAGCTTGCATAGCTCAATTACGAGGAGGATATATTAAAGGAGATCGGACAAAACATATTTCACCAAAATTCTTCTTTACTCATGAACTCCAGAAGAAAGATGAAATTGATGTGCTACAAATTCGGTCATGTGATAACCTCGCAGATATTTTCACGAAGACTTTACCGACTGCAACATTTGAAAAGTTGAGATATAAAATCGGTATGCGTCGGTTTAAAGATTTAAAGGAATCATCTCATCAGGGGGAGTAATAAATAGACATATAGAATAGTGTACTCTTTTTCCTTCACTAGATTTTTTTTTCCCACTGGGTTTTTATCTAGTAAGGTTTTAACTAGGCATATTCTTTATATAATGGATGGACATCCAATGGGGAGTGTTATGAATTATTGGAATCTTTATTAATTAGTGGAGGTTCCACTAATTATGGATTTATATGAATTATTATAGAAGATTTTTATGGATGTCCACCATTTAGTGGAGACACCACTAATTAAGATTAGTGGAAGATGATGTATGCCATGATGTAATCCACTAATTAGAGCTCTATAAATAGAGCTATTCTCTAAGCTTGTAATACACCATTATTTTGTGAAAGAAAGATTAGTGAAAGAAATATTAGAGAAAATTGTGAGAGAAAAGAAAGAGAAAAATTCTTGTGCAAAGAATAGTTAGAATTTTCTTAGTGTGTAGTGTGTAGATTTTATTCTAACACTATCCTAATTTTATAACATATATATTATTTTTAAATTAATAGTTAATAACCGAATATCTTACTCTATATATTTTATGATATTTAAGACTAAATTCTTTTTCTTCAATCTCTAAAATACTAAAAAAAGATTATGGTGGAATCTTTATTAAAAGGGCATGATATTGTTATAATATTTTTATTAAAAACGAAGGAAAAGATAATTAGTTTCTTCAACTTTCAAACATTTTACAAAATATTATTTTTGTGCTCAATTCATCTACTCGCATACATGAACTGTTTTTAAAGTTTCAAAATAGTTTTGAAAGACAACTAAACCATCAAAAGCAAATAAACCATATCCAACCCAACCAAACCGAAAATTCATATCAATCATATGAACAAAAATTCAATCGAATTTGAGCACCGAAACCCTTCTGGATTTTCAGGGAACGGATGGTAACTTACTGCGGCACGGAGGAAGGGGCAGCCGTGGCATACCATTTTGCTTAGGCGCTCGAGGAATATTGTACATTGGCTTGAAAAGCCAATAGCAATATTGAAGAAGACAAGCATACTAAGAGCGAAAGATTTCAACTTTATTGCTCATCCAAAGAATTCAACTTTAATAATGTAGGATCATTAAAAAATATTCTGAAGGAGGCTTATCAAATTTTGGATTAGCCAAAGAATCTGCTGAAAATGAAATCAACACAAGAAAATATTTATTTAGAATGGTACTCACATTGCCAATCATAACACAAGAAACTAATGCAAGCCAATAAGTTTTTAACTATAGTCCACACATATTCCCTATATACATACTCAGCATCTAGAAGACAATATATAGCTAAGAACAACCAAATCTATAGGAGAAACTATCATACTACATGTAAGCTAAGTTTGCAAGGCAAACAGCTAACAATATTGTACATGATGCCTAAATATTCAAATCAAACGCAATCCATAATTGAACTCCCATTCCAGTGGAGACATCTGCAAATTCCGTCTATTACTTGATTTGTCTCTCTTGATCCGGACAAGCTTATCATAGACACACCAGGGGAAACTGATGTAATGGTCTCGATTCAGTCCCTCATTGTAGCAACCCCAGTATCTAGGATGATATGTGACATGATACCAAGCTGATGCTTTTGCATATTCATCATCTGATTCACCTCCTCTCTTGAACCAGGACCTAGCTTCCTTCCTCAATGCACGCACAGCCATGCCAACAGCCTCAGCATCTTTCCTCCGGTCAAAAGACCTTGACATCTTCATGATACCACCACTCAATATTTCAGCTTCAGTTTTTATGCCATAGTATTCCATCAGATTACCCAATTTATAATCATATTCAGTCTTATACTCAAAAGCTTCATCAATGAAATCGTCAAATCCAGGTATTTCCAAGTCAATATCATATGATCTCCCGGCCACTTCCCTGGTAAACGATTTAATAGAGTTTGTATGTGGTGCCTTGTCTTTGACCTCTCTAAAGAGCTTTCCAATGACATTCTCTGATAAGTAAGTGGTCTTGTCAGGCTTTTCCATGAAATCTGGATATTCTTTCACACGTAGATGAGATGGGATCTCAGCTGGAACACCTGTTTTTGGAAAGTCTACTGCAATGGAGAACAAAGCTGCAAGAGCTAGGCAAGGTTGGCTCATTGCCCTCTCGGGTTCCGTGTCAGCAAAGACAGTGTGGGCATTCGCAATGATTCCTAAACTGTCGTTCACTATGTAGTTGGTGAAATACTCCTCAATTTCCTGCATTACATATAAAAACCCTTTTTATGTAACAAAGTAGAGACGGTGACATTTGAAAATGCATTAAACTATTACAATGTGATGAACCGACACATTCATGAAATGTAATCAATATCTTATGTTCAAAGAAAATTACCTATTCTGTATAAATTCAAAATACTGCACTTAGATGATTTCCTTCCCGTGTGCATAATTTATATGTTAACCTTATCACATGCGACTCAGCTGCTAATAGATTATAAAGTCAGGCACAAGCTCATGTTAGGAGAAAACAACAGCGACCAATAGAAAAATGTATAGAACAAATACAACTCAGTTTGTTAGACTCAGTCTAGTTTACAGATCAATCAATCAGGGGACTTTCAACCATATCCAGTAGACTAGAGAAGAGCCCAGATAAACTAGAAGCAGCAAGAGGAGATGGCTTATATTTATCAAGGACACAGATCATATTTTCGCATATTCATTTTCTAAGAAGGAGCCCCATTTACTAAAAGTCATCTTTGCCTCATATCACAGTTCTCCCTCTTTTAGATCTGCCTTTGAATAGGTCAAGATAACAAGGAAAGCAAATGCAACTGCATCAATCTGCATAGACAAAGGCTGCAAAAAACTAAATCTTAACATCAAAAGATACCAGGTACAACTTTAGGTTGACTACAATTTAGAGCCGAAAAAAAAGGTACAGGAAATCTTTAAAAGCTACGTATTAATAATTGATTCATAGGATCCCTAATCCTCCAGAAAGGTAGATCTGAGAAATTATTCAGCTTTACCTACAGAATGAAATTTTGCCAAAGAAAGACGACAAAATTCATATTATATGATAAGATACATGAATCTGGGAAGGATATCTGATCAGACATCAAATTGTAGGACGAAATATGTTGCATTTGAAGAATTTCCCAAATCAAGGAAAGGAAAGAAAAAAAAAATCCAACAGTACTTAAATTACCTTCAATTATAAATCATTTGATTGCAAAGAAAAGAAATAAAAGATTATGCTGGACTCAGTTGAATATGAGTAAGATTGAGCCAGCTAAACCCCACTTACCTGGATTGTCCACAAGAGACTTATAAGAAAATATATGATGGAAGTTTATTGGCATTACATTAAATACACTAGAAAAGACGGGGACCAGGCACATACTAATTATCACGTGTGGTATGTCATGGCATAATAGCTACAAGGGACAGGTTACTGTAATAGGAACTGAGTCTTGCTCGATTTACCATATAAAATATAAGGTTCCACAAATCACCAGTAAAGAGCAAAAATGCTGCTTCAACATTTCTGTATTCAGGAATTAATACCTCAATGGTAACTTCATGATCCAATTGCATGGTCGGCGCTGGTGTGTAATCCATAGGAGAGACTTGGCGCGGTGGGATCAGTTCGGGATCCCAACAGACGAAGTAAATATCACCATCCAAATCACTTCCAGAACATTCATCCGGGTGGGGCCTGTTATCAACATGTAAACAATCTTAGTGGCAATTCTAAAGGGGGGAAACTTAATAAACACTGTCAAGTGTGATTGAAGATAATGATTAGTTTTTAACTGCATATTTAACATTAAAAGAAAACTAGAGTTTGTGGAGGCAAGGATCAACCGTTACCGTCTGATTTTCCCAGTCTTCTAATGTTCCAGAGTTCTCTGAGACTCAATTCTTTGTGTTTCTTAAGTATTCTAGTCAAATTCACCTGTCCAAAAGTACTTATGCAGTCTATGTTCTCTTCCTCCAGTTTCCAATTTCTTTGTGGTCCTCCCAAGTTATTCATTCATTATCTTTTACCTTCATAACCAGGAGTGTCACGTAATCCCTTGAACAGCATGGTGACAACTATTGATTAATTCCAGAAACAATAGCAAAGTCCTTTCCTTGACAATATACCAAACTGCAGGAAAGTTCCCCCACCTACCCACCCAGGATCATTTTAATTTTAAATTCTGTATTCTGATTTTTTTTTTTTCTTTTTTGGGGGGTGCAGTGATCTCCATGAAATAGCTAATACAAACTACTTGCACTCTGATGTGTCGACAAAATTAAAAAATTCACACTATATCTCAAGTAAAGGAATCTTTTTTTGTTTAACAGTGAAAGGAAAAAAAAAGCCTGGCAGATTACACTAGCAAAGAGGGTGTCATAGCCAACACCAAAATGTTACTGTTATATCTCAAGTAAAGGAATCCTTTTTTGTTTGACAGAGAAAGAGTGGGGTGGGGGGGAGAATGACGCTTGGCAGATTAAGCTTCAAAGATGCAAAGGGATCACACCTTACCAAGACATTTAACCCGCACAATCTCACATACTTCACAAGAAATTATTAATGTCTCACTCTTATCCTCATTAGGCTATGAATCACTCATTTAATTTCGATTTCCCATTGAAGAAATTGCCAAAAATAAAAAACATGAACCAAAATTTAAGCCTACGTGTTTTCCCAATTATCGAGTTGTCTACATGAAGTACACTTCATACTAAGTGAAATCACTCCATTCACTTGACAGAAAGAGACAAACAAACTAAGCAAGTAAATGAAAGGCACTCATTTGATCATTTTAAAAAATAAATAAATAAAAATTTTAATATTTTGATTTACCTTCTTCCTCGCTGAGGAAAAACAACACAGTCCACCATATGATGTAATGCTGGCACATTAACAGCCTTCAAAACACGAATATCACCCGGGTGCAAGCACGGGTTCTTAGCAACCACAACCCTCCTTCCCTCAAGGATGGTTTTGCTTTTGGGGTAATCTTCGTATAACAATTGGGAGTCTTCATAAAACTGCCTCCGTCCAGCACCAGAATACTGGACAAATACCTCACCATACTCCAGAGAGTTTGTTTCATCAAGACATCCCATCATCGACCTGCCACTGGGAATAAATATCCTAGTCTTGACCCTCAAATCCAGCAATTTTGATGCCCGGAATGTCTGCAACATCATTGAAAGAAACGGTTCAGAATCAGGCTTATACCCACACATGAGCAATTCTTTGAGAATATTTGTATTCTCTCCAGGAGACATCAACTCTAATGCCTCATGGGCCCTCAATGGATCTGTTAGGATTTTGTCCAATTGGGCAACAGCTTCTCTTTGCTTCTTCTCAAATACATGATCCATGACCCCAAGGGTGGACAAGAGACTGATAAATTGGCGGTTCAGAAAACAAGGCTGATATTTACTCCATGCCAGTACATCTAACTTAATATTATCAGAATCATATTTCTTCATGCTCTTTCTCAGTGACAACTTCCTTGATGACGTCAGATCAACAGCCACAACACCTTTGAAGCCACCATATCGAATTTGAAATGCAGATGGAGGAAATGCTTTGAGGCCACATTTAGTGGCGACTCTCCGTGCAAAATCAGCCGATATTTTTCCAATACCATCAGAAAATGTATATTTGGCTGATGCTCCTCTCCCCACTATGTCTGGAATCATTTCAATTTCATCTCTTCTAACACTTAGCGTTTCTGTGGAGGAACTGAAAGATTGACCAAGCCTAGCAGCATACTTTGCCACATTTCTAATCCCACTAAAATCACCCATCCATGCTCTGATATCAGCAGCATCAAGCCCCGGTCTTGAGGCAAACATCCAGACAGAATTTTCCCTCAATTGACTTGAGGAAAATGCCAGAAATTCAAACTTCTTATCCCCAATAACTATGCCTTCCTTTAATGTTGACAGTATTCTGTCATAAATTTCTGTTCTTCTTTTCTCACTACCAGAAGAGTTGCGAGGCAACAAGTCTGTAGAATACATTTTATCCCATTCCTCATCAACAAAGGAGACACGAAGAAAATTATCAATGTCCTCTGGATAATTGCGTAATACGCGATTTGACACATTAACCTCTGGACCGCAGAAATATACTTTGCACGGTGTTACTACAGCTCTGCGTACATATACCAAGCCATCATCCAAAGTAATGGCAGGTGACTTTGGCACTTTTTTTAGCTTGACGTGCTTGTTAAACTGCTCAGTGAACCATGTCACAGGCTCATAGCAGCACTCCTTCAAATTGTACAAATTTTCTAAGGCATGCTCTATGTATCCTGTATCTGCTTTTTGTATTTTTTTTACCATCCGAAAAAAATTCGCATCCAATTTTGGACCAGGAAGACATCCATTCTGTACCAGAATACAAATTTTGAACAAAATCCCATATGGCAACTCTAGTCCTCGGGGTGGACGCATAATGGGAACCAAAACCATACTGTAAGAATAAGAGGAACCATTTTCCAAAACAAATGGCTTTTCACTTTCTTTGTACCAGGCAAAATAATCTGCAAATTTTGGAAGTTGAACGCCATGAGGAAGCTCCAGACAGATACCCGAAGATTGCCCAATGTAGGACGCAGTGAAATCTGTTGTCCTGACCCACTGGTCATCCTGAGTTTCCACAAAATAGCTATAAATAGAGGCCTCAAGTTTTTTGAAGATCCGTGGTGCTCCATATAACTAGTCAACCAGAGAAGAATACACATGTCAAAAATCCATTCCAACCGGAAAAACATGAGCCTTTAGCCTAGTAGTCTATAACAAACAAGAAATAACATTTCAATATCTAAGAAAGTAGATGCAAAATAAGAATACTATATTTGGTTTAATTAATGAATTCTTCTGATTTGTGCCTAATGCTGTCTCCCTTACTTACAATGCATCATATTCCAAGTTACATCACCCTATCTTTACACATAATAGAAATGACAGTTCAATATTAAATTATATTTCATGCGTATTTATGTTGTACACCTCTATGTTGAAGTTCAGGAAATCAGAACTTCTTAATACATACAGACATAACAAAGAAAAGCCTCCGTGCACCCAAGAACATAAAACGCATTAACGCATTTTGGAATAAGGAAAGAATAAACAATATCATTAGTCCAAAATGCAACACAAAATGCAGCACCATCAGAATCTTACAAACTTCCATGTCAGAGAAAATGAAACATTTTAAACACAGTCGTGATAAACATTCATAAAAAGAGTGTTGAAGGGTCTTAAGGGTATAGTTTATAGAAACCTAAACAGAAAGGCCCATCAATGTCCTGACAAGATTTCCTTGTAGGTTCAAAGGACTGTTCATGTGATATTTGATCGTGTATGAACTGAGATTGAGGCCATGCGAAGAAAAAAGGGATCAAAGTCATTTAACAATAAATGTAATGTAAAACTTGAAGTAGCTAAAATCAGCAAAATTGCCTCAAATGTTGATTAGCCTGCACCTTTTAACCGATCAATGATCAGAAGAAAGTGTCTAATATAGAGTTGCTAACAAAAACTAGAGTCTAATTATCACAAGCTATGTCAGGTGGACTCGACACTCAAACCAGGTACCACTATCAACATGAAACCACAGTGATGCTGGCACAGATCCTCGTCAAATATAGTAAAATCATGACAGGTACTTTGACCATGAGAGACTGGTACATTTCCCCTGTATACAACAATAGCAAACTTTTTATTTCTGTTAGGCTTGAAGTCCTAAACGAATAAACATCTTATCCCCAGATCTTGAGTCAGGATTACATTTTTTAGGTGAAATCAAAAGCCCAATCACTTGTCCCTATGTCGTGGTCATAATGGTAAAGCTCTAGCATTGAAACAAAAATCTCATGTAAGGAGGAAGTGTCTGGGCAATAATAGTATACCAAAGTCCAAAATCAAAGTGGTCATCACCTTATTATTCACAGAGGTACTTCCTAAAAGCTTTTTAGCTTTCTAACTTTTTAACTTTCTAACCACATTTGTCATCACCTTATTATGCACTAGGTTCTAAAACAGCGCATGCATTTCTTTTTACATTAATGGAGATCATAATAGTCCAAGTTTGTGGCAACATCTCTATATCCTAGAGTAATCTGACTTCTAGATATGTAACAATACCCAATACACATAACCGAGTCCATGTAACATAGACAACAAACATTCATCTTGCACTCCAAATGCATAAATTTATCCAGTACATTTCCATAAACTTAAGTTAAAATGATGTTTAGCAACTAGCAATCCTCAGAATCTAAAGAAATGTGCAATTCCAACACCACCACCCAAACCAACATCAAATTTCTAAGAAATTCCTCCTTGCTGCCACATGTACTATACTGCCTTACCCACTACAGATTGGTTAAGGGTGTATTATATGAGCCACCTGCACATTCTACTTCTCTATGGATCGAAGAAGTGAGACAAAATACTCAGACATATGGATACTGCAAAGTGAAGACTCTGTCGCATACCATTTGCATTGCTTTTAGCCAAGAGATTTGTCATTATCCATTCAGCATTTCCAGCCACCTATAAAATTTTGTTCTTTTTTTCATATATACCCCAAGCCTAATTAGGTAATTTCTAATTGACTACTTTGCATTGATAGGGTAGACCTGTGAATAAATGTCAGGCATAGTGCAAGACCTCAGCTATAGAAGTTTAGAAATACAAGGGCATTTCACATATCTAAATGCTTGCCCTTTCACAAGATACACAGAAAATCAACCCTCAGTGCTGCTATCATCAAAGAAGCCAAAACTAACCCCATCAAGGCATAAGAAAAATCTCCCAAAGTTAAGCATTGATAACCAATGCCAAATATATTACATTATTCGAGACAAGTTCAAAGATATGAAGATATGCCAATAAATCAAATTTGAGCAAGCTAACCTGTATGAGTAGAAACTTTGAAGTCTGACCACGTGGACGATGCAACGTAATTTGCCATATGTTTTCATAAAAGAGTTCAAGCTTGTACTCAACACGAGCAATGCACAAATAAAAGTAAATCCTTTTTAGTCCAATTCCAAATTTGACAGAAACATTTGCCTTCTTCCATAGCACTGCAAATTCATTAGCTGACACCTGGCATCCAAAGTTCAAAACCAAGCGTTCCATTTCATGAACAAATAATCTGGGTCTTGGTACCATATCAAGCTCCATTTCCCAAGCCTTCAAATAGGATGAACCATAATAAAGACGCCGTTCACATGCCATGGAAATAATAAAATCTGCACTTCCGCTATCTGTGAATTGGACTCTAGCATATGCTCTTGACCCACCTCTGGATTGCTTAACCTCCAATGCATATACTGATCCATTGCCAGTATACTTTTCTAAAAGGCATTTAACTGCTTCCGCAGACACAAGGTAAGGAAATCCAAACACTTGAATGGTTTTTCCCATAGGGCAGAATATCAACTGCAGTTGAAGTATTAGAATCACTGATCAGGTACCATTATAAGTTCTAGTACCGAAAGGATTGTTCAAGCTTCAGTTTTGAATTGTCTCAAAATGAATATTCACTATCCTATAAAAAGCATTCTTGAGTTTTTTTCTTTCTCTCTCTTTTTTTTTTTCCTTTTTACTTTTTCTGTGACTGCAAAAGGAGCCAGACTATTGGTGGAGAGTATAAAATTAATGAAGCGCAAACATACCAATACTAAAGGTAGGATTATTACCCACATTAGAGAAGACATTTGACAAGGATCAAACTCCCAACCAATATCACTAGTTAAAATAAAAGATGGATATGGGGCCTCAACCCGACATGGGTCCCACAACAATGATTAAGGATAAGGTGGTAATGTGGAGACAATCAAATACTCTTTTTATGCCAAGTTATGATGATCAACTTGAGACACAGGGAGTACTATGGCTCGAAGTAAATCAGAAATTAAATTAATGACAACCATACATGAGATATTGATTCAATTGACACCCTATATGGCCAGTATGTTTTGGAGAAGACCTAACACAAATACCCAGTATGTGCACATGTAAGCCAACCGAGGGAGAGAGAAAGGATAAAGTATTAGCAATAGCACTTAACATGCACTCATGCACACATATGAAGCGCATCAATTAGCAGTAAAACTTCATTAGTATTCTATAAAATCAAATGTAGGAGATTTACAACCTTAGCTTATTAACACACACACACACACACATACGCACAGTATATATATATATATATATATATATATATATATATATTAATTGACAGCTAGAGTCATCCCTCACATTAATCAAAGTTTTTATTAATTTTATTTGATAAAAAGTTAAGCATTTAGCACAAAGACACTTAACCAGAACATAGAGAAGCCAAATTGAAAATAGTATTAAAAGAATTACTTTCATTACGTGCAACTTTCAAACACATTGATCTAATATCTGGTACAAATCATCCAATTAGGCCAGAACTATAAGGAAAACTTTAGCACTCCCCCCCCCCTCCCAACCAAATAACCCAACCAAAGAAACAGGAGAACAAAACAGAACAATCCATCAATTGATTCTCAATATAGATGAATTGATAGTTTGGGCTGTCAATAAAAGCATCAACGGGATAATAAGGACATCCCCTAAACAAAGCACATTACCTTTTTTCTTCTGCCTCCAAGAAAAAGAACAACAAACCCTTCTGAGTAAACATCACTCAAATAAGATTTTCAAAGAAACTCAAGTTGAAAGTCTACAGAGAAGGCAAGAATAGTAAAAACTTGAATTGTGCATCATTCGTGAGGTTTAAAAAGACAATAAATAAATAGAAAAATTTTCAGACAGAATCAGCGTAATAGCACTAGCAGCTTGAATGGCATAATGGAGAAAAACCAAAAATACGGTAAGGGAAATTGCAGTAAAGCTAAATTCTAATGTGAAATATGTCCAGAAAAAATCTACCAATACTCAAATACCCAACCACCACTCCCAACAAAAAAGGAGAAAAAAAAGGGGGGGGGGGGGTGAATCTCCTCTATAAAGAAATTTGCAGATAAATGTCAATGAGAAATATGTTAAAATCAAAGTCCACCAATACTAAATTGTCCCACCTCCATCCCCAACCAAATCAACATTAGAATCTAAGGATAAATGTAGAGAAAAGACACAAATTCAGAAAATATGCAACGCCAAATAAAAAGAAAAAAAACGATAAAATGTTAGAAACCATAATGCCCAAATCACAATGTTACCATGGCTCTTCCTTGTCTAGTTCAAGAATAAATAAATGCTCCACACCTGACCAGCAGAATTTAGAGAAGAGAGAAGAAAGGGAAATTTTTCCTAATTTTCATAGTGAAACGATCACTCCACCATGGTATGGTCTCCTTTCCAAAACAGAACAATTACAAAGATCCCCTGATCAAGAAAGAAGAAACTCAATTATAGTTACGGCAATAATACTACTACATATCCCAAAATAACAACCTTGTGCCCTCCCAGAGATAAAAACAAAAGGAAGAAGCCCAGAAAATTGGCCATTCAACATAATGGCTCAACCATCATACATAAATCAAACACAAAAGAAAATAAGAAATATGCAGAAGAGACTTCAAGAGAATCTTGATCATGGTAAATTGCGTGTTAAGCGTATCGAAGTGGGAAGATTCAGCAGAAAAAATCGTATCAAGATATCAAAACCTCCACCATGAAAAGCATCAAGATTACAAAGCCAAGTAAAATCAGACCATATGCGCATGTTTTTGTGCGAGGAAAAGATTGAACAGAGACAAAGGGAGGGATTTACCAAGAAACTGAAGAGACACCAACTCCTTCAACCTTAAGCACACTGCAAAAAAACGTAGTGGTAGTGGGGGATTGAGCTCTAGCATATATATAGATACAAAACACTGAGACAGTGATGTTATGGGATGTGTGTGAGAGGGTATGAAATTTTAGCGTCAACCGCTTAGTCAATCTTTTTCCACAAACAGAAGAATGTGTCACTTTCTTTTCTTCTCATTTATTTTTTTTTCCCCTCTGTCATTGTATGCTCGTAAAATAACAAAAAGTATTGATGGAAAAGTGCATCCGTCATCACGTAATTTTAGTGTAATTATTTATATATCTAGTAGATGTAATTATTTACAGAATCTTTATCATATTACATATTTTTTTAAAAGAAATTTAACTTATTTAATTTTCAAATTTTAATATTTATAATATTTTCATTCTTAATAATTTTTTCTATTGTTATGATCTCTAATAATTTTTCTACTGTTACTATAGTCCTTACTTCTTTTGTTAGAATTAAATTATTAAGGATCAATAATAGTAAAAAAAAAAATAAGAATCATAACGATAAAAAAAATTATTAACAATCAATATATTACAAATCTTAAATTTTTTGACTAAATAAATTAATTTTTATTTTAAAAATAATATTCGTAAATTATTTTAAACTATACAATCTTCTTAATGTTAAATATTTACATAAATTTATTTGTGTACTTATATAATGACATATATATATTGCATTTTTATTTTCCATATTAGTAAAATAATTGAAAGAAAAAGTAAAATTTTATTAATGAATATCTTTTTTTAAATTTTAGAAAAAAATATGTAATTCCTATACTTATTATATTTTTAATTAGAATCATCTAATACTTCTTTATGTTATGAATTATTAGAATCTTTATTAATTAGTGGAGGCTCCACTAATTATGGATTTATGTGAATTATTATAGAAGATTTTTATGAATGTCCACCATTTAGTGGAGACACCACTAATTGAGATTAGTGGAAGATGATGTATGCCATGATGTATTCCACTAATTAGAGCTCTATAAATAGAGCTATTCTCTAAGCTTGTAATACACCATTATTTTGTGAAAGAAAGATTAGTGAAAGAAAGATTAGAGAAAATTGTGAGAGAAAAGAAAGAGAAAAATTCTTGTGCAAAGAATAGTTAGAATTTTCTTAGTGTGTAGTGTGTAGATTTTATTCTAACACTACCCTAATTTTATAACACGTTATCAGCACGAGTCTCTACCGGTATAAAAGACAGAAGACTAAGCACGAGTTTCTGCCGTTAACAAAACCAGAAGACAGATGGCTGTTGTTAATGATGATGTATGCATTATTGATAGTGGAACTACACACACCATACTAAAAAATGAGATATATTTTTCTGATCTCAAAATAGGAGAAATAAATATTTATACGATAAACGGTAGTGCAAATGTAATTGAGGGCTCCGGAAGAGCTAGTATATTGTTGCCTAAAGGAACAACAATTATTATTGATAAGGCACTATTTTCCTCAAAATCCAGAAGAAATTTATTGAGTTTTAAAGATATTCGCAGAAATGGGTATCATGTTGAAACAAATGAGGAAAATGGAATTGAGCATATTTTTATTACTCAAATGCATTTGGGTAAGAAATCGGTATTAGAAAAACTGCCGTCTTTTTCTACTAGCCTATATTTTGTAAAAATACGTACAATTGAAATTCATCATCTAGTAAACCAGAAGTTTACTGATCCTATTACTTTTAGCATTTGGTATGACCGGTTGGGTCATCCGAGATCTACCATAATGAGAAGAATCATTGAGAATACACATGGTCATCCTTTAAAAAATAAAAGGATATTAACATCAGAAAAATTCGCATGTACTGCATGTTCCCTAGGAAAATTAATTGTTAAACCTGTTGGATTGTATACCCTCTTAGACTAGATTTCTGATGTAAAATCGAATTATTTAATAAAAGAATTTATTTTTAGAAATTGTTTGTGAATTTACTTTTTGTTTGTGCACGATTTTCGTTTGGAACAGACCCATTGTGTTTAAATAAGTGATCCATGTGAATGGTGGTCTTTCACAGTAAGGTATGGATCACGGGTTATTTAACACATAAACATTTGTTCTTAATCTATTGATGAGACTGGGAACCTCATCATGTTTAGGTTATTATGTTATGAATTCCAAATGGGGAATGGCTTACCTTTATCCAGTGGGTAGTCCACTCACTTCATGACATAAGCGTATTTCGAATACGTAGAACAGGACCTGTAGTAGTGGTTTCTCAAAGTACTATATGGTAGAAACCTAGACTACTACCGCTACAGCGTGGACTAGTACTCTACGACTTGAGTATGAGTTGGTGGTCTAGCGAAGCTGGAAGCATATACTTTGATTTGCTGTAGTTGAGGTTCTATCATAGGGCCAATATACTTGCATGTTGGGTATGTGTGACTAGTTAGTTAAGACAGACTTATACAAGATAGTTTCTGCACTATATCGCCCCTTGTGGTTGTCCGAATGGTCTAAATTATCCAGGGCCCTGGGAAACATGACTTGGATGTTTGCTTTAGGGTAGCTCCCTTGAAAGCGGAAACACTCCAGAAGTCGTGGATCATTGGACTAGAAGCCTAAGGATGGTAGATGTCATTTAGGGGGTGTTAGTACACTTCTTCCTCTCTAAATGTACGGCGATGTGTAGAGGGGTATTTTAGTCATTTCACCCGTAGGTCGGAGACTTTGCGAATGCAAAGATTGTCCTTGGGGTCAATATTTCCTTATGGTGATATTAGGAAATATTTAAAATGCAAAATACAGCTTATTTATATAGCAGGGGTATTTTGGTCATTTTAGCAACCAAGGCGATGTGTCTTTTTGGTCCTCGGGATAGCCCGTAAGTCCTAACTATTTTTGGGTTGAGGAATTGGTCTCGCTTGAAGAGGATTTTATTTTATTTTGTTTTATTTTATTTTATTCAGAAGTCTAATTTATTATTGGACTGGAATAAATAAATAAATAAATAAAATAGGAGTTGAGAGAAATTAATTATCTAGTTTATTTGGTTAATTAATTATTCAGGGCCTAGGTCCAAGTATGAATAATTAAGAAATTAACTCGGGCTTAAATTAGGGGAAATAATTAATGTTTAATTATTTATTGGGTTATTTATATAGGCCCAAGAAATAAATAATTAAAGATTAATTATTATAATTCATTTGGGCTCATTAATTATTTATTGGGTTACTTATGTAAGCCCAGAAAATAAATAATTAATATTTATTATTTTGGGCCTTTTGGGTCCAAGAAAAATAATAAATATTTATCTAGCCCAATAGCTTGGACCTTAGGGTTTTTTCCAAATACGGTTAAGAGGAGTTTAAGGTTAGGCCAAACTGTTTCTCAGGATAACATCCGGGTGTTTTGAAATCCCGGGGAGATGTTTATCAGAGATTGAGAGACCTAGTTTAGGCCAAATATAAACAACTCTTTGAAAAGGAAAAACCCTAATTTCTTTCCCTAGCCTTACACACTCACGTGAGTCTCTCTCTCAACATCTCTCTCCTTCTTCTTGTTTTTCCGTTGTTCTTTGCTAACCAATAGCGAGCGAACCAAGGAGAATTGAGACCGTTTCTCTTTCCCATTGTGTTCACCAACTAGAGGTTAGGCTGAGGAATATTCCGAGAGCTGGAGAGCTAAGCGTTAATGCAAATAAGGCGAAGTCGAAGGCTAGCGGGTGTTCAACCGGAAGCTCCTTCAAGTGTGCAAAGCGAGGCGATTCCAGCCGTTCAATCTGTTCCTACGCAACCTAGGAGGGTTAAGGAACGCAAAGGTATGATCTTCACGCTTCCGCATGGCCTTTATGGCTCGCGTTTTATTTTTCTCCAATTTTTTTTCGTACGGTGCATGCTCCCCTGTTTCTGCGTTCCATCAATGTGGTATCAGAGCCAAGGTTTTTGATCAATATAGGGAGCATGATAGTTAATAAAAATGGAGAAGATGATTATACATGTGATCCTTCGCTGTTTTGGTATGGGATAGGTGGATTTGTAAGCTTCACAGTGGAAGCATAGGCATCTCTGTAATTTTTTGGCTTTGATGTTTTAATCGTGTAAACCCAATTTAAATGGGTATAGGCGGTTGTGGTTTAATTTTGGATGAGTCTTTATAAGTAAAAATGTCCAAAGAAGCCAAAGAAGGCAAGAAAAAATCAAACCAGAGATGAACTGAAGAAAAAAATTCGCGCGGGTGAAAAACGAAGAAGAAGAAAACTGTTCATAAGCTGCGGAGCCGCCGCCGAGCCGAGCCGGGTTTTCTGTGAGAGCAGCCTCTGTTCCCGAGCCGCGAAGCCGAGCCAATTGCCAGTGAATTCGAGCCGGTTGCTGCGAATTTGCAATTGCAAATTTCTTCAATTGGCGCGCGGGTCAGCGGGGCTTCGGACGCGCGGATGCGGGCGGGAAGGCGGAGCGGGTTCTCGGGCGGGCGGGCGCTCCACGGGCTGAGGCAGCTTCTGATCTGGTGCGGCTGGTGCACCGGGGGCGCGGTGGACCACAGGCATGCTGGCGCGGATCCTGTGCATCCGGTGCAGTGGACCTCCAGCGATTTTTGCAAGTTATTTTATATTTTTTTCCTTTTTTGTTTTGGGTCCCATACCAAGTGAAGTTAATATTTTTGCAATATTTATATTCTTGGAATATATTTGCATGAAAAATATTAGTAAGGGATTTTAGGATTAAACAAGATCATTAATTAATTAATTAATGTGTTTAATTCTATTATTTGGGCACTTAGGTTTAAAAATAGAAAAGCATGAAAACGTTTATTGTTTTCTAGCATGCTATTTTTTTTATGTACCTATGTGTGCTTTTTCTCAAAGACCAAAGTCTTTGGGAACCTTTTGTTTTGGCAAGGAAAAATATTTTTCTTTAAAAACTAAATGGTTATTTTAATTGGTACAAAAATTAATCCTTAAATATTTTCTCAAAGGATTTAATCCTTGACATAGAAAATATATTGGATTTAGATATTTTTGTAAATTAAAATGGAGAGCCATTTTGTTTTGTTTTGGACTAGAAAAATGATTTTGTCAAATAAACTTGAGACCAAAGTCTCTAGAAAGTTTTAATTGGAAAATTTTTGAAATCATTAAGTTTTAACTTATATAAAATTAGTCCATGGAGGAAATCTCTCAAAGGATATAAGCCTTGACATAGAGATTTTATTGGACTTAGATATTTTATTTTTGAGTTAAGAAAAACTTAATGGAAATTTCAAAAGGATATTTTCCAGAAAACCTTTATTTTAAAAGACTAAGTGGGAGAGGGGTTCCAACGGCCCCACGGCTTCCATCACGGTCCTCATTAGAGATCGTGGATCCCCTCGCGTCACCCCCGGGAGTGAACCCGTATAGGATGGGGATACCACAAGGATCTAGATCTAATGGAAGGATGTAATTAATAACCCGGGGCACGTACTATGATCGGCCAGCCCACGTTGGAGGTTATAGTGCGAGGTATGTCCATAGGAAATGAGAGGAAACGGCCATCCCACGATGGAGTTATTCTCTAGACCATTACCTAGAAGGGAAATTAATTTGTGGTGGTTAATACACTTAGCTTAGGAAACCGTTAATCTTCCCAAGAAGCTATGTCAGTTTTCCTAAGAGCCAAATTATTTTCAGTGCACAAATTTCATTTTGTTTTCACAAACTAATTTCTTTCTTTTATTTTCGATTTTCAGAAATGGTGGGAGGTTCTTTTAGTCCATTGGCCGTTATTCTCAGGGAGAATAAGTTAACGGGTCCAAACTATGTGGATCGGAAAAGGAACCCGGACATAATACTCACAACTCGAGGAGTATAAGTATGTCCTTTACGAAACCCGCCCCGTTATCGGGGAAGGTTCCACCGCCGAAGAGCGAGAGGCCGAAAAGGCATGGAAGAAAGTCGACGAAATGGCACGTTGCTATATGTTAGCTTCCATGTCTAATGTGCTCCAGTCAAAACACGAGCACATGGCTTCTGCATATGACATAAGTCAATCGTTGGCAACTATGTTCGCGGACAAGAGCCGGCCCGCAAGGCAGGAGGCTCTTCGAACAATTGTAAACACTAAGATGGCTGAGGGAGCATCGATCCGAGAGCATATGCTCAAGATGATTGCTGCTTTCGAGGAGGCAGAAATCTTAGGGGCCGTCATTGACCCCGAGAGCCAAGTGGACATGGTTCTCGAATCTCTACCGGCTCTTTCACTCAGCTCAAGTTAAACTATAACATGAACAAGTTGAACATGAGTTTGATCGAACCGATGAAGGAGCTCCAGATGGCGGAGAAGGTCATGAAGCCGCAGCCTAAGGCCATGATTGCTAAGGCCTCTTCTTCAAGAACCGGGCCTAAGCCCGTAAAGTTCAAGAGGAAGAAGGGGAATGCAAGCAGTCTCACCCCAAGAACCAGCCCAAGGACAAACCAAAGGGCAAGTGCTTCAAGTGTGGAAAGAAGGGACACTGGAAAAAGAGTGTCCAGTATCTTCAGAGCCAAGAAAACCCCACAGGTAATGTTTACTATCTAGAGTCCATATCAATGGTAGGATCAACTTCCACTTGGATTGTTGATTCAGGAGCCACCGATCATATCTCGTAACTCCTTGCAGGGGTTTAGGAAGATAAGAAGACTCAAGAAGGGCGAACATGGGCTTCGAGTGGGTAATGGAGCACAAGTCCGGGCCCTTGCAAGTGGGAGAGCTGGATCTTATTTTTTATTGTAATAAGATAGTGGTTTTAAAAGACATTTTATATGTACCTGGTTTTCGTCGAATTTGATTTCAGCTTGCAAAACTTATTAATCAAGGATATTCTCGTATCTTTCCATTCTGGTATTTCTATCAGTAGAGATGGAGAAATTTTATGTACTGGGCACATGTATGGAAATTTGTTCTTTTTAAACCCTATTAACAACCAATCAAATAACGCTCTGTCTGAACCTTTAACTAAGAAGAGAAAGACCAATATCAATGATTCATACATTTGGCATATCAGGTTGGGTCATATTAACTCAACCAAGATTCAGAGGCTAATCCATGATGGGCCTTTGGGCTCATTGAGATTGGAAAGTTGGTCTCAGTGTGAATCCTGCCTGATGGGAAAAATGACCAAAAGGTCTTTTACACCAAAGGCGGATAGAGCCAAGGAGGTGTTGAGTCTTGTTCACACTGATGTGTGCGGTCCATTGTCTACACCAGCTAGGGGAGGTTTTGAGTACTTCATCACGTTCACGGATAATTGTACGAGGTATGGTTACATTTACCCGATGAGACGCAAGTCCGACTCTTTTGACAAGTTCAAAGAGTTTAAGGTCAAGTGGAGCGTCTGGACAGGTAAATTAATCAAAACCTTACGATCGGATCGTGGTGGAGAGTACCTCCTAGGTGAATTCAAGGACTACATGGTACATCATGGGATAGTATCCCAGCTCTCTGCGCCGGGAACCCCCCAGCAGAACGGAGTAGTTGAGAGAAGGAACAGGACGTTGATGGAAATGGTCCGAAGCATGATGTCTCATGCTACTCTTCCAGTATCCTTCGGGGATATGCCCCGGAAACAAGCAGCATATATTCTGAACTTGGTGCCTTCCAAGTCAGTACCTAGGACTCCCTATGAGATGTGGACTGGGCGTAAGCCAAGTCTGAATCATCTCAGGATTTGGGGGTGTCCAACTTATGTACTGATCAAGGGAGACAAGTTGGAACCAAGATCAGAATTATGCTATTTTGTTGGGTATCCAAAAGGGACAATGGGAGGCTACTTTTATCATCCTAAGGAGCAGAAGGTACTAGTCAGTACCAATGCTAGATACTTGGAAGATGATCAAAGTACTTCCACTAAAGGTTCAACGAGGTTGGAACTGCAGGAGAAGTTATCTATGGAATCAACTTCTATTGACCCGATTTTGGAACAAGAAGAGGCACAGCCTCAAGAGCCTGTACAAATGGAGCCTCGTCGTAGTGGGAGAGTGTCTAGGGTTCCGGATAGATGGACTGGAGAAGCCTTTGAGCTGGTTTCCGACCATCAGGAACAAGACCCCGCTAGATACGAGGAGGCTATTGCTGATGCCGATGCAAATCGTGGCATGAAGCAATGAAAGCCGAGATTGAGTCTATGTACCTCAATCAGGTTTGGGATCTTGTAGCTTCACCCGAAGGGATAAAACCCATTGGGTGCAAGTGGGTATACAAGAGGAAGAGAGGAGCGGATGGGAAGGTGGAAACCTTCAAAGCTAGGCTTGTGGCGAAAGGGTATACTCGTAAAGAGGGTATCGACTATGAGGAAACCTTTTCCCCGTAGCCATGCTTAAATCCATTCGCATCCTCCTTGCCATCGCCTGTCACTATGACTACGAGATATGGCAAATGGATGTCAAGACGGCATTCTTGAATGGCCATCTTAGCGAAGACATCTATATGTCCCAACCGGAAGGCTTCATTGCTGAAGGCCAGGAACACATGGTTTGCAAGCTTAAGAAGTCCATTTATGGACTTAAGCAGCATCAAGAGTATGGAACATTTCGTTTTGATGAGACTGTAAAGTCTTATGGTTTTATTCAAAACGAAGATGAACCATGCGTGTACAGGAAACTTGAAGGCATCAATGTGGTTTTTCTTGTCCCGTATGTGGATGACATTCTACTCATTGGAAATGATGTAGGGACATTGTCATCTACAAAGGTTTGGCTGTCTAGTCAATTCAATATGAAGGACTTGGGAGAAGCCAGCTACATTCTCGGGATTAGGCTTCTTAGAAATAGGAAGCAGAGAATGTTAGGATTATCCCAAGCGACATACATTGACAAGATGCTGGCCAAGTACAGCATGGACTCATGCAAGGGAGCTCTAATCCCTTGCGTACATGGGTTGTCATTTTCTTCGAAGGACTCGTCCTAAGTCTCAAGAAGAAAAGGACAGTAATGAGTAGGATTCCCTACGCTTCGGCTGTGGGAAGTCTCATGTACGCCATGCTATGTACTAGGCCGGATATCCGCTTTGCCGTGGGCTTAGTTAGCAGATATCACTCAAACCCGTGGGAGGTTCATTGGCAAGTCAGTAAAGCATATTCTCAAGTACCTCAAGGGAACGAGAGATTATATGTCGGTTTACAGTGGTCGATGATTTGGTTCCTACAGATACACGTACTCGTACTTCCAGCGGATAAGGATGAGAGAAAATCCACTAGTGGATATGTCTTCACCTTGTCCGGAGGAGCAATTTCATGGAGGAGTATCAAGCAATCTTGTATTGCCGACTCAACCATGGAAGCCGAGTATGTGGCAGCCTTCGGAAGCGTCCAAGGAAGCAAGCCTGCTCCGGAAGTTTCTTTCGTAACTTGGAGTCGTACCACATATGGACAGAGCCGGTTGTGATGTATTGCGACAACACCGGAGCAAGTGTCGCAATCTAAGGAGCCTCGGAACCACAAGAAGGGGAAACACATCGAGAGGAAGTACCACCCGATCCGGGATTTCATCCGGAGACGGAAGTCGTGGTGGAGCATATTACCTCGTAAAACAATCTAGCAGACCCATTCACCAAGCCTTTGGCCGAGAGAGTCTTCAAGAGACACTTAGACGCCATAGGGGTGGGCACCTATGGACTTACCTAGTCTTAGAGTGCAAGTGGGAGATTGTTGGATTGTATGCCCTCTTAGACTAGGTTTCGATGTAAAATCGAATTATTTAATAAAAGAATTTATTTTCGTAAATTGTTTGTGAATTTACTTTTTGTTTGTGCACGATTTTCGTTTGGAATAGCACTCCATTGTGTTTAAATAAGTGATCCATGTGAATGGTGGTCTTTCACAAGAAGGTATGGATCACGGGTTATTTAACACATAAACATTTGTTCTTAACCTATTGATGAGACTGGGAACCTCATCATGTTTAGGTTATTATGTTATGAATTCCAAATGGGGAATGGCTTACCTTTAGCCAATGGGTAGTCCACTCACTTCATGACATAAGCGTATTTCGAATACGTAGAACAGACCTCGTAGTAGTGGTTTCTCAAAGTACTATATGGTAGAAACCTAGACTACTACCGCTACAACAGTGGACTAGTACTCTACGACTTGAGTATGAGTTGGTGGTCTAGCGAAGCCGGAAGCATATACTTTGATTTGCCGTAGTTGAGGTTCTATCATAGGGCCAATATACTTGCATGTTGGGTATGTGTGACTAGTTAGTTAAGACAGACTTATACAAGATAGTTTCTGCACTATATCGCCCCTTGTGGTTGTCCGAATGGTCTAAATTATCCAGGGCCCCGGGAAACATGACTTGGATGTTTGCTTTAGGGTAGCTCCCTTGAAAGCGGAAACACTCCAGAAGTCGTGGATCATTGGACTAGAAGCCTAAGGATGGTAGATGTCATTTAGGGGGTGTTAGTACACTTCTTCCTCTCTAAATGTACGGCGATGTGTAGAGGGGTATTTTAGTCATTTCACCTGTAGGTCTGAGACTTTGCGAATGCAAGCATTGTCCTTGGGGTCAATATTTCCTTATGGTGATATTAGGAAATATTTAAAATGCAAAATACAGCTATTTATATAGCAGGGGTATTTTGGTCATTTTAGCGACCAAGGCGATGTGTCTTTTTGGTCCTCTGGATAGCCCGTAAGTCCTAACTATTTTTGGGTTGAGGAATTGGTCTCGCTTGAAGAGGATTTTATTTTATTTTGTTTTATTTTATTTTATTCAGAAGTCTAATTTATTATTGGATCGGAATAAAATAAATAAATAAATAAATAAAATAGGAGTTGAGAGAAATTAATTATCTAGTTTATTTGGTTAATTAATTATTCAGTGGCCTAGGTCCAAGATGAATAATTAAGAAATTAACCTGGGCTTAAACTAGGGGAAATAATTAATGTTTAATTATTTATTGGGTTATTTATATAGGCTCAAGAAATAAATAATTAAAGATTAATTATTATGGTTCATTTGGGCTCATTAATTATTTATTGGGTTACTTATGTAAGCCCGTAAAATAAATAATTAATATTTATTATTTTGGGCCTTTTGGGTCCAAGAAAAATAATAAATATTTATCTCGCCCAATAGCTTGGACCTTAGGGTTTTTTCCAGATACTGCTAAGAGGAGTTTAAGGTTAGGCCAAATCTGTTTCTCAGATAACATCCGGGTGTTTTGAAATCCCTGGGAGATGTTTATCGTAGATTGAGAGACCTAGTTTAGGCCAAATATAAACAACTCTTTGAAAAGGAAAAACCCTAATTTCTTTCCCTAGCCTTACACACTCACGTGAGTCTCTCTCTCAACGTCTCTCTCCTTCTTCTTGTTTTTCCGTTGTTCTTTGCTAACCAATAGCGAGCGAACCAAGGAGAATTGAGACCGTTTCTCTTTCCCATTGTGTTCACCAACTAGAGGTTAGGCTGAGGAATATTCCGAGAGCCGGAGAGCTAAGCGTTAATGCAAATAAGGCGAAGTCGAAGGCTACCGGGTGTTCAACCTGAAGCTCCTTCAAGTGTGCAAAGCGAGGCGATTCCAGCCGTTCAATCTATTCCTACGCAACCTAGAAGGGTTAAGGAACGTAAAGGTATGATCTTCACACTTCCGCATAGCCTTTATGGCTCGCGTTTTATTTTTCTCCAATTTTTTTTCGTACGGTGAATGCTCCCCTATTTCTGCGTTCCATCAAAACCATCACCAGTAAAAGTAGGAGCTGAAAGTCCTACATTTCTCGAACGGATTCACGGAGATATTTGTGGACCTATTGATCCACCATGTGGACCGTTCAAATATTTTATGGTCTTAATTGATGCATCATCCCGATGGTCACATGTATGTTTATTATCTACTCGCAACCTGGCGTTTGTGAGATTACTTACTCAAATAATTAAATTACGAGCACAATTTCCGGACCATCACATTAAAAATATCCGTTTGGATAATGCTGGTGAATTTTCATCACATACTTTTGATGCATATTGCATGTCAATTGGGATTAATGTTGAACATCCTGTAGCTCATGTTCACACACAAAATGGTCTTGTCGAATCTTTGATTAAACGATTACAATTAATTGCTAGACCATTATTAATGAAAACAAATCTCCCAACATCCGCTCGGGGACATGCTATTCTACATGCCGCAACACTTGTACGTATAAGACCAACTTAGTTATCATAAATTCTCTCCTTTGCAATTGGCTTTTGGGTCGAACCAAATATTGCTCATTTAAGAATTTTTGGGTGTGCTGTATATATTCCAATTGCACCAAACCAACGTACAAAGATGGGTCCTCAAAGAAGAAAGGGGATATACGTTGGATATGATTCTCCCTCTATTATCGTGTATGTTGAACCCCCGACAGGAGATGTATTCACAAGCAAGATTTGTCGATTGTCATTTTGATGAATCATTATTCCCTAAATTAGGGGAGAACCAAAACAAAGATAAAAAGGATCTTGCTTGGACAACATCATTAAATTATCTTGATCCGCGCACAAGCGCATGTGAACTTGAAGTTCAAAAGATAATTCATTTGCAAAGCATTGCAAATCAAATGCCGTACGCTTTTGTTGACTCCGTAAGAGTTACAAAATCGCATATTCCAGCCTATAAATGCTCCTATTCGAATTGAAGTTCCAGCAGTAACAAAATATTATACCTATAGTCGCTGAGTCAAAAACACGCCGTAAGCGTGGCCGACCTCTTGTTCTAAAGATAAAAATCCTCGAAAGAAAAGAGGATTAAATGATCCGTAAGATCATATTGAAGAAAAGAATGATAAAGACCAAGAGAGAACCGATGACAAAGAACCGTAAGTTGATGAAAGTAACACTCGAAATTTCTATCAATTATACCACTTCCTGTAGAAGTTGGAATCTGATAGAAACTCGTTATTGATAATATATTTGCATACAATATATCTCTTGATGTTACACAGATAATGATGATCCCGAACCAATATCGCTTGATGAATGTCTGCATAGAAAAGATTGGTCTGCAATGGAAAGATGCGATTCAATCGGAGTTAAATGCACCGACAAAACGTGAAGTCTTCTGACCTGCAGTCCGAACACCGTAAGGTGTAAAACCCGTTGGCTACAAATGGATATTTGTGCGAAAGCGCAATGAAAAGAGTGAAATCGTTCGATATAAAGCGCGATTAGTAGCCCAAGGTTTTTCACAAAGACCAGGTATTGATTATGATGAAACTTATTCTCCCGTTGTTGATGCTATTACACTCCGATATCTTATCGCTTGACAAGACATGAAAAGATAGATATGCGCCTATTAGATGTTGTCACCGCTTACTTGTATGGAAATTTAGAAAATGATGTTTACATGAAAATCCCCGAAGGATTTCATATGCCTGAAGCATATAAACATTATCCTCGTGAAAATTACTCCATCAAGTTGCGTAAATCATTATATGGCCTCGAAGCAACTGGGCGCATGTGGTTCACACGTCTTAGTGAATATTTATTGAAAGCGGGATTTAAAAATGACCAGGTATGTCCATGTGTTTTTATTAAGAAATCTGGTTCTAAATTTGTGATATTAGCTATATATGTTGATGATATTAATCTTATTGGAACTCCTGAAGAGCTCCAAGAAACAATTGATTATTTAAAAAGAGAATTCGAAATCAAGGATTTTGGTAAAACCAAATTTTGCCTTGGTTTACAAATTGAACATTTGGAGAGTGGAACATTTATTCATCAATCAACATATACAACAAAAGTGCTAAAAAGATTTTACATGGACAAAGCACATCCATTGAGTATTCCAATGATCGTCCGATCATTAAATGTGGATAAAGATCCTTTCCGACCTCAAGAAAATGATGAAGAACTCCTTGGTCCTCAAGTACCATATCTCAAAGGCAATTGGTGCATTGATGTATCTTGCTAATAATACAAGACCTGATATTGCTTTTGCTGTCAATTTATTAGCAAGATTTAGTTCTTCACCAACACGACGACATTGGAATGGAATTAAACAAGTCCTTCGATATCTCCAAGGTACAATTGATCTCGGATTATTTTATTCAAATAAAACCAGTCCAACATTGATAGGTTATGCAGATGCTGGTTATTTATCTGATCCACATAAAGCACGTTCTCAAACGGGCTATCTATTTACATGTGGAAATACCGCTATATCATGGCGTTCTACGAAACAATCTATAGCAGCCTACTTCTTCAAATCATGTCGAAATTATAGCCATTCATGAAGCAAGTCGAGAATGTGTATGGCTAAGATCCATGATTCATTATATCCGAGAAAGTTGTGGATTATCATCAATCAAAGGTATTCCAACTCCTCTTTATGAAGACAATGCAACTTGCATAGCTCAATTACGAGGAGGATATATTAAAGGAGATCGGACAAAACATATTTCACCAAAATTCTTCTTTACTCATGAACTCCGTAAGAAATGTGAAATTGATGTGCTACAAATTCGGTCATGTGATAACCTCGCAGATATTTTCACGAAGACTTTACCGATCGCAACATTTGAGAAGTTGAGATATAAAATCGGTATGCGCTCGGTTTAAAGATTTAAATGAATCATCTCATCAGGGGAGTAATAAACAGACATATAGAATAGTGTACTTTTTTTCCTTCACTAGATTTTTTTCCCACTGGGTTTTTATCTAGTAAGGTTTTAACGAGGCATATTCTTTATGTAATGGATGGACATCCAAGGGGGAGTGTTATGAATTATTGGAATCTTTATTAATTAGTGGAGGCTCCACTAATTATGGATTTATGTGAATTATTATAGAAGATTTTTATGGATGTCCACCATTTAGTGGAGACACCACTAATTGAGATTAGTGAAAGATGATGTATGCTATGATGTATTCCACTAATTAGAGCTCTATAAATAGAGCTATTCTCTAAGCTTGTAATACACCATTATTTTGTGAAAGAAAAATTAGTGAAAAAAAGATTAGAGAAAATTGTGAGAGAAATATAGTGACCATAAATCTTTGAAAATTATACACCATTTTTCTTGTTTTCCTAGGACCATAAATCTTTGAAAATATAGGTAGTATGACTTAAATAATTGGCAACTTTTATGCTATTTGTGGATTTTAAGTTTTTATCTTAAATTAAAATTTTATTTTAATTCAAATATATTATTATTATACAAATTTTATTAAATTTTATTACACAAATTAAAAACACATTGTTCCGTTATTCTACTTAATACCAAAACGTTTATTTAATTTGAAGAATAATTTCTTTTGAATTATAGTTTTAATGTAAATAGAATTTATTTAATTAATATTGAGATGGAACATTGCAGAGCCAGGGATAGAGGCCGCCTCCGCCCAAACTTTTTTTAAAATTTTTTTACCTTAGTAAAATTAAAAGTTTTTTTAAAATTTTTTTTTAAAGTTTACCTTTCACCCTAATAAAAAATTCTCGAATATATCTTTTTATAAAACTTTCCCTCAATTTTAAATTGTTAGTTCTATCCCTGAAACATTATCCTATTTTTTCTAACTTTTATTAATCATATCTAATTTACTGTTTTTATTTTAGGATTAGGACTTTTTACAAATCATGTTTGATATAAATATAAAATTCTCAACATATTACACGTAAAATTTAGAAAAAATACTAAACAATAAGGATAAAATTGCAAAAAATTAACAATTAAAAGTAGTACGGAAAAAAAGGGACTTTTGCAATATGGTTACTCAACGCAAGGCTTATCATTTTAAAAATAAAAATAATTACAAATTCAAACTTTATGTAGAAAATGATCTAAAACTTTAATATGGAAAATGAAATTCATAAAGGAGTAGTTTCAAGAGAATTCTAGAAAGTATATTTCTTTGAAGGACAAATTAATTATTGAAAACACTTACCAAATTCACTAACTTACTAGCCAAGCAATTCATAACTATTGGTTGCTGCATAACTGACGGGAGAGCAGGTGATGATAATAGTCCTTTGTTGACAACTTTAGCCAACAATCTCATGTGCCTTGAAAAGATTTTATGACTATTTATGGGATCGGAGAATAATCAAACTTATTTGAATAATTAGATTGAAAAGAATAAAGATAAAAAATATCGTTAACTTTTGATTTTTCTTAAATCGAATTGTTCTAAAATTTTTTACGTAATATATGTACAAGAATCGTTCCGAACTATAAAAAAACCTTCCCAAATTATATCGAACTAAAAAATTAAAATTAAATTTGAATATATATATATATATAGTCATATAAACACATGTATATATATATATATATATATATATTTTGTAATCTATATAATCTACTTATAATATATATATATATATATATATTATATTATATATAAGTATGTATATATATAGATTATATAATATAATATTATATAGTATATATGGATATATAGATTATATAATGTAGTATTATATAGTATATATAAATTATATAATTAGATTATATAAATTATTATATAAAGTGTCATAGAGGTTGTTTCAAATTTATTTGAAAATTTTGTTTTAGATTAAAATTTAAAAATTATTAACATGTATTTTTCAAATTTCTGGATAACAGTATTTTTTTGGGAAAAATGTTTAAAAAAAATTTGAAACCCGAACTGGAACCATCTTTGTTTCATTAAAATCGAAATTTTCGAATATTCGTCCCGTCCTATTCCGAAATTAAAAATATCCGTCCCGTTTCGTTCCAATTCAAAATTATAATTCGAGACTAATATTAAAAATATAAAAAAATCAAAATTTCCAAACGATATTAGAAATTTCTAAATTCTCAAACCATCCCAGACCATGAACACCCCTAAAAGCCATGACGATGTAGGGATTTTGGGTTGGGCGGATACAACATGGAAACTTCCTAGTTACTACAATATTTGTACATATGATTTTTTTTTTTTTAAAATATTGATTCAAATAGTATAAATTTTTAATATATATATATATATATATATATGTCAATTAATAGTTTTTTATTGATAATTTCAATCATTTAAAACAAAATTTAGAGATTTTATCCTAGAAAAAGACGAGAACGAGGCATGAGAGTAGGAATGAAATTAAAAATTTAAAGTTAAATAATAAATTATATAAAAAAATATATTAAAAGATAATATTATAATTTTTTTAAAAATTAAGACAGAAATAAAAAAATAAAATTCAAATGAATTTTTATAAAAAAATTTAAAATTTTAAGATAAATTTAAAATATTTAAAAATTTTAAGGAACAAGAACCATCATGGTTCTATCGTTGATTGATGATCAAATTCGTGGGAAAGAGGGTCCCATCACAAAAAGCTATTGTGGGGGAGGAAGAGTTTCCCAAACTAAGTAGCAGTAAAAGACTTGACGAAGACTTTAAAGAGAGACGCGCCATCCGAGATGCCGTCTAATCTAAGTATCTAACTATGGGATGTTTACCAAACATTAATAAAGGCAAACAACAAATATTATGTTATGAATTATTGAAATTTCCATTAATTAGTGGATGCTTCACTAATTATAGATTTATGTGAATAATTAGAAAAAATTTTTATGGATGTCCACCATTTAGTAGAGACACCACTAATTAAGATTAGTGGAAGATGATGTATGTCATAATGTAATCCACTAATTAGAGCTCTATAAATAGAGCTATTCTCTAAGCTTGTAATACACCATCATTTTGTGAAAGAAAGATTAGTGAAAGAAAGATTAGAGAAAGAATTGTGAGAGAAAGAAAGAGAGAAGTTTGAAGAGAAATTCTTGTGCAAAAAATAGTTAGAATTTTCTTAGTGTAGTGGGTAGATTTTATTCTAACACTACCCTAATTTTATAACAATACTAACTTAGTACAAAAACAACTTTGCAAGTGTGAATAATTTTTTTTAATTTAAATTAAAATTTTAATTTAAAATAATATTAATTTAAATATTTTTTATTTTTTAAAATTTATCATATACTTACAACATATTCTCTCCGTCTCTTTTTATTTATCTATTTTAATCGATTTATAAATTTTTAAAAAAATAAGATTTTTTGATTAATTAATCAATATTTTTTATTTTATCCTCAAATAATTTCTCTTTATTAAAGAATAATTAAATTCTAAAACTTTATGTGTTGTAAGCATATTTAATTTATTTTCATTTCTCATTATAAGTGTACAATACTTATTGTATTAAAGAAGAGTATTTGTGAAAAAATAACAATTAATATAGTTTTAATTTATTAATAAAATAGATAAATTAGGACAAAAATTTTAATTAAAATAAATAAATAAAAATAAACGGAAAAAATATCATACGTTTCTCTCTCACATTAATAATTGAACTTCATATTTACTATATACTTAATAATATTTTATTAAATTATCTCAATTCAATTATTATTTAAATACAATTTAAAAAATTAATAATATATAGGTTGATTAAGGATCGAATCATTCGCCAACCCCTCCTCTCCCAGTCCTTGCCTTCCCCCACCACCCAAAGGTGGTGCATAGGAACAAGCAAAATGAAACAAACGTACCAGCTTCACATGATGAAAAGAAAATTAGGAAAAGCCAAAAGCCATTATTATCTGCGCAGTTTGTATTATAGTCAAAACTTGCGCAGCAAGGACCGAGTGGGGATTAGCTCGTACAAATTAGTCACATTCCAGGATGCATTATTTGGATGCGACAGAAAACAAACTATGGGGTACTGAAAGGAACTCTTTGGGCCATGAAAAGCCACAATTCTCTAATCACTTTTGTTAATTTTTTATATTTTTGCCAAACAGCTTCCGGAAAATGATTTTTCATTTTAAATTATATTAATGAATATTTACTTTTTAACAGCGTACTTTCAATTTAAAATAATAACTAGCTTCAATTAAAATAAAGAGTAAAGATAAAATCATTATTATAACCAATCTTATTATAATTCATTCATAAAGATAAAATATGTATACTAAAAAATATTAGCATAGTTTAGATTAAGATTTTATGCATTATAAATTTTCTCAATTTCTTTTAATATACCCTCAATAATATGACAAATAACCAATATCCAATTATATTTTTTAGTACCAGTTAGAGGAAAACTTGCCATTACTAAATGGATAATTGACTCCAATTTTATTATATTTCCTTAATGGAATACTAAAAAGATCTTTATTGTGCAAAGTATTTTATTTAGAATTTTATACTTTGTATGCATCCCTTTCTTCTAATTCCGTAACATTCAGCCCTACCTCTACCCCTATCCCAAATGTATTAAAACATTTCATATTTATCACCAAAAAAAAAATGATAATAATAAATGTTTCAAGAAGGTTTCAATTTTACACTACAAATAATAAATTGGACACAATTAAAAAATTAAGACATGCAAATGTAATTCTTTTATGTAAAAGTCATTAAACATGTACAAGAGTAGAAAAGCATATGAATAAATAGAGAAACATTGGATTTGAAAACGAAATTATTAAATTTTATTACACAAATTAAAAACACATTATTATGTTATTCTACTTAATATCTAAACGTTTATTTAATTTGAAGAATAATTTCTTTTGAATTATAGTTTTAATGTAAATAGAATTTATTTAATTAATATTGAGATGGAACATTGCAGAGTCAGAGATAGAGGAAAATGAAATTCATAAAGGAGTAGTTTCAAGAGAATTCTAGAAAGTATATTTCTTTGAAGGACAAATTAATTATTGAAAACACTTACCTAGCAATCCATAACTATTGGTTGCTACATAACTGATGGAAAAGCAGGTGATTATAATAGTACCTTGTGGACAACTTTAGCCAACAAGCCCCAGGTGCCTTGAAAAGTCATAACGATGTAGGAATTTTGGGTACGGCGGACACACAACATGGAAACTTCCTAGTTTACTACAATATTTGTATATATGGTTTTTCTTTAAAAAAAAATAAACTATTGATTTGAATAATATAAATTTTTAATATATATATATATATATTTACTTCAATTAATAGTTTTTTATTGACATTTAGTGTTTAAAAGACTCATTTCATATAAATGTTACATTTTGTCTTCATAAAAAGATTGATGAATGTATTTGACTATTAATTATGGAAGTTAGATGAAGAATATGTTTATTTTATAAATATATATTTATTTATTTATTAAATTTATAAAATATTAATATTACTATTAAATTTCGAATGAATAAGATATTTTAATTGGTTAGGGTATGTGGAGGTGGTGTAATTAAATCTTAATTGATGGCTCATACTTTTTAATGTAAATAGATATTATATTTGCGTACAAATCATGTTGTAATTGGCACTAACTCTAAATACTTTAAACCAAATAATTAGTAAGGATTGACTAATTAATCATTTATAACCTATTTAGATTGGGTTTTTAAAATACTTTTATTAAAATGTCTGCGAATGATTTTGAATTTTGAAAAAGAAAAAAAAAATGAACCCAAAGAAAGATAGTCTAATGTTTTATGTGTAAATAATATTTTTAAGGTGTTTTACCAAACAATTTTTAAATAGAGAAACCAAAACAATTTTATTTTTTTTTAAATCTCAATCCTTTAAAACAAATTTTAGAGATTTTATCCTAGGAAAAGACAAGAACGAGGCTTGAGAGTAGGGATAGAATTAACAATTTAAAATTAAAGAGTAAAATATATAAAAAGATATATTAAAATGTTTTGGTCTGTTTCACATTATTTTCCCCAATATACTAAAAAAATATGTTCTGCAAAGGTAAAATAATTGGGATTGATTCGTTCGCCCTCCCCTCCCCCATACCCCAACAAAAAGAATACAAATATGAGCACCGGGGATATATCTCACGTAGTTGACTTATTTATGATATTTCTTACCGTTAATGATAGTATAAGAGTAATTCGAATCTTATTAAAAATGTAAAACTGTGTGCTTACTAATTAATGTAAAATCGACTTTTATAGAGTGTCAAAGAGAGTTCGAGACTAATTGAAGCATATCTCATAATTTGTATTCTTCAAGGACTAGGAGCGATTCTTGGAGAGTGGTTATTCCCTCTTGCATTCTACCACATACATTTATTCACCTTAATGTAATTCTCTAATGTAAGCTAAAAAAAAAAGCCTAGGAAAAAAAAAATCCTTTTTTCCACTTTCAAACAACAATTTTATGTTATTGAGTTTCTATATTGAAAGGCAATTTTCATGACGTTCTACAAAACAATCTAAAGCAACTACTTCTTCAAAACATACTGAGATTATAGCCATTCATGAAGCAAGTTGAGAATATGTATGGTTAAGATTAATGATTCATTATATCCGAGAAAGTTGTGGATTATCATCTATTAGAGATATTCCAACTCTTTTTTATAAAGACAATGCAGCTTGCATAGCTCAATTACGAGGAGGATATATTAAAGGAGATCGGACAAAACATATTTCGCCAAAATTCTTCTTTACTCATGAACTCCAAAAGAAAGGTGAAATTGATGTGCTACAAATTCGGTCATGTGACAACTTTTCAAATAATTTCACGAAAACTTTACCGACTATAACATTTGAGAAGTTGAGATATAACATTGGTATGCGTCGGTTCAAAGATTTAAAGGAATCATCTCATAAGGGGGAGTAATAAACATACATATAGAATAATGTACTCTTTTTCCTTCACTAGATTTTTTTTCCTACTAAATTTTTATCTAGTAAAGTTATAACGAGGCATATTCTTTATGTAATAGATGGACATCTAAGGGGGAGTGTTGTGAATTTGTTGAATTAGTAGAAACTCCATTAATTATGAATTTTTATGGATATCCACCATTTAGTGGAGATACCACTAATGCATATTAGTAGGAGATGATGTATTCCACTAATTAAAAGCTTTATAAATAGAGTTATTCTCTAAACTTGAAATGTACCATCATTTTGTGAAAGAATTGTGAAAGAAAATTGTGAGATAAAGAAAGAGAAAGGTTTGAAGAAATTCTTATAGTTAGAAATTTCTTATTATGTAGATTTTATTCTAACACTATCAAAATTTCATAACATGATAATCTTTTAATATATTTTTGTCAGGCCATTTCTGTAAAATGATTTTTCATTTAAAATTATATCAATAAATTTTTACTTTTTAATAGTGTACTTACAAATAATAATAACTAGCTTCAATTAAAATAAAAAGTAAGATAAAATCATTATTGTAACAAATCTTATTATAATTCACTCATAAAGATAAAATATGAAAAATATTAGCATAGTTTTTTTTTTTTTTGCTAAATGAAATATTAGCATAGTTTAAATTAATATTCTATGCATTATAAATTTTCTTAATTTCTTTTTATATACCCTCAATAATATGACAAATATCCATTATTTAATTACATTTTTTTTTTCTCAATTCAAGACAAAATTTTCCAAAACCAAAACACCTCTTTCCTCGTAGCAATGGCAACTAGGTTTAGGGACTAGAAATCCGGGACCTACTCCTACCTTCTTATACCTTAATCCGTCCTCAACCCATTCTTACAATAGGGAGAGGTTGGAATCCCGGATTCGTGCCCGCCAAAGACAAAATCATTTCCCCTATGGCGCATCCTAAATGGGAAAGTACGGTGCAGCAGGCCAAAAAGGAAAAAACAAATTTCTAATCAGATTTAAAATTTTAAATAAGTTGGAAGAAAACCTTATATTAAAAAAAATTTAAAAATCACAACATCTAAATCTACAAAAAAACATAATAAAATACTGAAATTTTAAAATACAATTTCAAAAAACAAATAAAAATATGAAAATATAATTAATAATAAATTAAACATAACAAAATATAAAAGTTGATACAAATTCGAAAAATTAAATCTCTCAATATAATTATTCAAGATTTAAGAAAACCTGTAAAATTAAAAAAATTAAATATAAAGATCATTTAATTTATGCAATTAAACTTTTTATTATTTTACTTTAAGGCTCTATTAGGATACAAATTTTCCAATCACATTTCAAATTAAAATTTTACATTAATTTAAATATTTTATGTAGTCATCCACTCATAATACATTATATTCTCTCTCTTTAAATCACACATGACTCCATATATTTAATAAATTTTTACAAAACTCATTCCAAATAATTTCTTATTCATTTACACCATAAGATAACATATAACATCATTTTGTAACAACTCAGATTAATCTTAAAAAAATTATTACCTCTCTATTAAGCTATGTGTGTGTGTGTTAGAAGTGTTTAACAATTTACTATATTTCAAATTATTAGAATATAATTTTAAAATATAGTAATATAAATATTTATAAATATAAAAATAAAAAAATAGAAAAATGAGAGGTGACGGTCGGATTCAGAACGAGTCATTGACAGTATAATCTTTCTCTCCATCCCACTCCTGCTTAGCGGGAGACAAGGGATTGGGCCCAATTCATCTCTATCCTAACCTAAATCAAGAAATTTTCGATATGATAGAATCAAATCGAATCCAATCTTTAATTTAAGTGAAAAAATTGGCATCCCTATATCCTCTTGAATTATCAAAGGATTTTCTTATAAATCACAAAACAAAATGTTTTATCAATGGGAAGGAACAATATGGCCAACATAAAATTTTGAATTATTAAAAAAATTCTAATGACAATTTCTTTCATTTATTCTAAATTGAAATAAATTCATAAAATTGTACAAAATAAGTAGTATGGTATAATGTGTAAGTTGTCTAAGCTTAACGTTAGTCACCTAAACTATCATGTGAACGCCTCCCAAAACAATTATAAAACTTGTTATTACTGGATGGATTCTCATTTTTAGTATGTGAGGAGTGGAAACCTTGCAGCCTTGAGCTTCGTGTACTTTTTGTTCTTTTTTGAAACTTTTTATTTTTTGGGCTTGACAATCTATGTATATACCAACGATAAAATAGAATTGCTCATCCAATGCTTAGGAATTTAGTCATAGCAACTTGAAAAGGTCAAAAACTGGTCGATGCTTAAGAATTGTTTTCCTCTACCGGCTGCATCAAATACCAAATCCAAAGCTTCATATATATAAGTAGATTTTGGAATCACATAACATTAGACGTGCAAAGAAACGAGAGCCTGAGAGAACAGAAGAGAATGAGAAGCTAAAGTGAAAAGGCAAAAACAGCAGAAACAGGCAGCTGCAGAAGTCCCAACCAATTGCTCACTCTCACCAACATTCATTTTCTTTTTAAATGAAACGCATAGCATATAGAAAGATAGATGATGCACCTTCATTCACCAATTATTTATCAGGGTCACAAATTTCACAAACCATTCAGTAAGCAAACAAATCATTCCAAAGCATGCCAAGAAGAGAGGGATTCAAATTTTTTGCGAAAGAACTTATACCTTTTGTTGCAGCCAAAATACCCACTTGAACTCTGAATGAACTTTCTTTCTGCATTTTTTTCACATAATGTAAAGAGGATCACTTCAAACAAAAAGAATTAGCACGATTCAACACACCTAAACTTCTCTAAACAAATTGCAAGAGAACATTCCAATGAACTAGAGAAGATGCGAAGAGGACAAGAACCTAGCCCAATAGCAAAGCCATTCGATCGTTGTTAATAAACTCACTGAATACCAAGCACCTTGCAAAATCGTGGAGTCTTACCCAGCAGATTCAATGAATTTACCGCTCCTCTATGAAAGCATATAATAAACATCACCCAAACAACTCCATCCAACTTCCATCGGATGATTTCCTGGGAAAGGCCCAGATACTAAAAAAGAGGAAAGAAAAGATAGGCAAGAGAGCAGGAGCAAAGGCTGCTTATTTTTCCTGTCTGCTTCAAAATTAATATACAATAGAAAAAGATATGCTATTGGAGAACGTAGGCATTGGAGTAGATTCCAACCAATAGCATACAAAGGTAGACGCGTTCTACTGAATGTAGGCCGCTAGAAACTCTCATCTTAAGTACTAAAAATTCAATATGAGAAACGGCACAATTTATTGCTCTGAAAAATCAAAGAATCTACACAAAATCACTGCAACAAGTGCGCAATCCATACGTGAATAATGCATTATCAAAAATGGAAATTGTTAAAAAACTGCAATTTTTTTGGACTGAAACAACTCAACTATTTTCATTTTCTGAGTAAAAGAAAAACAAAAGTAATTAAGCTACAAGATTCAACTTGATGGTCTGCTAAGGCTGCAGAATCTGAAGGTTTCCGTGACTTCTGCACTTAATAAATTTCTCAACACTCCACGAGAAAGTATTGTGAAGAAAAGACTTATCTGCAGAAGCTTTTAACCTGCATTTTTGACGTATTACCAATATAGGCGTCAATTGTGCAAATAATTTTACTGCCGATTAAAATTTATTTCCATCTCAACTTTTTTGCTCACACTTAAATTGAGTGCAAATGAACTCTGTCCCCGGCCTAGAATAAGTTACACTAATCTCTTTGTAAGTTTATCAGTGGATAGCTAGGAATCTTGGTAAATCCCCTGCCCCACTTTCAAAACTCAAACAAGCTACCCTGTTATCATTTTCTCTCTTCTCTTCCTCTTTCCTTGTTGGGAGCTAGAATGGCAGGTTGGGACGGGATAGTCGAAATACAGTAATGAAGCCCATCACCATCGCCAGGTCTTATTCAACATTTCTATTTCTTTTGAAGTAACATTTAATTAGAATCCCTTTCCCTCATGAGGATACAGACTATGCAGCAATTTCATTTAAAGTGCATTGTGAATTCAAAACACAAATACCAACAAACAACCAATAAATCCAATGCCAATAAACTACTGTTACTATGGGTAGCAAAAAGTTAAAATCAGTAAGATCTAAGACAAAACTTCAACTATGTGATCCTACTTAGTTAGTAAAGAGAGTAAAGCAAAAAGTTTGCTTAAAGATAGAGATAAGTTTACGAAGAAAATTAAGGCTCCAAGAAGGCAAGAATTTTACATGGAGCAAAACTACGGCCTTTGGTTTGGACTAGCATAAATCACTAAAACAAATAGGTATAATTGCATAATTTTTATTGTAGACAACACTAAGTTTGCGCATAATGTATAGCAGTTGGTACATCAAGCTCCAATATTGCTAGCTGGAGGTAACATGCTTTTGGCTTTATGGGTTCATCCACCATTCTACCGACTTTTATGCAAGGCCAATACCTTAAAGCAAACGCTTTTACTAATAATACAAATACTAGACAAAAAATGGAATTCACATGAGAAAGCTATCTAGAAAATCAAGCCATAGGCCATAGTCACATGGAATCAGTTAAAGTATCAGGACTGTATAAATTAAAAAAAGATATAGCAAAACTGAATTCTAAATCAAATAAAATACCTTTGAATAGGCCAACCAACTAAAATAGGTTAAAATATTATGATTGCCCAAAACACGACTACAATTCAACTACATCCTTCTACTTTTGACTACAATTCACGTAAAAATACTTTTAATAACTTTTATTTCATTTAAAATTTATAAAAAGATTTTAGTATATTTTAATTAATTAATCGCAACATCCCCTAGTGTGACGGTGGCCTCTCCTACCTGTAGATGGAATGTATGGGTCTCGGGACGCCACCTCTCAACTAATGCAGTCACAAAGGCATGATCTACATGAAGATGCTCAACTCTACAGACTCCCCTGAAACCAGCCAAATCGATATAATCCATTACCCGAGGAGGGAATGGAAATAGCTCCCAAAAACGAGAATCGCAACGTCTAAAGGCTAATGGTATCTCACAGCTCTCAGAATGTCGTGACCAAATCAATGAAGATCGATGCCGATCCTGCCTAGATATCAAGTCCTCGTAAATAGGTTCGGGGACAGTATCGCCACGTACTCGATCCATCCTAAAAGATATTGTGAGATGCCAATTTCTTTTAAGGAATACAAGTATTAATACAAATTTCTACATCCAATCACTCATTGTTTTAATTAAATAGCTTAACACAAGAATTTAATAATACAAGTATTCTTATCTAATTTTAATAATAATAATAATAATAGTGTATTAAAAATAATAATAATCGTATATTTAAACAATAAAATAGTAATAATAATAACTACAATAATAGTAGTAGATTAAAAATAATTATAATAATAATCGTACATGACAAAAATAAATTAATAATAACAGTATATTTAAAGTAATAATTATAATAATAACAACGCATTAATAGTAATTAAAATAAAAATAATAATAGTATATTAAAAGTAATTATAATAATAATAGTAATGATAATAACAGTATATTAAAAAATAAACTAATAATAATAGTATATTAAAAATAATAATAATAGTATAATAATAATAATAATAGTATATAAAAAAATAATATATTACAAAAATAAACTAATAATAATAGTATAATAATAATAATAGTGTATTAAAAATAATGATAATAATAATAATAGTAATATATTAAATAATAAATAATAATAGTATATTATTATTTTATTTTTTTAATATACTATTATTATTATTATTATTTTTAATATACTAAAATATTAAATAATAAATAATAATAACAATAATAGTATATAAAAAATAAACTAATAATAATAATAGTAGTATATTAAAAATAATACTAATACTAATACTACTAATAATAATAGTAATAGTAATATATTAAATAATAAATAATAATAATAGAATATTAAAAAATAAAAAAAAATAATACTAACAATAATAGTATACTAAAAATAATAATAATACTAATACTAATAATAATAGTATATTAAAAATAATAATAATAACAGTAATATTAATATATTAAATAATAAATAATAATAGTATATTAAAAAAATAAATTATTAATAATAAGAATTCTTATATTCCAAATCCTTCCACCATAATAGTATATCATCCATAATGCAATTTTCTTTTACTTCCTATATTCCAAATCCTTTCACCAGAATAGAAAGCTATAAATATATTTGTACAATCAGAGTACTATACAAAACGGTAACAGAAATCTTTAATGGACAAAAAAAAAATAAATATACGATATATTCCCAAATCATAAATGGTGATTTATGATATATAAAAAATAAAAACCAATGCAACAAAATACATACATTATATTCAGAAATTATATCAACTAATCAAAAAATAAAGACCAAGAAGCATGACATACCTCGAAATCAGACAAAATGCCATGCACAGGACGCGCCACCGTGGAGAAGACTGCTACCGTCGCCGTCGCCGGTGGAGGAGACTGTTCGCAACGCCAGGGAGAACAATGCTATGGTCGCCGAAGTAGAAGGGCTGATGTCGCCGGAGAAGGGCGCCGAATAAGGTTGATGATGTCGTTGGAGGAAGTGCAGCGAAAGAGAAAAGCCGCCGATCGAGGAGACTGTTGAAGTGAAGTGCAGTGAAATGAAAATTGCAAAGGCGCGGCGCGGTGAAGAAGACGACTGAGTAGGACGCTATCCATGTATGCGTCCTAACTTACTGAGGACGCATTTAAGAATAGCGTCCTAAGTAAATATGGGCGCATGCGTTGATAGCGTCCTCATTTAAATGAGAACGCTATCGACGAATGCGTCGAGGCTAGTTTAGGCCTCCTGCCCCTGGCGGGGCCAAGTGAGGCCGAATGGCCCCTAATGGGGCCATTCTGATCAAATCCCCTTGAATAGGCCAACCAACTAAAATAGGTTAAAACATTATGATTGCCCAAACACGACTACAATTCAACTACATCCTTCTAGTTTTGACTACAATTCAAGTAAAAATACCTATAAGTAACTTTTATTTCATTTAAAATTTATAAAAAGATTTTAGTATATCTTAATTAATTAAGTGATATAAAAATTTATTATCAAATACAATTAATTAATTAATTAATCACTTAATGTTATTCATTATTAAGAACACTTAATGAAATACATATTTAATTAATTAATTTGAAGTGCTAAATTAAATTATCAAACAACCCTCAGGACTCATTTGATCAAAGTGAAATCTGAAAATTAAAATTTTGAAATTGAATTCTAAAATTTAAAGTTTGAATTAATCATAATTTATTTTTATATAATATTTTATTACAATGTAAATTAGATATAAAAATATTAATAATTAAATGACTGTTTAACATATTCAAACTTCACACTTAAGTAACTTTCATTTTACTTAAAATTTATGAAAAAAAAATTCAATTCATCTTGATTAATTAAATAATAATAAAAATTTATTATCAATCACACTTAATGAAACACTTAATATTATTCGTTTTCAATTATACTTAATAAAATAATTTTTGATACTTAATTGAATACCAAATCCCTGAATTAACAAACAGGCCATAACATGTTACTTCCACCTATTAACGTTTTTGTAGGATATGTTAATTTTTTTATATTTTCTTTTATCCTCTAAAAAGTCAAACAGAATCATCTCGTATTACATATCAAGAATTTAATGGCTTAATTATCAACAACACCTCAACGCAATAGGTCCAGCCTTATAATATATTTAATTGTGTAACAAATTATTTTCAATTTTTTTTTCCTAATTTGTTTCTTAATCTTTAACAGTTATTTTAAAATAGAAGTATATTAGAATGTAATTTTTAAATAAAATAATGGCATATTCATGGCATTGCTCTGGCTTAGTTACAATATTAATTACAACTAAGCCATGAATTAATTGCGGAGCCTCGGAAAAGTTGTTTTGCCATGAAGGAGAAGAAGAATAGTAACAATAATAAGGACATGACTGTTATGCACATGAAAAACATACAATTACCTTCATTTTTACTTTCATAATATAGGTCGGTAACAATTTATCACAGTAGTAGGTACATCCCATCATTTTCCTTTTCCCCTTTTTTGTTCCTTATCTTTTTCCCTCCCCTTCTAAAAAATTCCAAAAAAAAAAAAAAAAAACTCATAATACACGTCTTTGCCTCGCAAGAAAATGAAAAGGTAACATCATATGTAAATATTTACTTCCTTGTAGGGATGGATAGGATAAAAAATTTGGGGGACAAAAATTTGAGGCGGATACAGAAGATTTATTTATTGTCTAGTTGATGAAAAGGAATCGCGAGGATGACTGATCGAATGAGACAAAACAAATATTTTGATGGTTTAATAGATATTAGATGTTTAGAATTCAGTAAATATATATAAAAAAAGACAATGGCTAATGAATTTAGAAAGAGTCTAATAGTATAATGTATATATAAATATTTTGTAATTTATAATTTATTATATTATAATTAGTAAGGATTCCAAATAAAATTGGAAGGAGCCAAGTATACAAACATTTTATGACTTATATTTAATATGCTATAATTAGTAAGGATTTCAAAAAAATTGGGAAGCCTTGGCCCTCCCTACACTATTTGTGTGTCCGACCGTGCTCCCTTGGGAAATAATTCTAGTTTTTAAAAAATAATAAAGGCTAAAGGTAAGAAAATGATCAAAAACCTATAAAATATAAGATAAAAGAACCATATTACTTGTTTTGAAAATTAAAAAACTAATTAATGTGATGGTTTAGTAAAATAAAGGTATAAACAAAAAATGCAATAAATACATATTTAAAATTTTAAAAAGACAGATTTTTGGAAATAATTTTTTTACTAAAACCATCGTTATTAAAAAAAAAAAAAAAAACAGATGAAGAGTGTGTAGCACCACCAACCGTCTTGGGTACAACTCTTTTAAAGTAGTTTATGGCAGAAAGAGGTTTGAAATTTCAACTTCACCATGTTGCATTCTGTTAGGTTATTTATTATTGTCAAATTCTAAAGTTCTGATCCTTAAAATAAGATTAAATTGTTCAAAATATTCGTATACCATGAAACACACATAGCAGTAATTTGTAAACAAAATATGACAGAGAAATAACCATTACTTAACACAAAAAAAAAAAACAACAACAACAACAGTACAAGTACGAAAAGACTGGAACATCATTAATTATAGCTTCCTTCGATTAACCTAAAACACCGATTTAGTACTTCATTTGAAAGCAGGTGGAGAAGCTACAGAACCGTTGAGGTCACGCCTAGGCTCCACCGCTTCTCTTTTGCCAAGGAAAACAGCAGTGAGTATAGCCTCTGACTGGAATGAAGCCTTCAACAATTCCAACCCCTGTCCACAAGAAAATTTTTTTCTGAATAAAGAGTTTGAATTTGAGGAAACATCAACAGAATACATATATTTTTTAGCCATCCGATCCAAGCGATAAACAAGTAGTTACAAGGGGAAAAGAGAAAGCCATACCTCGTTCATGCCAACTTCAACCACCCTCTCTTCAAGCACATCAAGTTTAGAGACCTTGCAGTTGTTCATCATTGTGATGCTAGACACCATAGACATTGGAGTAACCGATAAATCATCAGAGACCATGTACATCGCAAGGCCTTGAACATAACCATTCACACTTGTATTAGCAGTACCTGCAGAAGCAACACTATTCCTTTGAACATAACCATTCACACTCGTATTAGCAGTAACTGCAGGAGCAACACTATTCCCTTGAACATATTTTAGTTCACTTGTCATTGATGGGGACCAGCCACGACCAACGCAGTCAGGGCAGGCATAACCACTCTCATTTGTTATATATCCATGATTTTGATTGCAAGTGTAAAATTTCTGGGTTGTTGAATCGCTACTATCCATCAGGAGTGGAATGTTAGTAACAGGTGTGGATATCTTGGGATTAAGAAGAATGTCCTTGGGTAGATTTGGCTGCAAGTAAGATTCATTCAGATTTCCGAAACTTTGATAAACATTTCCAATGCAACCGACGGAGGATCTACCGGTGAGGAGTTTGATAACAGCACCAACAGGCAATGAGAGGAGGCCGAACAAGAAATCCACAAAGTCTTTTCCGGCTTCAGCAAAGAGAACTTTGTTGGCTTTGGTGTCAATGAGAAGCTTCAAACTCATCTTTGTGGTTGCCATCACTTTAGCTGTCAAGTCAATGAAAAAAGAAGAGTTTAGTTTCAGTCAACCAGAACACAGAGAAGCCAAAATAACAACCTTGTGCCCTCCCCAGATGATAAAAACAAAGGAAGAAGCCCAAATTGGCAGATCAACATAATGGCTCAACCATCATACACAAATCAAACACACAAAACATGGTGGGTCTAGCAGAAGAGACCTCAAAAGAATCTTGATCATGGTAAATTGCGTGTTGGGTTTCATAAAAGTGGATAGATTCAGTGCAAAAATCTTATCAAAACCTCCAACATGAAAAGCATCAAGATTTCAAAGCCATCTTGATCAAGTAAAATCAGACTATAAGCGCATGCTTTTGTGCGAGGAAAAAATTAGAGAAAAAGGAAGAGATTTACCAAGACAGTGAAGAGACACCAAGTTCAACCATAAGCACACTGCCAAAACGGAGTGCTGGTGTGGTGATTGATCTCTAGTATATATACACACAAAACACAAAGCCAGTGCTGTAGGTGTATATTTTTCTTTTTTAAGGCTAAGTTTGGTTTGCAAAGGGGAGGGGAAGGGAAAAAGGGAGGAAGAGTGACATATTTTATTTTGGGGAGGGGAAGTAAATGTAATTACTTTCATCCTATTTGGTTGAAGTGTAAAGGAAATAAATATGATTTATCTCTCATTGTGTGGTTGTAAAGTATATAGAGAGAAAAAATCAAGAAGAGCTCGAAACGATCAATATTTCATTTGGAAGATTAAGGGAACAAATAAAAAAAGAATGGAGGTCAAATGAGCAGGGATTAGTAGTGCAACAAAACAAAAAAGATCATCCAAAGCTGACCTGGCGCCGGCCTAAAACAGCGGACCCAGTGCCGGCCCGGATCTGGCTCAGTTCTGTCACTTGGACAGAATCGAGTTGGTGCCGACCCTATTTTACCTCCCAATCCGTCCAATTCAAAAGGGAAGAAAAAGCTGACGTGGAAGGGATCCAATTCCCTTCCATAAATACTTCTCACCCTCTAATCAATCCAATCAAACGAGATAAATCGCGCATTTATCTCCTGTTTTACTTCCCCTCCCCTTTTCCTTCTCACTTTCACTCAAACCAATTTTACCTAAGACAGAAGAATGTGACCCTTTCTTTCCTTCTCAATTATATCTTTCTTTTCTCTGTCATTGTATACTCGTAGAATTAAAAAAAGTATTATTGGAAAAGTGCATTTGTTATCATGTAATTTTAAATGTATAATCATTTGTACATATTAGATATAATTATTTACAAAATTTTTATAATATTATACATATCTTTAAAATAATATCAATGAATTTTTTTAAACTGTATAGTCTCTCTCATGTTAAATTTTATTAATAAATGTCTACATAAATTTATTAGTACGTTCGTATAATAAGATGTATCTATTACATTTTCATTTTCTATATTAGCACAATAATTGAAAGTAAAAATAAAATTCTACTAATAAATTTTATTTCATTGCTAGAAAAAATATTGGATTCCTATACCTATTATATTTATAATTAGAGACATCCAATACTTCATTTAGAGTATGTAATATGTGACGCTGACTCATAAATCTTTATTATATTTGTGATATTTATATTTAAAATAAATATAATCTTTCACTATGTATTGTTATCTTTTTAATATATATATATATATATATATATATATAATATTTTATATAGAAAAATGAAAAATAAATCATGGTGTACTACTTCACTGTAGGACCTTGGCACGTTTCGATTTTGATTGGTTCTGGAAAATAAACAAAAAAAAAAAATTTGACTTCATATTTTTTTAGTGAGAACGGACCACGGTCCTCCTATAGACCAGATTCATCATAAAAAGCCAAGTTTCCTTTTTTTAAAAAAAAATTAATTCAAAGATTCACAGACAAGATTTGCCATCCCTTTTCCACTCTCACCTTGCCCAATTCTTACTGTTAGCCCAGCCTGCCAATCCGTGGCCGTGACGCCGCCTTCCCATCTTCTTATAGAAGAAGATAATCAGACCTACAAGGCTCTTCAATCCAAAACCAGAAACCTCAAATTTAGTAAATATAAGAAATTCAAAGCTTCATGCTGGAAGAACCCACGAATCATTCTTCTAGAAATCAATGAAAAAGCCGCTCAAGAGAAATAGATCAGAGACCTGGATCTGCAAAGGGAAGAACTGGGTTCGATTCAGGAAGCCATTAAAGCTAAAGAAATGAATTTGGATGAGAATGAGAATTTAGAAGCTTAACATTTACCCCTACACCTATCGTACAACAAATGTATTAGAAATTTTATATATTCGCAAAAAAAAATTAAAAAAATAAATTGGATAGAATTTAAGAAAATTAAGAAACCTAAATATATATTTTTTTTAATGTAAAAGTCATTAAGCATGTGTAAAGGTAGAAAAACATACGAATAGATTAGAAACGTAGAATTTGAAAAAGAAATTAAATTTTATTACGGCAAGTGTAAATACATTGTTACATTGTTTTGATTCAAATTTAAATTTTTATTCTAATTTAAATCATAATTCTTTCTGAAATATAGTTTTAATTTACATAGTTTATTTATTTGATATTGAGATGGAACATTTTCCTATTTTTTTCTAACTTTTATAAATCATATCTAATTTACTGTATCTCTTTGCAGGATTGGGACTTTTTTAAATTATGTTTGATATAAATGTGAAATTCTCAATATATTGCGTTTAAAATTGAAAAAAAAAAGTATTTACTAAACAAAGGAAAATTTACAAAAAACTTAACAATTAAAAGTAGTAGGGGAAAAAAGGGAATTTTGCAATATGGACACGCAACGCAAGGCTTCTCATTTGAAAAATAAAATAATCACAAATTTAAACTTTAATATGGAAAATGAAATTCGTAAAGGGATACATTTGCGAGAATCCTAGAAAGTATATTTCTTGGAAGGACAACTTTAGCCAAGAATCCCATAGCCTCTGCGCACTTTGTTTTATAGTCAAAGCTTTCACCGTAAGCAATGAGAGGGGATTGGGTCGTACAATTACTCACTTTGCTTGATGCATTAATTGGATGCAAAGGAAGCAAACCATAGGGTCCTTAAAGGAAACTCTTTTGATAATATTTTAACTTTTGCCAAATAGTTTCTGTAAAATGATTTCTCATTTTAAATTATGTTAATGAATGTTTACTTTTTAATATATTTAAATAATATATAGGGTAAAGATAAAATCATTATTATAGGGAATCTTAGTATAATTCATTCATGAGAATTAAGTATGCAAATTAAAAATATTAATATATTTTAGATTAAGATTTCGTACATTATAAATATTAGAGGAAAAATTTATCATTACTAAGCCTTTTAATTACTTTAACAAGATAGAAGGATATTAAACTATAATTTTATTATATTTCATGAGTGAAACACTGAAAAGATTTTTATTATACGAAATATTATATTTAGAATTTGATACTTTATATGCCTCCCTTTCTTCCCATTCCCCCTCGCATTCTAGCGCATACATTTAATTTATTCACCCTAGTGTAAAGCATGTATTACTCTTCCAAGTGACTTGTTAATATTCTGCATTACTTCAGCTGTTGGTGAAAAGAAATCAAAACAATGCTTTCTTAATGAGAATTGGAAATTTTTTGGAGAAAAGAGACAATTCATTGAAACTTCAAACAACACTCATTCAAGAGTTTTAGCAGAACACAAACACTGCGATAATTCCCTCATAATACTTGAGAGATATGCCATATTGTTATATAAAACAAATGCTCATAAATAATTTTATTTTCTTCAGAAGGGAAGAGAAATGTATGTATATACCAACGTCAAATAGAATTGCTCATGCAATGCTTAAGAATTTAGTCATGGCAGCATCTGTGCTCGGGGCATTTCATACTCTTTGGGGTTCTTACAATTCGTTACCATGCCACCTTTTATAAATGTAATGACGCAGGCCCTTATTGCATCAGAAACCATTAAGAATTGTTTCCATCTACCTGCTGCATCAGAAACCAAATCATAAGTTTCGCATGTATAAGTAGATATTGGACTCACAAAACATAAAACGTGCAAATAACAAGAGCCTGAGAGAACAGAAGAGACTGAGAGACTCGATGGCAGAAGCTAAAGTGAAAAAGGCAAAAACAGCAGAAACGGGCAGCAGCAGAAGTCCCAATCAATTTCTCTCACTCACCAGCATTCATTTCTGTTTAGTGAGTTCAAAGTTTCCTCCCTCTGAAAGGTTCTTGTACAGTTAATCACAAAGTCCACACATCTAGCTCGTCAGACAGAAAATTCATCTGTAACCAGACCAACCATGCCCAAATATACAAGCATTTCATCAACCGCCTAGCATATAGCAAGATAGATGCACCTTCATTCACCAATTATCTTTCAAGATCACAAATTTCACAAATCATAAAGCAAACAAATCACTTCCAAAATATGCCAAGAAGAGAGGAATTCAATTATTTTCCAGAAGAACTTATGCCTGTAGTTGCATACAAAATACCCACTTGAACTTTGAATGAACTCTCCTTTTGGTTCTACACACAATGTAAAGATGATCGCTTCAAAAATGTTTTTCAAGAACACCCAACAAACAAAAGAATTAGCACAATTCAATACACCTATACTTCTCTAAGCAAATTGCAAGAGAACATTCCAATGAACTGGAGAAGAGACGAAGAGGACGTGAACCTAGACAGTTAGCAAAGCCATTCATTGTTAATAAACCTCGCAGAATACCAAGCTCCTTCCAGAATCATTTTGTCTACCCAACAGATTCAATGAATTTACATCTCCTCTATGTCTAAAAGAATATAATAAACGTCACCCAAACAACTCCATCTAACTTCCATCTGATGATTTCCTGGGAAAGGCCCATATACTAAAAATGAGAAAAGAAAAGATAGGCAAGGGAGCAGGAGCAAAGGTTGCACAGTTTCCTGACCTCAGCTTTAAGATTAATATACAATAGGAAAAGATGTGCTATTGGAGAACATAGGAATTGGAGTAGATTCCTAATTGATGTTTCCAACCAATAGCATACAAAGGTAGACATGTTCCATTAAATGAAGGCCACTAGAAACTCGCATCTTAAGTACTAAAAATTCACCATGAGAAACAGCATCCTTTATTGCTCTGCATAATCAAAGAATCTACTAGGAATAACAAAATCACTGCTACAAGTGCACAATCCACACATGAATAATGCATTATAAAAAATGGTATTGTCCAAAAACTACAAATTTTTTGACTGAAACAACTACACTACATTCATTTTTTGAGTAAAAGAAAAACAAAAACAATTAAGCTACAAGATTCAACTTGATGGTCATCAAAGGCTGCAAAACCTGAAGGTTTCTGTGACTTCTGCGTTTAATAAATTTCTCTAAACTCCACGAGATAGTATTGTGAAGAAAAACCTCATCTGCACAAACTTTTCTTTATTTGAGTAACATTTCAGCAATCTGAACAGTGTTAAGAACAGCTCCTTGCATATTTGATCACCACAAACAAAGATGTCCAAACTGTCAAAACAGATAGGTTTGGGTTAAAGGTTTAATAGGGGTAATAAAGCATACATCCAGAGATTTAACCAGATTCGATATTAAATTATTACCCATAGTCTCCATCTTGAGAGACATCTTGATGTATTCTCCCAACTGCAATATCATCTTTGCGGGAAGCTTCAAGTGGGATGGGGAAGTGATTAGCTGCATTGTCATCAATAACTACAACACCCCGGAGCAGTCCTAAGAATATCTTTATCCATTTCCTAAAGAACATAAGATTGAAAAAAGGGAGAAAGCATGGTGCATTACATTCAAAAGTTTTAGCCAGCAAAATACAGTTCTTTCCAAACAAAATAATAATAATAACAACAACAACAACAACAATAATATTACGTCATCTAAGGGATTATCAAACTGAAGATTTACTAGTTTATCATTTAGAATGGAGTGGAACTAATTGGGAAACCTGCTTTTTGAAGATTCTACAAGTCAATTCCTTCCCTTCTAGGACCTATTGCAGAAAAATGCAAGCAAATAAATTAAATGAGAGAAGGAATGAAAGATCTTCCCAAGTAGCTAAGATGTAGAAAGGATGAAAACCTCACCAGTTTGCAGTTCAAGCTCTTCCAATGCAGCGGCTCCACTGCGGCTTGCTGCCTGATATGTACTGAACTCCATACCATCAAACTGCATTTTGACATAATACATATATAGACTTCAATTGCATAAATAATTTAACTGCTTAATAAAATTGATTTCCATCTCAACATTTTTTTGGTTACACCTAAAACGAGTTCAAGTGAGCTCTGTCAACAGCCTAGAATAAGCTACACTAATCTCTTTGTAAGTTGACTGGTAGACAGCTAGGAATTTTGGTAAATCCCCTGCGCCCTTTCAAAACTCAAACAATCTACCCTGTATTCATTTTCTCTCTCCTTTTCCTCTTTCTCTTTTGGGAGCTAGAATGGCAGGCTGGGACAGGGTAGTCGAAATACTGTAATGAAGCCCATCACCTGGTCATATTCAACATTTCTATTTCTCTTGAAGTAAGATTTAATTGGAATCACTTTCCTTCATGAGGTTAGAGAATATGCAGCAAAACTTCATTTAAAGTGCATTGTGGATTCAAAACACAAATAACAGTTAAGAACCAATAAATCCAATGCAATAGATTATTGCACTATAGGTAGCAAAGATCATAGTAAAACAAAAGGTTTGCTTAAAGTAAAGATAGGTTTTCAAAGGAAATTAAGGCTCCAAGGAGGCAAGAAATTTACATGGAGCAAAACTATGGCTTTTGGTGGGTACTTGGGTAAATCACTATAACGAATTGGTATAATTGCAAAGTTTCTTCGACAGTTTTTACTGTAGACAACACTAAGTATGTGCATAATGTATAGCAGTTGGTAAATCATGGACCCATACTGCTAGCTGAAGGTAACATGCTTTTGGCTCCATGGGTCCACATCACTACCAACTTTTATGCTAGACCAATACCTTAAGACTAATGCTTTTACTAATAAAAATACTAGACACAAAAATGTAACTCACATGAGAAAGCTATCTAGAAAATCACTATAGGCCATAATAACATGGAATCACTAAACAGAATCATATAAAATCCCTCTGGATAGGCCAACCAACTAAAATAGGTAGCAACATTATGTTTTTGCATACACAACTACAGTTCAAGAACATCTGTCTAGTTTTGACTAAGAATGAAACTCAAGTAAGTAAAGCAAGCTCGCACGTGAACAATCCACAAGACCATTTTTCAGAACCAATTAATCAATCTACCATCAGATTTAATTTTACACTAGTTTACTGTAAAGTTCCGTCTTTTCACATTTTGTAATTATTAAAAAAATCCTAAGGTTTGTGACAATTTTTTTTTCTTCTATTCTAAACTGAAACAAACTCATAAAATTGTGCAAAAGAAGTAGTGTACTGCATAACTTATCAAGGTATGGCATGGTCAAATTTCAAGCCCGAGTACTTGCAGTCAAACTCAAAAGTTGAGAGGTATAAGATAGAAAAACAACATTCAGATGTGTACGATACAACAAAGCTCAGCCAGAATTGGAGTCAAGTTGGGCCACTGGGGTACATTGTGAGGCTTCATTTTTCCTTCAGGAATCATATGTTAGGGCAATACAGAAATAGTATGGTGAACCTATGTCGTAGAGAGAGGCATTCGTGGTTATAAAAGCATTGATAGATGAGGTAATTTGCAGAGAAACAAGAGATCAAAAACCTCTCTTCCACTCCAACACAATCTTCATTGCAGATTTAGGATGTTCAGTAACACCTTCATTGTGGAAAAATACAGGAAGCGAACTTTTCTGTCCCTTGCTTGGAAGTGCAAATGAAGTTCGCCAATGTTCTTAGTTACTGTTTTCTCCAGCAACTCCCTTTATATTGAATAAAGAGAAGAATACTTCACGGGAAAAAAAAATAACATATATGATGGTCTTGTTTCTAATAGAGCTACATTGAACAGACGAATATACTTTTACAATCACTTGACAACATGTTGGGATTTTCCACCATAATGAACTTTAAGAAATTAATGATTTCTTGTACATGATCAATATACAAATAAACCAAAGGTGTAAACAATTGATAATTTTCTAATAAAGCGCCAAACCTGTGAGAGACTACTGCTAGGGATTGCTCTCTTATGGAGAGTAAAAGGTAGCAATACACTGAATATGCTGCATTTAAGTTGTTAAACTAGGTAAATCTGCGCTGTATTGCCTGCATATGATTCATGGAAGTTAGCCAAGGAGCAGTATATTTTAAAGTACTCTATCACTTCAAGTAGTAACGAATTTTTCTGAACACTCCAAACCAGATATGGTTTTTTTCAAGATCCTTCCCACCCAAACAAGAAATGCCAGTTAAAGAGCACACAAACATATAATTGAATGCAGAAAAGCAAGAATCAAGGGGGGGGGGGGGAGTTTCTAAACAGAGTATGAATGTATCATCTAGATGAAATTTATTTGTGTCTTCTCTTTCCCATAGTCAGTGATTTTTATCTCTGAAGTTACAAATTTCCTACCTGCATGAATAAAAAGTAATGTACACACCTTTCAAGGGTTAAAAGGAGATTCATTGTCATCAAGGCAAATAGTATGTAGCTGTTTCAAGCTAAATATGAATGGTCAACTTACTGCAAAGCAGAGGAAAGGGCAGCAATTGTCTTGCCTTTGACTTAGGCACTGAAACGCCCTTAGCAATCTTCACAAGGAGACTTAGCATCGTACAGATATTCCAAATAACCTGTGCAAATGAAAACAGAACATATTTATTAGAAAGGCATTCATTACCAAGCCAATAGCTTTTAGACTATAGTCTACAAATCTCCTCAAGAAAGGCTAATTCATCAGTTGCCTTCAACACCTGTATCCAGATGGGATTTGGATTAGGAAACCTTCGACATCCATGTCCAGATGGAATTTGGAAACCAGATTTGGATTAGGAAATCCCAAGTCCATATGGGATTGGGATTTGTAAATCCCATGTCCATATGGAATTTGGATTAGGATTTCCTTAAACCTGAAAACTATATACTCTATAAATAGTTCACTTGCCCAGGTTAGAATGAGCGTCTCAACACTTTTGTTCTCTGGCAAAGTGATTTGCGAGTGGGGGTTGGATTTAAATTCGGGTAGCTTCTTTCGTTGTAAGAAGGGTTTCTGGTTTTTCCGGTGTTGCTTGGTTTGACAAGCGGCAGAAGACATGGACCTTGAAGAAGGGGAATTTCGGAGAAGCGACTTGGAAGAAGACATGGAGCTTGAAGAAGGGGAGTTTCGGAGAAGCAATGTGGAAGAAGATACGGAGCTTGAAGAAGGAGAGTTTCAGAAAAGCAATTTGGAAGAAGATGCCGAGCCTGAAGAAGGGGAATTTCGGAGGAGCAATTTTGACGATTTTGATAGAAGAATTGAGAGTCTCTTTGGCCACCTCCGGAAAGACTTCGAAGAAGCAGTACTCACCGGAGTACTTTCAAAGCAAAAGCTGGGGCCAAAATATGGCGGTTACGGTACCTTCTTACCTACTTATATACGCGAACCGTCGCTGTTGTTCCCTCCGCCAAGAGTTTCAAATCAGCCACCGCCGGCAAGAACTCCTCTCATTCCTTGTCCTCTCATCCCTGGAGTTGAAGCGGCTTTATTATGTCCACACGTGATGTAGTTTTGCTTTTTAGTTTTAAGACAAAGGCATTCTTTTATTTTTTATTTTTTTTTACAACATTAGAAATCCATTGATACAACTGTATATGTATGAGAGCTGAAAGACCAAATGAAATTTTCTTTTCTTGCCTAAATAAAAGAAAAATAATAGTGAGGATATATGTTGAAATATAGTTAAACTTATAATTTTTCTTCTTTTTAAATATTACTTGCAAATAAAATGCTTATTCTACATATGTGGTAATTAAAACTCTCTTATCTCAAAGTAAATAATTTATAATTAAGTAATTAACTCCTTGTTCATGTGCAAAAATATATTCAAGGTAGTATTATATATTTAATGTTTATTTTTTTTCAACATTCTTTTACTATGTTTAATTCAGTATATATTGAGTTAAATTATTGTTTTTGGCAAAATGGGAGGTTTGGTTTATACCTAACCTGCCTATTAGTGAAAATTAGATATATGCAAGTGGAGGCCAAAAAAGCCTAAGTAAATGGAGTGAAATTAAATCCATTACAACTAATTGTTTGAGTTGCTTTCTTATATCTTTAGTCCAGAAATTGTTTTAAAAATTTAAAAATACACTTACATATATTTATAAAGGGTTTATTATAGTTTATCCTCGTTTTGTTGGGCTAGTGACATTTCAATACTATAAGTTGTAAAAAATATACTAGAGGTCAATTAACCATTAGTTAATGACGATATTGACTAACAAAAGTTACTTTTACAATAAAATGTCTATTTTACCAATACTAATTATAAGATTTTGACTATCAGATCTTGATATTATGATCTCACTTTAATACAAACAAATAATATTTATTTATGAAACTGTCTTTATAAGAATAAAAGTTATAATATTTTTATTTTTAATTAAAAAGTCATAACATTTTAATTAAAAAAACTCTCAATAGGCTCATTTTTTTAAGAAATACAATGGGAATGGAAATAACTTGAGGTACAATATACTCAAATGTAATCTTGTGCTAATTATTCCCCCCCCCTTTCATCCTTTTTATCACGCGGGGAAAAAAATAATTAGGATTATAATATTTTTCGAGTACGATCACATAAAAATTTCTTTTTTATGAAATATTGAGTTTAATTATAATTATTGTTGAAAATACAACCTTTAAACTTCATATAATAGACACAATTAATCTTCATATAAATAATATTAAAATTTTAAATTATAAATATACAAATCAACCGATTGTATTATAATCTAAAATAAAACTCGAATATAGGTAAATGAGTTGGTGGGACAATAATTGGTAGAATAAAAGATGGAAAATTAGTATAAAATAATTAAACTTTAAATTCTAATGAATAAAAAAAGACAATTAATATAGATAAAATAGTTATTTTATTAAAAAATTAAATTTTATTAATCAATACTGTCATTAACTAATAATTAATTAATGTCTAATATTTTTTATAATTTATGATATTAAAATATCACTATTTCTTAAGAGAGTAGAAAACAATAAACCCTTTTATAAATAGGAGGACTTGGGAGGGAAAGAACGCGCCATTGATCTGACCTCGTTAAGTTCTGCATGGTCAATTGGTTTAAACACAGACCCATGACTCGTTGCTTGGAAGTACACAAAATTAAAATCGACTGGCCCACACCCATATCCAATTTTTTACTTCTTCTATTTTAAAATATTTATTATTTTTAAAATCTGTTATTATTTTAAATTATTAGTTATTTTATCAATTTAAAAATATAGTATTTTTTATTTTTTAAATATACTTTTATTATTTATTATTTTACTAAATTATAATATTAATTAATTTTTAAATTTTAAAATAACTTACAACGCGATTGACAAGACTCTCTTACATCATATGATTGCATAGAAGAAGAATGTACAAGAATTTAAAAATTTGTGTTTAATAATTAAAGATAAATTATTACTTTTTTTTTTATCTACTTGTGTATATATGTAAACTAGGACTTTTTATACCAATTTGTATATAATAACCTAAAAATTCGCTACTCGAGTATGAGATTCACCCCCTTTCTTTATTTACTTAGATCTAATACTTTAGGACTCATTTTCAGAAACTATAGTAGTTTGCAGAAAAACAAGAATAAGGGATGGCGATAGCATTTGGCGTAGGTGGCCTTTTTTTTTTTTTTTTCCTCCCTAGAACATGGCTGCTATATTTTGTTGCTTTGGCATTTTTTCCTTTAGCCCAGACACCAAATAAAGAAAAGAAAGGCAAGAGAGAAGAAGCAAAGGTAATTCATTTTTCCTGACATCTGATTCAAAATTAATATGCAAAAGAAAAAGATGTGCAATCGTAGAGCATAAGAATGGTAGATTCCTTATTGATGTTTCCAACTAGTAGCATACAAAGGTAGACAGGTTCTATGGAACAAAGGTCCTAAGTACTAAAAATTCAAGATAAGAAACAGCACATTTTATTGCTCTGCAAAATCAAAGAATCTACTAGGAATAACAGTAATTACTACAACAAGTGCACAATTCGTACGTGAATAGTGCATTATCAAAAAATTGGCACTGTTAAAAAACTGCAAGCTAGGGAGGAATTTTTTTCCTTTTTAAACTGAAACAACTCAACTATTTTCATTTTCTGAAGTAAAAGGAAAACAAAAGTAACCAAGCTACAAGATTCAACTTGATGATCCGCTAAGGCTGCAAAATCTGGAGGTTTCCATGACTTCTGTGCTCAATAGATCTCTCTATACTCCACGAGATAGTATTAGGAAGAGAAGCCTAATCTGCAGAAACATTTCTTCACTTGAGTAACATTTCTGCAATCTGAACAGCATTAAGAGCAGCTCCCTTGCGTATTTGATCGCCACAAACGAAGATGTCCAAACTGTCAAAACAAATAAGTTTGGGTTAAGAGTATAATCGGGGAAATAAAACATACATTCAGAGATTTAACCAGATTCCATATTAAATTATTACCCATAATCTCCATCTTGAGAGACATCTCGACGTATTCTCCCAACTGCAACATCATCTTTGCTGGAAACTTCAAGTGGGGTGGGGAAGTGATTGGCTGCACGGTCATCAATAACTACAACGCCTGGAGCATTCTTAAGAATATCTTTAGCCGTTTCCTGAACAAGAACATAAGATTGAAACAGGGAGGAAAGCATGGTGCGTTACATTCAAAAGTTTAGCCAGCAAAATATAATTTTCCCCAAACAAAATTGTAGTAATAATAAAAATAATAACAACAGCAACCACAACAAGAATATTACCTCATCTAGGGGATTCTCAAATTGAAGATTTACACTCTCAGCATGGGCACGCATAACAGGAACCCTTATGCACGTTGCAGTGACTTTCACATTCTTGTCATTCTACATAGCAAAGACAAACAAGTCATTGACTTATTAGAATAGTCTATGATGCCTTCTAACCACAGTATTCGAGTTGATGTCTACCTGATGTCATGTGAATGATAAATCAACACTAAAAGAAGCATTAAAAATACTAACCCATATTTTCCTTGTCTCCTTCACTAGTTTCATTTCCTCTTCATTGTAGCCATTTGAAAGAATAGGTGCATTATGCGAGAACAGATTAAAGGCATACTGCAGTTGGAAAGAAATGAAAGCATTCAAAATTGAGCACTTAAAAGATGATCTTTACTAGTTTATCATTTAGACTGAAGTGGAATTGATTGGCAAACCTGTCGTTTAAAGATTCTACAAGTTGGTTCCTTCCCTTCTAGGACCTATTGCAGAAAAAGGCAAGCAAATAAATTAAATGAGAGAAGGAATGAAAGGTCTTCCACTGCAAGTAGCTAAGATGTAGAAAGGATGAAAACCTCACGAGTTTGCAGTTCAAGCTCTTCCATTGCAGCGGCTCCGGCACCGCTTGCTGCCTGATATGTACTGACCACCATGCGTTTAACCTGCATTATTTACGTAATACAAATATAGACTTCAATTAAGCAAATAATTTAACTGCTGATTAAAATTCATTTCCGTCTCAACTTTTCTGCTTACACCTAAACTGAGATCAAGTGAACTCTGTTAACAGCCTAGGATAAGCTACATCAATCTCTTTGTAAGTCTACCAATGGACAGCTAGGAATTTTGGTAAATCCCCTGCACCCCTTTCAAAACTCAAATAATCTGCCCTATTTTCATTTTCTCTCTCCTTCCCCAATTTCTAATTTGGAAGCTGGAATGGTAGGTTGGACAGGTAGTTGAAATGCTGTAATGAAGCCCGTGACCAGGTCATATTCAACATTTCTATTTCATTTGAAGTAGCATTTAATTGGAATTCCTTTCCCTCATGAGGTTAGAGAATAGGCAGTAAAATTTCATTTAAAGTGCACTGCAGATTCAAAACAGAAATAACAGCAAGAACCAATATATCCAATGCAATAAGTTATTGCACTATAGGCAGCAAAAAGTTATGCTTTAAGTTAAACTGGTAAGATCTAAGACAAGACTTCAACTATGTGATTCTACTTAGCAAGTAAAGGTAGCATAACAAAAGTTTTGCTTAAGGGTAAAGATAAGTTTCTGAAGGAAATTAAGATTGCAAGAAGGCAAGAATTTTACATCGATCAAAACTCTGCTTTAGTGCGTACTTGCTTAAATCACTATTAAATGAATTGGTAGCAAAAAGGAATTTTTAAATCATACAAAATCCCTCTGAATAGGCCAACCAACTAAAATGGGAAGCAACATTATGTTTTCGCACACATAACTACACTTCAAGCACATCCATCCAGCTTTAACTAAGAATGAAACTAAAGTAAGTAAAGTAAGCTGGCAAGTAATGATCCACAAGACCATTTTTCAAAACCTGTTAGTCAATCTAACATCAGATTTAGCTTTACAATAATGTACCATAGAGTTCCATCTTTCTCAATTTGTAATTAACCATAACCATCATTTGCATTACCTACATAAAAGCTTCCAGCATCTAAGATTCGTTTTCCTGAAACAAAAAGAAAATCCAAAACATATTCTCTTCTCATATTCCACACCCCATTTTCCTTTTGCCATCAAAACAACCCCTCCACAACTCCATCTCCCAAAACCACTAAAGAGAGGAAAAATGAAGCCAGTCCCCGTACATCCTACCCAAAATTTGAGGCAAGCGCCATATCCAATCACAAGAATTAAACGAATGCAAAATAAAGAATTCAAATTTGTGAACAATTCAGTATCTTCTTGTCCATTAATTTTATACAACACTAAAATCCAAGTTTTCTTCTTTTCTATTCCATCTTTGTCCACTGAAAAGGAATGCAATCTACATTACACCTTTATCCTATTATAGTCCACATCAAGCCAAAATACATCAAATTCCTTACCTTAGCACGGCGATGAAGGGGAGTGGCAGCCATCAAACAAATAATAGTGGAGCAATTCGGGTTCGCAATCAGTGCCCCTTTCCCTTTCCCAAGCTTAATATGCCGCATAGCTTCTGGATTAACCTCCGGGATCACCAAAGGCACCCCCTCATCCATCCTAAAAGCAGAACTGTTATCCACAACAACGGTCCCATTCTCAGAAGCCAAAGGACCAAATTTCTTACTTATAGAGCCACCAGCACTAAAGAGCGCAATATCAACATCCTTAAAGCTATCCTCCGTAAGTTCGTCAACAGTATATGTATTATCCTCGAAAGTTATTTGCTTGCCAGCAGACCTTTTACTTGCGAGGAGTTTAAGGGATCTGTAGGGAAAGTTTCGATCAGACAAGACCGAGAGAAATTCTTGTCCGACGGCGCCTGTGACCCCGACAATGGCTAGTGATGGGGCGTTCTCAGTGAGGGACATCCGAATGGGAGAAACGGAGGTGGGGGTACGGATTGTGGGAGTTTTGGCAGATACAGGGGTGGTATTGTGAAGGAAGGTTGTTTGGCAGTGGCGCGGGTGGTGGAGATAAAGGGACGAGTGATTCATTTTCGCGGCAGCGGCAGCGGTGGCAGTGGGCGAGGAAGCAGGCGGCTCAACTTGGAAGGGTATAGGGTTTTAAGTGGAGACGATGAGAATCCTGGGGGATTTTGAAAGGTTTAAAAATGGAAAGCTGACAAGTTGAGTGTCAAAATGAGCACGTTGGAAATTAGAAGAGAATTGGATTTTTTTTTTTTTTCTCCGGTGGGCTATGTATTCGCTGTCTGGTTAGTGGTTTTAGACTTTTTGAGTACATTGGAAGAAAATAAAAAGGGGCCGCTTACAAATTCACAGACTGCCGGGTGACAAGGCGGTCCTTCACGGTTCACACCCTTATAGTTGTTTTGGTTTCATATTTCTTTTTGGATAAATTACCTTTTAGTACCTTATATAATAACATATTTACCTTTTAAGTACTTTAAAATTTTAATATTTATTTTTTACTCCCTTCAATTTTAGACTAAATAATAAAATTACTAATTTATTCTAAAATTATTTATATTAACATCCCTTGAAGTTTTTTAGTATGCTAGAAACATTCTCTTTCCTTTTAAATTTTATAATGACTTCTTCTATTATTACTCTTTAGTAGAAAAATTAGTAAATTTCTTTTTTACCCTTTAGAAAAAATTACTTAAGCAAATGTTTTCCACGTATAAGCAATGAAAAAGTATATAAAAATAAATCATTTATTGATTCAAATAATAACAAATTAGAATATATTTATTTAATAAAATATATGTTTACTTAATGATTCGCAATTTTATTTTAATATTATTTTGTTAATAACAATTGTACTGTTCAATTTTTTAAAGATGAATTATATATTATTAAATACATAATTTAGCATTTTTAATCATCATATGAGTTTTTTTATAAGTGCATTAATAAGTAAATAATAAAAATAAAATATTATTTATGCATTGGTAAAGAATAGAATAAACTTTTATATCGATATATATATATATATATATATATATATAATAAAGAAAATAAAATATGAATGTTTAAATATGTTTTTAATTATTTTTATTTTAACATGTTATCTTAACAAATTTCTAATACTAAAAATTAAAATACATAACATATATTTACTTAATACTTGAAGAAATTAGTTTATAGCAATTTATGCTAATAAAATTAATACTTCTAGAGCACACAATGGTTCATGTTATATAGAAAAGCATAAAGAAATATCAATATAAATAATTTTAAAATAATTTAATTGCTTTACCATTTAATCCAAAATTGAGGAGAGTAAATGGTAGGTTTTGAAATCTTAAGGTACTAAATAGTATATATTGCGGAGTATAAGGTATTAGAAGCTAGTTTACCCTTTCTCTTTAGTAACTCACTTAGTCCAAATTAAATTGACAGTAGTTGTAATACCCCCTAAATATATAGCCTAAACAGGTTGGGGATATAGTCCCGTCATTCGGACCAGGGGTCTTTATAACATAGTAAAGTAAAACCATAAAAAAGAAAAGAAATAAGTCTTTGGCACTTAGACTTAAATTACATCTTGAAGGAGTTTGCCATGATCGATAAAATATAAACTCAAGTTTGGCTAATAGAGAATCTAATCATCCGAATAGAATTAAAGATAATAAATGTATCAAGACCTATCGCTATTACAAAATAGAATTTCAAGCCCCAATCTTGATAAACTTAAATCCTCTTGAAAGCGTAATTAGAGAAAATGTGTGAGATTAAAAATAATCTCAGTAATCTAAGATGTGTGGTCATGGCACAATTTTCAAAATAAATATCATGATGCATGAATAAAAATAATTTGAATGGATGTGCTCATAATGAAATTTACTCTTGTGCGGAATTTAATTTTTAGGGGAGAAAATGAGTATATTGTATTATATTGCTAAAACGAAATCCTCATTGGATAAAATGTTAAATTACACAACACAATTCTGGAACATACTTTTTTGTTTATACAAAATCTTGAACCCAATGTTTCCATATCGTGTATCATTACGTTACCATATCAGGAAATTTAATCCCGATATGTCCTAAGTGGCTAAGGCATAACCAATGCCAAAAATAGCATGTAGGGAGTACATCCCTACTTAGAGATCGCCCCCAAACATTTCTCTCATCTAATCCATTAGGCGTATGTCCCACGTTTGCCCTCCGATTTCACCTACTGAAAATTGTGTCACTAGCTAGGGACTCGATTTGGTCACTTAGAACTAATACCCCGTTTGGTAAAAAACAGACATCCATAGACGACTAATCTTCAGTAGTCTCTCATAAACTAATGCGAGCTAATCATAGTACCTCGCCTATTGAGTACTCGATGTCTAAATTTGTTGTGATTCAAGAAATTCCCATTCTTATTTGACTCGAAAAAACATTTTTCCCAAGATTTCCAAAACTAAATCCTTATATCTGTTCTAGTAATTTATTTAATGTATAATAATTCATTCTTCACCATTTGCTTTGTAGAAAGCAATAATAAATGGAGCCTTTTGGAATAAAGTTTGTGCCATAATTTTCGCAATGTTTGCATGCATGAAAATGTATAAGTTTAACATGCATATGTTTTTTCATAACATTTAATGCGTGGCTCCAAAAATATATATAAGACCTATGAGGAGACTTTATAAAAGTTTTCATGCCTAAACATGTCATAAAATTTTATCGATGAGCTTACTTCTCATACATAGGCAATTATAAAAAATGTCATACTCATAATTCAATACATGATGTTTAAAGTATGAACATAAATCATTTTATGACTTTTGAGGAACACAATATAAGTGCATATATCTTGCATGAAATAATTGTAGTGAGATGCAAGAATCTACAAATCCTAAAGAAATTCACATAAAAGGAATTTCATGGGAATGCTTACCTTGTCCAAGTTTAGAAAAACGTCTTCACTAAATCAAGTTCTTGCTCCACTTCCTCCTCCTAAGTCCTTCATGTCTATATAAAACATATAGCAATCAATTTCCTATTTATATTAATTTAAATAAAGCATTAATCGAGACCCTAGAATAGTTAGGGAATTACTCAGGTCTTAAGTAATCCAAAATGTTTAGCGACAAAGCTTAATTATTTCTAATTTAAAGCATCCCATCAAGAAATTTAATAATCTATTAAAGCATCCATAACTCACATAGCATAGAATTCTCCGATTTCCTTATTAATACTAATGGTCAAATAAAGCCTTAATTAACACACAAAATCCTAATTATCTATGCAAACCCTACTTAACTATGTTAACCCTAATTAGTCATGCAAATCCTAGGTAGTCAAGCAAAACCTTAATTATCTAAACAACTCCCTCATCATTTGTCTAACCAAGTATGTCATGGGATCAAGTAGTCTAGTAAGATTTAAAATCCTCACCACTGTTTTATTTTGCAAAAGTGCCAGATTAATTTCATTTCCCAAAATTATATGTGTTAGGATTCGTGAACTCCTAAACGCGAAAAACATCCATGAATCCCTTCCGAGGATCCAAGTAAACGATTAAAAAGATCGTAAGTTTGTAGAATTACCTCTGTTTGGTGTAATCGATATCCTTCGATTCCAATTTTGTTATTGTACGTGCAACCCGAACGATTACCAGACGTTACAGTGTGCGAACGTCCTCTATCGAATACACACCGCAAACTCACTCGTTACCCAGGGAGTGCTAGCACCTAGGGTTTGAGAGGTTTTTTTTTTTTTTTTTTTTTTCCCGATCAACGGAGGCACGAATATTCTCAACAGAAATTGGCACACCCAAGAAGACGGCTAGGGTTTTCTTAAAAACCCACTCCGAATCTCTTAGAGTCCAACCCTAATAATATCTTATCGTATTTTAATTTAAATTCAAATTAAATTAAAACTGATATGATAAAATTCTGCCATTATATCGGTAATTTAACTAATTAATTTATCGAGTCAGATTCTTATAATCTGGACATCATTTAGATACATCGAATGTGGACATATTTCCAAATTCATTGTATCTGGTAAATTTTTGTAAGTTCGATTAACTTAGACATATTTCCAGATTTATCGAATCTGGTCACCAAAAAAATAACCTAACAAGTTCGTTTTTTGTGTGACCCTGTAGGTTCATTTAACACTGGTAGTGTGCCTAAATCATATTTAAATGGCCCACAAGTTATAAGCGGTTTCTAGTAAAACATTATAACTATCCAAGTTAAATGAAGATCGGTGATCTTTTTGAACCAAACCATAATTTTATATTTAGTCATTTTGTCACACGATATCCAGATTAAGCATAAGGCACGGAGCATGTCATCCTTATTAAGCTTAATCAATTATTTCTTAATTTCATAGTAGGCTGTTCAAACAAATAATATCAATATCTTATATTGATATATTTGAGCACGGCCATACATTTTAACAGTCTAACTTATCAAGGGGCCCATGGATATCTCTCCCATAATTGAGAGGGACAAATTCCTTCACTATCAATCATATTCCTCTCATTGATTTATTCTATATCCAACAGTAGTCTAATTTATTTTCTGGTTAAAGACAACTTTAGACAACGTCAAAATACAGAATTTATCAAGTAGGAAACTATAATGAATTTAGGTCGAAGGACTTTTAATATTATTATGGCTAGAAAGTACTTATGACATGTTCCATGAAGTACTTTCATAGTGGGTCATGTCCAATTCAATGTTCTCTAACATTTATTTATGTTTTGACTTGATATCACAAATATTCATGACCAGTAAAACATAACCATCCAGTTACAAACATATTAATCTTAATTTATTATTATTCTAATAATAATAAATGATCAGGGATAGATTTAGAATAGTCATTGTATTCATTGTTGTGTTTTACTATCAAGTCACGTACTTGATGACCACAAAACAAAACGCAATATTCATGAAAAGAAAAACCTCATATTATTATATAAAACATAACGACAATAGTATAAGTATAAATTGACTCTAGGGCATATCCCCAATAGTCTCCCACTTGTACTAAGACTAATTTGGCATAAGCCGTAATCCCATTAATCTAGTATGACTATCATGTTTAGACAATGGGAGAGGCTTTGTCAGTGGATCTGCAACATTGTCATTAATTGATACCTTGCATACTTTGACATCTCCTCTATCAACAATTTCTCGAATGAGATGAAAACGTCTAAATATATGTTTGGATCGCTAATGTGATCTTGATTCCTTAGCTTGTGCAATGGCTCTATTGTTGTCACAATAGAGATCCACTGGGTTCACAATACTAGGAACTACATCTAGTTCTGTAATGAACTTTTTAATCCAAACTGCTTCTTTAGTTGCAGCTAAGGCTACATACTCAGCTTCTATAGTAGAATCGGCCACGGTGTTTTGCTTTAAACTTTTCCAACTTACAGCACCTCCATTCAAACAAAATAGAAAACTTGATTGCGATCTATAATCATCTATGTCGGACTGAAAACTAGCATCAGTGTAACAATTTATAATTAACTCGCCTTCTTGTCTTCCATAAACTAAGAACATATCTTTAATTCTTCTTAAGTACTTCAGTATGTTCTTGATAGCAGTCCAGTGTGCCTCTCTAGGATTTGACTGGAACGTACTCGTCATGCTCAATGCATATGATACATCGGGTTGAGTACATAACATGGCATACATAATAGACTCTATAGCGGAAGCGTATGGTATCTTGTTCATGCGCTCTTCTTCATCCTTCGTAAAAAGGACTTTGAGTTTTGCTAAGTTTAATGCCATGTGACATTGGCAATAATCCTCTCTTAGAGTCTTGCATACTGACCCTTTTCAGTACCCTGTCAACGTATGCACTTTGACTTAGTCCAATTAGCTTTCTAGATCTATCTCTATAGATCCTTATACCTAGAATATAGGTAGCTTCACCTAAGTCTTTCATTGAGAAACAATTTCCCAACTATGTCTTTACACTTTGTAGAGTTGGGATGTCGTTTCCAATAAGTAAGATGTCATCAACATAAAGTACCAAAAAGACTATTGCATTCCCACTTGTTTTCTTATAGACACAAGGCTCATCTTCATTTTTGATAAAGTTAAATTCTTTAATTACTTTATCAAAATGAAGATTCCAGCTTCGGGATGCTTGCTTCAATCCATAAATGGATCTTTGAAGCTTGCACACTTTATTAGAATTCAAAGGATCATCAAAACCCTCTGGTTGTGTCATGTACACATCCTTGAGTAAGTTTCCATTGAGAAACGCGATTTTGACATCCATTTGCTAAAATCATAATATGCTGCTATGGCAAGAAGAATTCTGATAGATTTAACCATTACAACTGGTGAAAATGTTTTATCATAGTCTATACCATGAGTTTATCTATAACCTTTTGCTACCAGTCATACTTTGTAAGTATGCACATTTCCCTCTATGTCTGTTTTCTTTTTGAAAACCTATTTACACCCAATGGTTTTTGAACCTTTAGGTGGATTAACCAAAGTCCAGACTTGGTTATCATACATGGATTGCATCTCAGACTTCATAGCCTCTAACTATTTTTCAGAGTCAGAACTCTTAATGGCTTCTAGATAGGAAGTGGGCTCATCATTAACCATAAACTCCACAGTGTGATCGTCAGTGATGAGGAATCCATATCTCTCAGGTTGTTGACGAACCCTATTAGATATTCGAGGTCCTTGTTCTATAAAAGTAGGCTCATCTTGAACTTGTGAGCCATCTAATCGAGGTTTATTATTTGGCTCAAGTACTAATTGTGGCTCTTGAATCTCATCAAGATGTATTTTACTCCCACTGATTCTTTTGGAAATAAATTCCTTTTCAAGAAAGAATCCATTTCGAGCAACAATTACTCTATTTTCCTTTGGGAGATAAAATTGATATCCTTTAATTTCTTTAGAATACTCTACAAATATGCATTTATCCGATTTAGGTACAAGTTTATCAGATAATAAACACTTTACATAAACTTCACAACCCCAAATCTTGAGAAATGACAAACTAGGTTGTCTCCCAATCTATATCTCATATGGCGTTTTCTGAACTGATTTAGATGGAACTCGATTTAGTATGAATGCAGCAGTCTCTAGGGCATAACCCCAAAAGGAGATTGGAAGATCGGTTTGACTCATCATTGATCGAACCATATCTAATAAAGTCCGATTTCTCCGTTCAGATACACCATTCTATTGAGGTGTTCCAGGTGGAGTTAATTGGGAAATAATTCCACAATTTTTAAGATGCTCGTCAAACTCATGACTTAAGTATTCACCACTTCGATCTGATCGAAGTGTTTTGACACTTTTGCCAAACTGATTTTGTACTTCATTTTGAAATTCTTTGAATTTCTGGAACGATTAAGATTTGTGTTTCATTAGATACAGGTAGTCATATTTGCTGAAATCATTTGTAAATGTAATGAAGTACTGAAATCCTCCTCTAACATGTGAATTCATTGGTCCACATACATCAGTATGTATTAGGCCTAATAAATCAGTTGCCCTTTCATTTTGGCTCTTGAAATGCGCTTTAGTCATTTTGCCTAATAAACAAGAATCACATGTTTCGTAAGATTCTAAATCGAACGAATTTAGAAGCCCATCATTATTAAGCCTTGTTATGCGTTTCTCATTTACATGGCCCAAACGACAATGCTAGAAGTAAGTCTGATTTAAATCATTGGATTTCAATCTCTTAGTATTAATATTATAGATAGACTTGTTTGAAGATCCATGAAGATTGAGAATATAGAGCCCATTTGATAATGAGGCATCTCCATAAAAAAAAATACCATTTTTATTAATGGAGCAAATGTTATTCTTAATAACAAATTCAAAACCTTCTAAATCCAAACAAGAAACTGAAATAATATTCCTACTCATAGCAGGAATATAAAAACAATCATTCAGTTCTAAAACAAGCCCACTGGGCAAAATTAATTCAAAAGTTCCTACAGCTATTGCAGCAACTTTTGCTCCATTCGCAACTTGTAGGTCCACCTCACCTTTTGCCAAGACTCTACTCCTTTTTAGACCCTACACATTTGTATAAATGTGAGATCCACAATCGGTATCCAATACCCATGAATCAGAAGTAGACAAATTAATTTCTATAACATAAATACCTGAAGCGGCAGTCTCACTGTCCTTCTTTTTCTTTGCTTCCAAATAGAGCTTGCAATTTCTTAACCAGTGTCCTTGTTCTCCACAATGGTGGCAAGCTCCCTCATTTGGTGTCTTGGCCTTAGGTTTAGGCTTGAACTTGGACTTTGCCTTGTCCTTGCCCTTACTAGCCATGACTTTGCCCTTTTGGTTGTTCTTTTTTCCTTTCCCTTTTTGAAGCATTAGAACACTAGGAGTATTGTTCTTAATGTTCAGTTTAGCTTGTTTTAGCATCCCATGCAATTCAGTAATGGATTTCTCCATATTATGCATGTTAAAATTCATGACAAACTAGTCATACTCAGGAGGTAATGAGCCCAAGATCAAATCTATGACCATGTCATGATTAACAGGAGCACCAAGCTTATCAAGATGATCAAGATAGCCCTTCATTTTAAGGACATGAGTACTTACCGAGGTGCCAGAAACTATCTTACATGCATTTAACGCCTTGTGAGTTTCAAATTTCTCTTGTCGTGCTTACTCTTGGAGCATTTCCTTGAGATGCACAATCATGTCATATGCCTCTATTTCTTCAAACTGTTTTTGAAGTTCAGAGTTCATGGTTGCTAGTATGAGGCAAGTAACATCGTTGGAGTCATCTTTGTGCTTACTATAAGCATCTTTTTCAGCTTTTGAGGCGTTATTTGCTGGAGTAGGGGGAATAGGATTTTCAAGAATATAGAGCCTTTTTTCTTACTTAAGAACAATTCTTAAGTTTCGTGCTCAATCAAGAAAGTTAGTCCCACTGAGCTTGTCTTTCTCGAGCACAGATCGCAATGAATTATTCCAACTGTTTGTTGCCATTATCTACATACAAAATATGCAAAGTAATTAATTTTGAGGCTTTAACAAAAAACTCCCACTAAAAGCATTTAAACTTTTGAAACTTCAACATTTTGATGTTTCGTAGTAGGTAAAAAAATATATTTTTTTCATAAATATTTTATTTTAATCATAAGTAAGCTTTAGCTTTAGTCTTATAATAAAACTCAAATTTTAAGTGAGATAGGCATCAAATGTCCCGGCTAACTTATCCCATATAATGCCCTAAGCCCAAAACCATTTTGATAACCCAGTTAAGTCAAACCATATCAAACATATGGAAAACTATTTTCCATCTTATCTCACTTAAATAATCAAAAGCATCCTACTTTGGCAGGAATGATCATTTGATGATCCAAGTAATAACAAGTGTTCGATTTTAGAAGGCATTTAACACTTCAATTTTTTTTTTTAATAAAAAATTTGATTGTAGTAAGTATGAAATAAACATATCAAATATGCATGCAAGACATAAATAAAAGTGACATAGCATGGCCCATAACCTATGTTGATCATCACGAGCACAGTGAAGATCAAGGTAGTCAATCTAGGTATATGAACTCCTTAAACATTCTCTAATGCCCTGAGTATACTCCTCCTTGGTTGTAAATGTTGGCCGCCGTCTTCTTTTACATTGGATAGTAAAATTAAAATAATTCAAATTCTTGGAAAGCATTACAATTTTACAACAATGAAAAATAACATGCAGGCCGTATTTAAAAAATTACAACTTAAAACAACCAGAATGTAACCTGCCAATCACATTGGGATAAAACGGGCCATGCTATGCAATATTCAAAATAATCCACAACTACAATAAAAAACACAAATAAATAACATATAACGAACAGTTAGTCGGGGTTCCAAGGGGCAACGCCCCTGGCGGGGTCCAAGGGGAAGCGCCCTTGGCGGAGGTCCCGCTGGCCAGTCAGCAGGCGGGGGTTAAGGGGGCAACGCCCCCGGAAGGAAAAACGATTTTTCCTTCTCTCATTGAATGAGATTTCGCCTTCCGATTTTTGAATATTAATCAGATTAACGTTCGGACCCCTTAATCACATCGAATGTGGACATATTTCCAAATTCATTGTATCTGGTAAATTTTTGTAAGTTTGATTAACTTAGACATATTTCCAAATTCATCGAATCTGGTCACTAGAAAAATAACCTAACAAGTTCGCTTATTGTGTGACTCTATAGGTTCATTTAACACTGGTAGTATGCCTAAATCATATTTAAATGGCCCACAAGTTATAAGCGATTTCTAGCAAAACATTATAACTATCCAGGTTAAATGAAGATCGGTGATCTCTTTGAACCAAACCATAATTTTATATTTAGTCATTTTGTCACACGATATCCAGATTAAGCATAAGGCACGGAGCATGTCATCCTTATTAAGCTTAATCAATTATTTCTTAATTTCATAGTAGACTGTTCAAACAAATAATATCAATATCTTATATTGATATATTTGAGCACGGCCATACATTTTAACAGTCTAACTTATCAAGGGGCCCATGGATATCTCTCCCATAATTGAGAGGGACAAATTCCTTAACTATCAATCATATTCCTCTCATTGATTTATTCTATATCCAATAGTAGTCTAATTTATTATCTGGTTAAAAACAACTTTAGACAACGTCAAAATACAGAATTTATCAAGTAGGAAACTATAATGAATTTAGGACGAATGACTTTTAATATTATTATGGCTAGAAAGTACTTATGACATGTTCCATGAAGTACTCTCACAGCAGGTCATGTTCAATACAATATTCTCTAATATTTATTTATGTTTTAACTTGATATCACAAATATTCATGACCAGTAAAACATAGCCATCCAGTTACAAACATACTAATCTTAATTTATTATTATTCTAATAATAATAAATGATCAGGGATAGATTTAGAATAGTCATTGTATTCATTGTTGGGTTTTACTATCAAGTCACGCACTTGATGACCACAAAACAAAACGCATTATTCATGAAAAGGAAAGCCTCATATTATTATATAAAATATAACGACAATAGTATAAGTATAAATTGACTCTAGGACATATCCCCAACAATATGGTCCAAAAATCCATCAAAACCTTAACAAATATATTCCTAATAATTCTAAATGTTTCATGAAACTTATTTATGTCCAGTTTCAACACAAACGTAGCTATTCCTTTATGAAAGTCTATTTTCCTCCTCCAAAACTCTGATTTTTTAATAAAAATACAGGTCATAAATATTTATCTAATTATTTGAGAAAACCATTTTATTTTTCAATGAAACCTTCAAGTTTAGCAAATCGATATATTAGGTAAATTATCATATACTTATTTTGCCAAGATCCCCCCAAAAAAAGGCTCAAATAATTTTTACTCAAAGACTCATATGAACAATAACTAGTTTTGAGTAGTGAAATTGAAAAATTCATATCTCACAAATTGCAAAAGATTTTTCAATGATTCTTTTTCCAAAATATTCCTAACATCTTGAAGTTTCTACAATGTGAAAATTATAAGAAAAATCAACTAAAAAAAGGGTTTTGGGGGGTGGGGGGGTGGGGTGGGGTGGGTTAAGTTCATACTCTATACACGACTTTTTGTACAGATTGCATAATTTTGATGCAAGGACCATTAAATTAGGTTTTCTTCATTTATTTCATGCAAAACTTACACCAAAAAAATCTTAACACATAATACAACTCTTAGGGACTCAAAATTAATCATGCTATTAACAATTTTCAGTTCCTAAGACAACACTAATTTAGCTTCCTAACAAAACCAGCAGCACTCTATTTTCATGTCACCAACATAAACTCCTTAACAACATCAAATCCCTTCACCCATCATATATCTTGTTGTAATGTATGCCCTCTTAAATTAGGTTTCTGATATATTTTTTACTTGTATTAATAAAAGTATTTTTTTCAAAATTTGTTTGTGAAATTTTCTTTATATTTGTGCATGACTTTATTGGAAAAGACCCATTATGTTTAAGTAAATGGTTTATGTGAATGGAGGTGTTTCACAGTAAGGTATGGACCATGAGATACTTAACACATAAACTAATGTTCTTAATTGGATGATGAGAATGAGAATATCATCGTAGCAAGGTTATTGTGTTATGAATTTCAAATAAGGAATGGCTTACCTTTAGCCAATGAGTAGTCTACTCATTTCATAACACAAGCGTATTTCGAATACGTAGAATTGGACCTATAGTGGTGGTTTCTAAAAGTATTATGTGATAGAAACCCAGACTACTACTACTGCAGCATGAACTTATACTTTATAACTTGAGTATAAGTTGGTAGTCTGATGAAATTAGAAATGTATACTTTGATATATTATAGTTTAGGTTTTTGAGAATGACCAATATACTTGTATGTTAGGTATATGTGACTAGTTAGTCAAGACAGACTTGTACAATATACTGTTTACACTATATCGCCCCTTATGGTTATCCGAATGATCTAATTATCCAGGGTTTTAGGGAACATGACTTGGATATTGGTTTTAGGGTAACTCCCTTGGAAAGCTAGAATATTCTAAGAAGTTGTGGATCGTTGGACTAGATGTTGTTTAGAGAGGTGTTAGTACACTCTTTCATCTCTAAATGAACGATAATGTGTAGAGGGGTATTTTAATCATTTCACCTGTAAGTCGAAGACATAGCTAACGCAGTATTGTCCTTGGGGTCAATATTTTTTTATAGTGATATTAGAAAATATTTAAAATATAAAATACAGCTATTTATATAGTAAGGGTATATTGGTCATTTTAATAGCTAAGGCGATGTATCATTTTGGTCATCTAAATAGCCTATAAGTCCTAATTATTTTAGGTCAAGGAATTGGGGAAAAGAATTTTATTTTATTCAAGAAGTCTAATTTATTTTTTAGATTGGAATAAAATAAAAGAAATGAGAGAAATTAAATATATTATCTAATTTGATTGGTTAATTAATTATTCAGGACTTAAGCCCATATTGAATAATTAAAAACATTAACACACGCTTAAACTAGTTAATAAAAGACTTAATAATTATTTTAGTTCATGTGGACTCATTAATTATTTGTTGAGTTTTTTTAATAGGCCTACAAAATAAATAATTAATGATTATTATTTTTGAGCTTATTGGGTCCAAGAAAAAATAATAAATTATTTTGGCCCAATAGCCTAGACTAAATGATTTTTTATTATTTACGGTACAGAAGAGTTGTGAATTGGGGATTACTCAAACCTCTTCTGTTGATAACCTCCGGATGTTTGAAATATCAAAACACCGGGGTTGAGTTATCTGGGATGTGAATAGGAGTCGTTGTGTAGAGCAAAAAGAGGACACATGACAAAAAGAGAAAAAAGAAACTAGAACCTCTATTCTTTCTGTTCTCTATTTGCTTCTCACGTTTTGCTCTTTTTCCTTTTTTCCATCTTCTTGTCTTTGCTAATTAATAGCAAAGAATCAAGAAGGACCATCATCGTCTAAGTTGTTTCACTAACATAGATAGGCGGATGAATATTCTAAGAAGCGAAAAGCTTCACGTACATGTTAAGAAGAAGTCAATGGATCGCTGGTTTCTCGTCAGAATTGTCATCAAGGCAGGTAGCTTCTCCCGTGGTTGGTGCCTCGTCTTCTCAACTAGACCAGAAGAGGACACGTAAAGGTATTTTTTCTAAACTTCCACTGTGCTATGTTCTCGCTATTGGTAGCATGCATGTTCCTCTGTTTTTCATTCCATTAAAGTGGTATCAGAGCATTAGCTTTGAAAGGCTTAGGATGATGCATGCTAGTTAATAAAACCTGGCAAGACCTATTATAATGAGATCCTTCGCTGTTTTGATATGAGTAGAATGTCTGTACACCTTACCCTTAAGGTATAGGAGCTTCTGTAAAATTTTCTTCACAATTTTGTTTAGTTTCGTGTAAGACCAATTTGAAAGGGTATAGGCGGTTTTTATGTTTTTTGGTGAAAAAATGTAACAAGAAATAGCCTTGGACGACTACAAAGCATTGCAAAAGAAGACCAATGAAATTTGCAGAAAAAAAATCGCAGCGAAAGATCGTGAAGAAGATGGACCGAGCTGAAGCCGAGCCAAAGTCAACCCTTTTGATGTTAGGGGAGCCGAGGCAGCCCAGGCTAGTCGCGGCTTGTAGCCGCAGCTGAGCTCGAGCATGGCCTAGGCTCAGGGCGCGCGCAAGGAAGCTTCCTCGCAGAAGCTGTTGCCTCTCGAAAGCCGGGTTTCCTCGCGAAAATCGAGCAACAGCTTCCTCGCAGAAGCTACTGCACCTACTGTCGTGGTCCATGGGTTTTTTCGTGGGCTATGATCCAGTGTTACGAGTGTAGTGGACCAGAGGAAAAAAATATTTTTTTTTAATTTTTGGTCCTATATCAAGCAAAGTTATTTTTATTATAATAGTTAAATTCTTTGAATATTTTGCATGAAAAATAATAATAAAGGATATTTGGATTAAACAAGATCATTAATTAATTTAATTAATGTATTTAATTCTTTTATTTGGACACTTATGATTAAAAATAGAAAAGTATGAAAACGTTTATAATTTTCTAGCATGCTAATTATTTTAAGTCATGTGCACGCTTTTCTCAAAGACCAAAGTCTTTGAAAATTTTTATTTGACAAGAAAAAATATTATTCTTTAATTAAATAGTTATTTTAATTTAAACAAAAATTAATACTTGGTTATTTTCTGAAAGATTTTTTATCCTTGACATAGAAAATATTATGGATTTAGAAATTTTTGTAAGTTAAATTGGAAAGCTATTTTAATTCATTTTAGCAAAGAAAAAATTATTTTTGTCAAATAAAGCCTTGAGATCAAAATCTCTAGGAATTTTTCTAAATGGAAAAGTTTTAAAATTATTAAGTTTTTGACTTAAATAAAATTAATCCATGATGAAAGATTTCTCAAAGGATATAAACCTTGACATATATATATTTTTTTATGGATTTAGATATTTTATTTTAAGTTAAAGGATAACTTAATTGGAATCTTTCAAATAATATTTTTTTTAAGAAACCCCTTATTTAAAAAACTAAGTGGGAGAACGGTTTCAATGGCCCCACGGGTTCCATCACGATCCTCGTAAAAGATCGTGGGTCTCCTTATGTCACCCTGGAAATAAACCAATATAGGATTCACTACTAGAAAAATGCTAATTACCAACAGACCATTCTCAACAAATTAAGTTCGGTTGGTAATTACCAACGAATTACCAATAGATTCCCAACAAATATGAAATATGTTACATTTCAATTACTTACCAATAAATTACCAACTGTGTGTATTCTGTTGGTAATTGTATTGTTGGTAATCTATTGGTAATGTGTTGGTAAATAGACAGGAAAATATTTACCAACCGATTACCAACACAATATACGTGGTTGGTAACTATAGCTGATGGTAATCTGTTGGTAATAGAGAGGGAATGTTGTTCCCTCTAATTTACCAACGGAATACCAACAGAAGTGGGTAGTTGGCAGCTATTTTAGTTGGTAATATAATTGGTAATATGATAGTTTATTTTTTACCAATAGCATTACTAACCGACATTTCTGTTGAAAATATAGTAAATCAATGTCTAATAAATTACAAACAAAATTACCAACGGTGCGTATTTAGTTGATAATATTTCCGTTGGTAATCTATTAGTGCTATATTGGTAAACATATAGGAAAATATTTACCAACCGATTACCAATTAAATATGCATAGTTGGTAATTATGTTTGATGGGAATCTGTTGTTAAACGGGAGAGGATTTTTTTTTTCCCTGTTGATGTTCCAACGAAATACCAACTGAAGTAGGTAGTTGGGAGAAGTTTAAGTAGAAAAAAAATAAATTTGTTGAATATAGGCATGTCAAATTGACGATTCAACCGTTAGATTTGCTAACATTACTAAAAAAAATATTATGACTAAATTTGAAGGTAATCGGATATATTTAGCATCATAATCTAGCATAATCTCTATATAAATGATCAAAACCTAACGCATTTACAAAAATAAGCATGTCAAATTGATGGTCCAACTGCTAGATTTGTTAAAATTACTAAAAAAGGTATTCTAACCAAATTTGAATGTAGTCGTATATATTTAGCCACATTATCTAGTGTAATCTCTATATAAAGACCTAAAACCTAACGCGTTTGCAAAGATAAGGATGTCAAATTGATGATCCAACATTTAGATTTGCTAAAATTGCTAAAAAAAAGTATTGTGACCAAATTTGAAAGTAATTAGATATATTTTTTTCACATAATACAACATAATCTCTATGTAAGTGCCCAAAAGACAACACATTTATAAAGATAAACATGTCAAATTAATGATCTAACTATTAGATTTGTTAAAATTGCTAAAAAAATGATTGTGACCAAATCTAAAAGTAATTAGATATTTTTTGTCACATAATGTAGTAGAATCTCTATATAACGGTCCAAAATCTAACGCATTTATAAACATAAACATATCAAATTAATGATCCAACCGTTAAATTTATTAAAAATATTAAAAAAAGTATTATGACCAAATTTGAAAGTAATCGGATATATTTTGCTACGTAATCTAGTATATTCTATATATAACAGCTTAAAACTTAATGCATTTATAAAAATAAGCATGCCAAATTAACGATCTAACTATTTGATTTGTTAAAATTGCCAAAAGTGTATTATGACCAAATTTGAAAATAATCAGATATATTTTGCCACGTAATCTAGCATAATCTCTATATAACGTCTCACTACCTAATGCAATTATAAAAATAAGCATATCAAATTAACTATCCAATTGTTTTATTTGTTAAATTGCTAAACAAAGTATAGTGATCAAATTTGAAGACAATCTAATATATTCTGTCACATAATCTAGTATAATCTCTATATAATTATATTAGGATTTTGACTTATCAAATCAAATTATGACATTGTATATTATTCTAAAAGCAGTATGTCCAATTGATTATATTTATATCATCTTTAAAAGATATGTTTGTATAGTTATGTTTATTTCATAAATTACAAGAGTAATAAACTTAGTAATAAAGAATTATAAGGTAAAAAAAAAAAACCAATTGCATTCATGGGATCTTTAAAATTAAATTTGTTTTAAAAAAATTTCAAAATTTATACCAATTTTTTTAAATTAAAAAATTGTCTAGGCAATAAAGAAGGACAAAATAAAATACGTAACTTAAAATTAAGAACTACATAGTTTTGATAGTACACACACACACTCACTCACTCTTATATACTAAATACCTATATATATATATATATATATATATATATATATATTTATATTTTGTATGTATATATAAATAATAATATTTTATGCATATTATATATATATATTTATATTTATTATATGAATTAAAAATATAGTAATTGATTATAATTTAATATTGTAAATATAAAAAGATAATATAAATAATATTATATTGTATTATTACTATACAAAATATAAATAAAAAAAGTGTAATAATATAAAAAATACTGGAAACAAAATTTCAATAGTTTTGAACAAAATTAAAAAGAAAAATAAAAGTCAAGAAATTAAAACAAGAGTCTTGGTGATTTCTTCCCTTTCATTTTTCTTCATTCTTTCTTCTCCAAGCAAAGATTTTCCTATGGTCATCCAATCAGATGAGCATGCACATGCCACTGCTCTTTATTGACACTAGCCCCCGACTGCTCACTCTCTACTACTGTCTCTGTGGACACTGGACCTCTATCCCCCTTGCGTTTGAACACACCTTACTGCACACACCACACACTCACACATATACATACACCCACACACACACACCAGACACCCGCTATCTCTCTCTGTCTCTCAAATCAGTCTTTCTTCTGGGCTTCTCGCAAATCTGCACCACTCCCCTCTCCATGGTCAGTGCCTTCTTGAATTTGCATTTTTTTGTGGTTTTGTTGTGAGGATTTATTGTTTCGTATGCGTTTTATCAATGGGTAAGATTTTGGAAGTTCTTATAATTGAATAGAAAAGGTTTAACAATGGGAAATTTTTTTCTATTTTGATGTCTAGACTTATTTTATTTTTGTCTCTATTTTAGTTGCATATGTTAAACGTTCCAGTTTCTTTGGATTTGCACTTCTTGTTCTTGAATGTTTGTGGCATTCTGTTTTACACTGTAAAAAATGGTGTTCTTTTTTCGAGTTTGTTATATCTCACATCTTAGTTTCATATGTTAATGGGTTCTTTGTTCTTTTTTGAGGTGTAAGTGCTTGAAATCCGTATGGAAGAGAGGGATTTATGTTTTAGGATAAGTAGATTGGTTATTTAAAGAAAAAAAAAGCTCGGTCTATGCTTTAGCTTTTAAAATTTTATTGTTTTGAGTTCATTTTAGATTTTGGAAACTCTTTCAAGATATAGATGAGTAATGGTTGACTGGAGAATTCTTTTGTGGCAGCAAGCATGTTATTTTATATTTCATCACCAATCCTATTGGATGATCAATTCACTATTTTATTGTGTTGCAACAAGTTTAATTTAAAAGCTCTTAAACAGACACTTTTTCCAAAAATCTTTGTTTTATACTAGTATTATTAGTTGGTGATTTGATGGCATTGAAGAGTTTGGTTAGTATGGATTGTGTTATTCCTCTCGTAGGGTAGGTGGAGATGAGTAAAAAGCGGAGTGTGCATGATTGTTTTGGCTTAAAAAATGATGGGTTTAACTGGATTTCAGCCAATTTTGCAACAAATCAAAAGACTCCTAATTCAGCAACTAAACTGCCCAGTGCTGTTGATGAGAATGAAGGCAGTTTGACCAAGAAGTTGCTAAAGGATGTAATCCATTTACCCAGTAAGTAGTCTCATTCATGTGTAGGCAGTTCTTAAGTTCTTTAAGATTGTAGGTTCTTTCTAGTTCTGTATTTCACATGTCGTAGCTGCCAAATATTTTTTATGTTGTTCTTGAATGAAACACTTTTGTTGTAGTAGTTCCTGTTCTTGAATTTGAAATTGTGATTTACTTTCTTAGTTCCAATAAATAGATGGAGAATGATAATTTTGCTTGGTATGGCAATCAGATCATCAATGTGTTCTCTTTTTGGGCTAAGAAAGTATGTTTACATTTGAAAAACTATATGATTTATGAGATGAACTATATACTAAACATTTTGGGGACTATAAGGACACAGAGAAATAAAAAAATTAGCTGGATGAGAAAATTGACAAAAATGTCATTTTGTTTGCTCAACTCCCTTTCCCGGTTCTGATAGCCCATTTTCAGCAAGTGAACATATTTTCTGGGGTATACCTGATAAACTCATGATATTTCACCATTCTAATTTCTAGAGTTAATGCTGCCCCACTCATGAATATAAGATTAATACATGACGTTGTCATTTCTTGTGCCTGTCAATTATTTGTTTAATGTGAATCCTTAGTTTGTCTACAATTTTTGTGATGGTTCATGCTGAGTTTATAATGTGTACTCATCCAAATTTAATTTAACAAGCCCAATTTTTGGGAAATCTTATGAAAGCAATGTGACAGAAGATACAAAAGCTGGACTGCTTTGTTACTATATAAAAACCAATCATGCGAATATCTCTTAGACATTTTTCATTTGGGTTAGGAAGGGAGGGGGGAGGGATAACTGAGCTCTGCGATTTCATTTCAATCGTCAAGTAGAGTATTCTTTACAATATATCACTACTGAATCCAAAACAAACTTCATTAGTGATTACTAACTCTGAAACTGTATTATCCTACTTCTACACTATGAGCAAGTATCCGATTGCTATAGGAATTTGGCACTTTTCTTGAAGAGTTGACAGCTTCATTAAACATCATCAAACATAAACATAAGTATTATGCTAGACAATATTTATGCATTTTTTTTAAATCAGTATGAGGATAAAATCTCTTTGTTGCTTTTTAGGAGGTAGCATTTTTTTGCTATTTGGCTACTCTATTCAGAATTTGGTTGGGCAATATCAAGCAAAGAATATTGTAAATGTGATGAGTAGTTGCTAGAAACACAATTTATAACTGTATGTAAATGCTTTGAAGCCTAATCTCTGGGAGAAACAGCTATTCTTAGCCTGCCAGGAGAGTATTAGAGGGTGAAGCATAAGCATAGCTGTGCATTATGAAGAATGTCACTATAACTTTTTATTGAATTTGAGGAAAATGTTCTCATTTAGACATCATTTTTTTGCTTATTAAGGGTAGTTCTGATTTGTCTTGTTTAGTGCTCTAGAAGAATTTGTTTCTTTCAAGAAGATGATCAACTTCATATTTAAGTCTTTCAAGGAGGTGACATATATGACTTTTGAAATTTAAACATTGTAGTATTTTCTTTGCAGGTGGATGTTCCTTCTTGCTTTGTTTGTTTGGCATTGGAGAACTGTCAACTTCCGTTCCCCAACTATGGCCATGTTATTCTGGGAGATCCTCCACCCTACTTATTTTATCCAATCAGTAGCACAAAAATTCGTTGCTTGGTTGATGTACTGGCCAAAACTTCCTCTATTGCCAATGGTGAAATGGCAAATTGTTTGAAGACCACAGTGGCTCCACAGGTACCTACAGAGTTCAGTTTATCCTTGAAGTTTTCAATATCAAAAGTTCTTTTAGATGCCTTGATGCAGTTGTTCTTTTAAAAGAATCCCCATATCTGTTTTGACATGAATAAAGGTCAACTGCTTGGAGCTCTAGCTTGAATTAATTACCGTAATTTAAGCTTTGCTTGGGCTAGGTTCCACCAGAGCTGCATGATGCATTTGTATTTGCTATTGATAAAAGGAATATTAGAAAAATGCTAAACAGAAGCATGCCAGTAGCACAACTTCCTAGACCTGGAGCACACTTAATGGGTGATGCTTTCAACATGCCGCATCCATTAACCGGTGGAGGAATGACTGTAGCACTTTCTGATGTTGTAGTTCTCCAGGACCTGCTTAAACCGTTGCATAACTTGAATAATGTAGATTCATGATGTAGATATCTGGAATCCTTTTATACACTTCGTAAGGTAAAGCTAACTATACTTGTAACTAATATTTCTTGCAGTTTAATTCAAGAAATGGAATTTCACTTATTGGATTGAAGTTTAGTTTAAGGTAGAACTAAGGGGATGACATGATAACTGAAAAGTAAGATGTTGTTTAAGCTATTATATTTTCCTTTTCCAAATATTACTGCATGAACTAGAAAGTAACGTCAGCTTTTCTTTGGCACATATGTCAATCATTTTATCCTCCCACACCAAGGTATATATTTTGGGACATATTTATCTTTTGTATTCATTTATTTCCTATGTATTTAATTGAACATATGGATGGATTTTATTTTCTCTCTCATAAAATCGTAAGCATTTTTTGTTTATTAAGCAGAATTTTGTTCAAAGTCTCACAGTTCTTGTTTTTTGGGATTGCACTGATGTCAAATTCCATTCAGCTTATGGGATTATGTGTTTCCTTGGTCTAGCAGTGTTGCTATATTCTGTGAGTTTTCTGGTCAAACAAGTTGAAGCAGTCCATAACTAGCAGAACCTTAATCCAATCAGGTATAGAAAGCAGCTTCAATCATGTTTCTTTTGTCAACATGGAAAATAGAAAGCAGCTTTGTCTTCATTTTTTGTATTTCTTTTCTAGTTTAGCTCTATGTGTGTATCCTAACTCGCACAAGATTGTCCCAAACATTTGGTACAGTAAGAGTTGTGGATTCTATATTTTTGTCACCATATGATTTTTTGTACTGCATTTTTTGTACTGCATTTTTGCATATTTCCATTTTTTCCCTCCAATATTCATGGCCTAGCAAATCCTCCAATATTCCTGACTTGCATTTTTCCATTTTGTTGTTTGTCCTGAGATGAACAAAGACCGGTCTTACATATATGATAGCAAAATTTCAAAACAAGGTTAAAACAGCTGCCCAACCAAGTTCCTCTACCAAACCAGAGAAAGTTTCCGCTGGCACCATATGATTGTTGTACTGCATTTTTTGTATTGCAATTTTTTTGTACTACATTTTTGTACTGTAATTCTTGACAGTTTTTCCCCACCATATGATTTTTGTACTGCATTTTTAGTACATCATTTCTACTCGAGAAACTCTGTCAACTTCTGTATTTTTTGTCACCATATGATCTTTTGCCAACATGGAAAATAGAAAGAGCTTTGTCTTCATTTTTTGTATTTCTTTTCTAATTAAGCTCTTTTCTTTTCTAGGATCTTGGGGTCTTTTGCTCTGTTTTAAAGAAAATGAACAATTTTTTATTGGTTCAATTCATAAGGACTTGTTAGTCAATAAATTACTGAAGTAATGTAGTACAGTTCGTGTGTTGAAAGCTTGATCCAATTTCTTTAACCAGTCTTTATTTGGATCTTGATGGTTTATGTCAAGAAGAATGATAGATCTCATATTTCTTGGAAAAGCTACAACAAATTAATGCATAAGAATAAAGTTTGAAAATGGCCTGCTGTCGTTTGGTTATTATTGAATTGAAGAGAAATGAGAGCTTTTCATGGCTTTGTGTGTGTGTGTGACTCTGAGTTTCAAATAACTGTACATGTTCCTGTTGCACTAGTGGAGTACCCATCTGTGATTAACAGTGGCTTTACTTATCATTTAAAAAAAAAATGGGCCAACAAGATTAAATAAATATATAATGGTATAAAGGATGTGATTAGATTCTCTCCAAGCATGTAGTAGAAAAACACAAACTATTTTCTGTTCCTTCTTCTCATACTTTCTGCAGTAGAAGTAGATTCCTAAGGTGCACACAACTGTGGAGTTTTTTAGGCTATTTTATTTCTAAATTGCTTTCTGGAGGATATTTTTGGGTCCATTGAATTTTGGATTGCAACGAAGATTAATAGGGAAACTAGGTGAAGTATCATTTTGCATGCAGTATTATTTTGCTTACAGTTTCTCTTAGTAAAACAAGTATGGCTGGTTAGTATACATGTGGAAGTCTTTGTGCAGCTGCTAGCCAAAAAGTTATTTATTTCATTCTTTTTTTATCCACTGCTTTTTGTACTGATCTTTTGAGTATTCTTATTTTATAAATAGTAGATTTAATTACAATCTATGCATTACTTTTAGATGGCACCAGGTAGGAAATGAATGCAAAAAAAAAAAAAAAAAAAAGAGGCGAAAGGTAGGGTGATGTAGAGGTTAATCCAACAACAAATTCAAGCCATTGAACTCACCCTCAATAGAGAGTAGGAATTCTCCAAATAATAGCCAAAGAGCAGCAGATGAATTCCATACTCATATTTAAACTATTGAAGTGAAATATTATTTTGAGCACATAAGAAATTGACTTTATTTATTTTTTGTTCCACATTACAGTTTGATGTACTTTGATATGGATGGTGGTTGGTTTAGACAGTATTTTAAATATGTGAATTATAGATACTGATGTACTTTCAATATAGATGTATTTTTAATATTTATGTAGGATTGCTTTTATCAAATATGTGTGTGGATTATATAGTGAAAATATAATTTTAGTTTTCAATAGAAAATGTGTTGGTAATATTAGTTACGAACAGACATCTGTTGGTAATTAGCAACACAAAAGCTATTAGTACATACCAACAGAAATTTACAGTAGTTTACCAACAAATAATCTGTTGGCACTTACCAACACAAATTTGTAGGTGACTATCAATAGAAAATCTGTTGGTACGATATTACGAACTGAATTGTAGTTGGTAACCTATCAATTGGTATGATATTCTTGGACTTTTACCAACTAAATCATTCGTTGGTAATGTATAATATTTACCAACAAAACAAATACACCAACTAAGAAATTGTTAGAAAATTACCAACTACATTACCAACTAAATAATTAATTGGAAAAATAGCAACAAAATTACCAACAAAAGAATCAATTGGAAAATTGTCAACAACTTTACCAACTATTTAGTCAATTTGTTGGTAACTTAGTAGAATTACCAACAGAAAAGATGTCACTCTAAAAAAATCATTACCAACTGCAATTGAATATTACCAACTGTAAAATCTATTGGTAATTACTAATAGACTTAAAAAACTCTTGTTGGCAATAATTTTCAACAAGCGTTTTACCAACGGACCATATTTTGTTAGGAATCTGTTGGTAATCTAGTATTACCAACAGAAACTGCACAATTACCAACATGATTTGTCAGTTGGTAATCAGCCTTTTTCTAGTAGTGATTGAGATATCACAAGGATCTAGAATTAATGGAAGGATAAAATTGAAAACCCGGGACACGTACTATGATCGGTCGGCCCATGTTGAAGGTTATAGTACGAGGTATATCCATAGAAAATGAGAAAAAACGGTCATCCCCTCGATGGAGTTATCTTCTAAATCATTACCTAAAAGAGAAATTAATTTGTGGTGGTTAATACACTTAGCTTAGAAAACTATTAATCTTTCTAAGAAACTATGTCAATTTTTCTAAGAGCCAAATTAATCATATTAAAGATAATAGAAATGGGGTTAGCTATTATCAAATTTAATATGAGGATAAAGTGCACAAAATTATTTTTGTTTTACAAATATTGAGAACTTCTTTTATTTTTCAAAATTTCAAAATGGTTGTTGGAAGTTCTTTAAGTTCTTTGGTCGTTATTCTCTGTGAGAATAAGCTAACGGGTCCAAACTATATAGACTGAAAAAAGAACCTGGACATAATACTCACAGCCGAAGAGTATAAGTATGTCCTCTACGAGACCTGCCTAAAAGGTCCCACCGCTGAGAAGTGTGAGGCTGAAAAGGCATGGAAAAAGGCTAAAGAAATAGCCTGATGCTATATGTTAGCCTCCATGTCAAATGTGATAAAATCCAAACACGAGTACATGGCTACTGCATATGATATTAGCACATCTCTATCCACAATGTTCGCGGATAAGAGCTGGCCCGCAAGCTAGTAGGCTCTTAAAATGATAATAAATACCAAGATGGCTGAGGGAGTATCAGTCAGAGAGTATATGCTCAAAATGATTGCTACTTTCGAGGAAGTAGAAGTCTTAGGGGCTGTTATTGACTCCAAGAGCCAAGTGGACATGGTTCTCAAATCTTTGCCGGGCTCATTCACTCAATTCAAGTTGAATTACAACATGAACAAGTTAAATGGGTTTAATTGAATTGATGAAGGAGCTCTATGTGGCAGAAAAGGTCATAAAGCCACAGGCTAGAGCCATGATAGCTTCTTCTTCGAGAACTGGGCCCAAGCCCAGAAAGTTCATGAAGAAGAAGGAAAATGCAGTGCATTAGCCCAAGTCCCAACCCAAACCCAATGGCAAATGCTTCAAGTGTGGAAAGAAGGGACATTGAAAAAAGAAGTGTCTAGATCTTCAGGCCAAGAAAAACCCTTAAGTAATGTTCTCTATCTAGAGTCTATATCAATGGTCGGATCAACTTCTACTTAGATTGTTGATTCAGGAGCCAATGATTATATCTGTAACTCTTTGCAAGGGTTTAGGAAGGTTAAAAGACTCTATAAGGGCAAACATGGACTACGCGTGGGAAATAGATCACAAGTTTGGGCCCTTACTGTAAGAGAATTGGAACTTACTTTTGATTATAATAGAATAATTATTTTGAAAGATATTTTATTTGTACTTGGTTTTAAATAGAATTTGGTTTTAGTTGCAAAACTCATAAATCAAGGATATTCTATTTCTTTCCATTCTGGTATTACTATTAGTAGAAATAGAAAAGTTATATGTATTGAGCACATCTCTAGAAATATATTCTTCATTAATTCTATTAACAATCAATTGAATAATAATCAATCAGAACCTTTAAATAGGAAGAGAAAGACTAATGTCAATGACTCATATCTTTGGTATCTAAGGTTGGGCCACATTAACTCAATCAGGATTCAAAGGTTAATTCATGATGGGCCTTTAAGCTCATTGAGACTAAAAAGCTGGCATTAGTATGAATCCTATTTATAGGGAAAATCACCAAAATGTTATTTACCCAAAAGGCGGATAGAGCCAAAGAAGCATTGAGTCTTATTCACACTAATGTGTGTGGTCCTTTGTCTATGCCAGCAAGAGGGGGGTTTGAGTACTTTATCATTTTCATAAATGATTGTATAAGGTATGGTTACGTTTATCTGATGAGACGCAAATCTAACTTTTTTGACAAGTTCAAAGAGTCTAGGGCTGAAGAGGAGCGTCGAACAGGTAAGCTAATCAAGACCTTATGATCAGATTGTGGTGGAGAATACTTCATTGGTGAATTTAAGGACTATATGGTACATCATGGGATAGTGCCCCAATTCTCTGCGCCGGGGACACCCCAGCAGAATGGAGTAACTGAGAGAATAAATAGGACATTGATGGAAATGGTTCGAAGAATGATATTTCATGCTACTCTTCCAGTATCTTTTTGGGGATATACCCTAGAAACAACGGAATATATTCTGAATTTGGTGCCTTCCAAATTAGTACCTAGGACTCCCTATAAGATGTGGACTGAGCACAATCCAAGTTTAAATCATCTTAAGATATGGGGTTATTTAACTTATTTACTAATCAAGGGTGTCAAGTTAGAACTAAGATTAGAATTATTCTATTTTGTAGGGTATCCAAAAGGTACAAATGGTGGATACTTTTATCATCCCAAAAAGCAGAAAGTACTTGTGAGTACTAATACTAGATACTTGTAAAATGAACAAAGTACATCCACTAAATGTTCAACAAGATTGGAATTCAAAGAGAAGTTATCTTTTAAATCAACTTCTCCTAACTCGATTATAAAACAAGAAGAGGCACAGCTTCAAGAGCCTATACAATTGGAGCCTCATCGTAGTGGGAGGATATCTAGGGTTCCAAAAAGATAGACTGGAGAAGTTTTTGACCTAATTTTCGACTATTAGGAATAAGATCCCACTAGATACGAGGAGGCTATTGCTAATGTCAATGCAGACCTATGACATGAAGTAATGAAAGCCGAGATTGAGTCTATGTATTTCAATCAGGTTTGGGATTTGTAGCTTCTCCTGAAGGGATAAAACCCATTGAGTGTAAGTGGATTTACAAGAGGAAGATGAGAGTGGATGGGAAGGTGAAAACCTTCAAAGTTAGGCTTGTGGCGAAAGGGTATACTCAAAAAGAAGGGATCAACTATGAGGAAACCTTTTCCCCGATAGCCATACTTAAATCCATCCGTATCCTCCTTACCATCGCATGTCATTATGACTACGAAATATGACAAATGGATGTCAAAACGACATTTTTAAATGGTCATCTTAGTGAAGACATCTATATGTCGCAACTAGAAGGTGAACATATGGTTTGTAAAGTTAACAAATCTATTTATAGACTTAAGCAGGTATCCACAGTATGGAATATTCGTTTCAATGAGACTGTAAAGTCTTACGGTTTCATTCAAAATGAGAATGGACCATATGTATATAGGAAACTAGAAAGCATAAATGTGATTTTTCTTGTCCTATATGTGGATGATATTCTACTAATTGGAGATGATATAGGGATACTATCATCTACTAAGGTTTAGCTATGAGTCAATTTAGTGTGAAGGATTTAGGTGAAGCCAGTTACATTCTCGAAATAAAACTTCTTAGAAAGAGGAAGCAGAGAATGTTAGGTTTATCCTAAGCTACATACATTGATATGATATTGGTCAAGTACAGCATGAACTCATGCAAGGGGGCATTGATCCCTTGCATACATGTGTTGTCTTTTTCTTCAAAGGACTGTCCAAAATCTCAAGAAAAAAAAGATAGGATGAGTAGGATTTCCTATACTTCGGCTGTGAGAAGTCTCATGCATGCCATGCTGTATACTAGGCTAGATATCTGATTTGCCATAAGCTTAGTCAGCAAATATCAGTTAAACCCCGGGGAGGTTCATTGATAGGCTGTAAAGCATATTCTTAAGTATCTCAAAGGTACGAGAGATTATATGTTGGTTTACAGGGCCGATGACTTGGTTCCTACAGGATACACGGGCTCAAACTTTCAAGTGGATAAGGATGAAAGAAAATCCACTAGTGGATACGTCTTCACCTTGTCCGGAGGAGCCATTTCATGGAGGAGTATCAAGCAATCTTGTATTACTAATTCAACCATGAAAGCTAAGTATGTGACAGCTTTGGATGCATCCAAGGAAGCAGTTTGGCTCCGAAAGTTCCTTTTGGAACTTGAAGTCGTGCCACACATGGATAAATCGGTTGTGATATATTGCGATAATACTAGTGCAGTCTCATAATCTAAAGAATCAAGGAACTACAAAAAGGAAAAGCACATAGAGAGGAAGTACCATCTGATCCGAAATTTCATCCAGAGATGGAAAGTCGTGGTAGAACAAATTATCTCGGAGAACAATCTAACAAATCCTTTCACCAAGCTTTTGGCAGAGAGAGTCTTTAGAAGACACTTAAACGTCATAGAGGTGGGCACCTATGGATTTACTTAGTCTTAAAGTGCAAGTGGGAGATTGTTGAAATGTGTGCCCTCTTAGACTAGGTTTCTGATGTATTTTTTACTTGTATTAATAAAAATATTTTTATCAGAATTTATTTGTGAAATTTTCTTTATATTTGTGCACGATTTTATTGGAAAAGACCCATTGTGTTTAAGTAAATAGTTCATGTGAATGGAGGTCTTTTACAGTAAAGTTTGGACCATGGGATACTTAACACAAAAACCAATGCTCTTAATCGGATGATGAGAATGAGAATCTCATCATGGCAAAGGTTATTGTGTTATGAATTCTAAATAGGGAATGGCTTACTTTTAGGTAATGAGTAGTCTACTCATTTCATAACACAAACGTATTTCGAATACGTAGAACTGAACCTGTAGTGGTGGTTTTTAAAAGTACTATGTGATAGAAACCCAGACTGTTACTACTATAGCGTAAATTTGTACTTTATAGCTTGAATATAAGTTGGTGGTCTGACAAAGCTAGAAATATATACTTTGATATACTATAGTTGAGGTTCTTGAGAATGACCAATATACTTGTATATTGGGTATAGTGACTAGTTAGTCAAGATAGACTTGTACAAGATAGTGTCTACACTATATCGCTTCTTGTGATTATCCGAATAATCTAATTATCTAGAGTCCTGGGGAATATGACTTGGATATTGGCTTTAGAGTAGCTCTCTTGGAAAGCTGGAATATTCTAAGAAGTTGTGGATCATTGGACTAGAAGCGTAAGGATAGTAGATGTCGTTTAGAGATGTGTTAGTATACTCTTTCCTCTCTAAATAAACGGCGATGTGTAGAGGGTATTTTAGTCATTTCACCTATAGGCTAAAGACATAGCTGTTGGGAAATATGCCCTCTTAGACTAAGTTTCTGATGTAAACATCGAATGTTTTAATAAAAGAATTTATTCTCAGAAATTATTTGTGAATTTACATTTTATTTATGCACAATTACGTTTGAAAAAGACCCATTGTGTTTAAGTAAGTGGTCCATGTGAATGGTGGTCTTTTACAGTCAAGCATGGATCACGGGTTACTTAACACATAAACGTTGTTCTTAACTGATTGATGAGAATGAAAATCTCATCATGTCTAGGTTATTATGTTATGAATTCCAAATAGAGAATGTCTTACCTTTAGCTAGTGAGTAGTCCACTCACTTCATGAGATAAGCATATTTTGAATACGTAGAACATGACCTGTAATAGTAGTTTCTTAAAGTACTATATGGTAGAAACCTAGACTGCTACTGCTACAGCGTGGACTAGTACTCTACGACTTGAGTATGAGTCGGTGGTCTGACGAAGCTGGAAATATGTACTTTGATATGCTTTAGTTGATGTTCTATCGTAGGACCAATATACTTGCATGTTGGGTATGTGTGACTAATTAGTTAAGACAGACTTGTACAAGATAGTTTCTATACTATATCGCCCCTTATGGTTGTCTGAATTATCTAAATATCTAAGGTCCTGAGAAATATGACTTGGATGTTTGCTTTAGAGTAGCTCCATTGGAAAGCAGAAACAATCCAGGTAGTCATGGATTATTGGACTAAAAGCCTAAGGGTGGTAGATATCATTTAGAGAGGTGTTAATACATTTTTCCTCTCTAATGCACAGCGATGTATAGAGGGGTATTTTAGTCATCTTATCTGTAGGTCGAAGACTTCGCTAACGCAACATTGTCCTTGGGGTCAATATTTCCTTATGGTGATATTAGCAAATATTTAAAATGCAAAATACAACTATTTATATGGTAGGGGTATTTTGGTCATTTTAGCAGCCAAGACGATGTGTCTCTTGGTCCCTAGTATAGACCGTAAGTCCTAATTATATACAGGCTAAAGAATTGGTCTTAAATTAAATGAAATTTATTTTATTTAAGTATACTGATTTAATTATTGGGTTAAAATAAAATAAAGATCCACAGAAAGAGAGAATTAATTAAATTAGTTTGGTGAGTTAATTAATTATTCAGGGTTTTGGCCCAATGTAAATAATTAAAGATTGACCTGCGACTAAACTAATATAGGTTTGTTAATTAGACTAATTTATTTGGGATGGAAAATTAATTATTTATTGGGCCATTTATTTTGTCCTAATTAAAATAATTAATTTGGTCCAAGAGGCTAAACTAAGAGTCCAATGAGCCAAATTAAAAGTCCAATTTAACCTAGAGTTTTATTTAGGTTAAACAGGAGAATAAAGGCTTACGTTGTTTTCTCCTTCCTCTCTGAGAGAAAGAAAAAAAATGGACAACTCTTATCTCTCTAAAAAATCCCTTAGTCTTATGAGTTGTTCACCAAATATGGATTAGGCAAGCCATATACTGAAAGATCGAGAAGGTATTTGGCGTTCATATACATGCACAGACGCAGTAGGAGGCATGCAGGAATCGCACCAGAGGTTTCTACCAGCGCACCTGCCCCAGTTCCACATATTCCGGTCCAATCAACTTTGAGAGTAAGAAAAGGTAAAAAAAAAATTTTACCTCTTGGAGTCCAGGCAAACCGGGACCAGCGCCGGCTGAAGCAGCCGGAACTGGTGCTGGCTCCAGTCTGCATTGTTTCTTGTTCTTCAGTTTGTCTTCCACTGTTTTTTGCTTCCCCTTTAAATCTTCAATTGGTATCAGAGCATGAAGATTTTGTGCAAATATAGGAAGCATGTATGCTAGTAAATAAAACTGGACACATATGTGTGATTAACTGTGATCTTCGTTATTTTTGGTATGGATAGATTGCTTGTTAAACCTCTCTAATGGAGGTATAGGAGATTTGTGATTCACTATTTTTCTTAGCAAATCGTGTAAGCCCAATATTAATGGGTATAGGCGGTTGTTGGTTTGTTGATTTCATTGTATATGGATTGAAATCGGAGAGCCAATGGAGGAAGAAAGTTGCAGAAAAATAGTGAAAAATCTGCAGAAAGAAGTTGCAAGAAAAATCAAATGAGAGCCACTGTTCATTGGCTTGGCTCAGACAGCTGAGCCGCCAGCAGAAGAACTGTGCCTGGAGCCAGAGCGCAGCTCAACTTGGCGCTGAAGGCGGCTCACTAATTTGGGAGAATTGAATTGCAATTGCAATTCTACAATTGTGTGCAGGTCGTGGAGCAGCAATCGGGTCGTTGGAGTGGGTTGTGGGCTTAGGTCGCCCATGAGTGCTCGTTCCAGTGCGGCAGGTGTTGTGGACCGTAGCTCAGATAGGCTCTATTCCTGTGCGGCAGGTGCAGTGGACCAAGGAGAATTTTTTTTTTCCTTGTAATTTTCTTGCATTTTCTTTTTTGTTTTGAGTTCCATACCAAGCGAAGTTAATATTTTTGCAATAGCTAATATTCGTGGAATATTTTTGCATGAAAAATATTACTAAGGGATTTTAGGATTAAACAAGACTATTAATTAATTAATTAATGTATTTAATTCTATTATTTGGACACTTATGTTTAAAAATAGAAAAGTATGAAAACGTCTATTGTTTTCTAGCATGCTATTTATTTTTGGGTACCTATGTGCATATTTTCTCAAAGACCAAAGTCTTTGGGAATATTTTTTGACAAGAAAACATTTTTCTTACAATGGTTATTTTAACTTGAATAAAAATTAATCCTTAGATATTTTCTCAAAGGATTTAATCCTTAACATAAAAAATATATTGGATTTAGATATTTTTATAAGTTAAAAATAGAAAGCCATTTTGTTTCATTTTTTGCACAAGGAAAAATTGTTTTGTCAAATAAACTTGAGATCAAAGTCTCTAAAAAGTTTTACTTGGAAATTTTTTAAAACCATTAAGTTTTTTAATTTAAATAAAATTAGTCCATGAAAAAATCTCTCAATTGATATAAACATTGACACAGAGATTTTAATGGATTTAGATATTTTATTTTTGAGTTAAGGGAAAACTTAATGGAAATTTTTAAAAGGATATTTTTCCAGAAAAATCATTATTTGAAAAGACTAAGTGGGAGAGGGGTTCCAACGGTCCCATGGCTTCTATTATGATCCTCATTAAAGATCATGGGTCCCCTAGCGTCACCCTGAGAGTGAACCCGTATAGAATGATGATACCACAAGAATCTAAATCTAATGGAAGGATGTAATTAATAACTCGGGACACGTACTATGATCGGCCAGCTCCTCGTTGGAGGTTATAGTGCGAGGTATATCCATAGGAAATGAGAGGAAACGACCATCCCCTCGATGGAGTTATCCTCTAGATCATTACCTAGAAGGGAAGTTAATTTGTGGTGGTTAATACACTTAATTTAGAGAACTGTTAATCTTCCCAAGAAGCTATGCCAGTTTTTCTAAGAGCCAAATTAATTATTATCAGTTTTGATATAAGGATAAAGTGCACAAATTTATTTTGTTTTCACAAACTAAATCTTTTTCTTTTATTTTACGTTTTTTCAAAAATGGCAGGAGGTTCTTTTAGTCCTTTAGCCGTTATTCTCTGAGAGAATAAGCTAATGGGTCCAAACTATATGGATTGGAAGAGGAACCTGGACATAATACTCACAGCCGAAGAGTATAAATATGTCCTCTACGAAACCTACCCTGAGATCGGGGAGGGTTCCACCGCTGAAGAGCGAGAGGCTGAGAAGGTATGGAAGAAGGCCGACGAGATGGCTCGTTGTTACATGTTGGCCTCCATGTCTAATGTGCTCCAGTCCAAACATGAGTACATGGCCACTGCGTATGACATAAGTCAATCATTAGTCACGATGTTCGCGGACAAGAGCCAGCCCGCAAGGCATGAGGCACTTCGAACAATAATCAACACTAAGATGGCTGAGGGAGTATCAGTCAGAGAACACATACTCAAGATGATTGCTGTTTTCGAGGAAGCAAAAACCTTAGGGGCTGTCATTGACTCCGAGAGCCAAGTGGACATGGTTCTCGAATCTCTATCAAGTTCCTTTACTCAGTTCAAGTTGAATTACAACATGAATAAGTTAAACATGAGTTTAACTGAGTTGATGAAGGAGTTTCAGATGGTGGAGAAGGTCATGAAGCCTCAATCAAAGGCTATGATTGCTAAGGTTTCTTCCTCTAGAACTAAGCCCAAGCCCAAAAAGTTCAAAAGGAAGAAGGGAAACGCAGCGGCCCAGCCCAAGACCTAGCCCAAAGACAAACCAAAGGGCAAGTGCTTCAAATATGGAATGGATGGACACTGAAAAAAATGAGTGTCCATATCTTCAAGTCAAGAAAAACCCCACAGGTAATGTTTTCTATCTAGAGTCTATATCAATGGTTGGATCAACTTCCACTTAGATTGTTGATTCAGGAGCCATTGATTACATCTGTAACTCCTTGCGGGGATTTAGAAAGATTGGAAGACTCAAGAAGGGTAAATATGGGCTACGCGTGGGAAATGGAACACAAGTCTGGGCCCTTACAGTGGGAGAGTTGGATCTTATTTTTTATTATAATAGAATAGTGGTTTTAAAAGATATTTTATATATATATCTGGATTTCGACAGAATTTGATTTCAGTTGCGAAACTAATAAATCAATGATATTCTGTATCTTTCCATTCTGGTATTTCTATCAGTAGAGATGTAGAAATTTTATGTACTGGGCATATGTATGAAAATCTATTCTTTTTAAATCCTATTAACAATCAATTAAATAACGCTCGATTTGAACCTTTAACTAGGAAGAGAAAGACCAATGTTAATGACTTATATATTTGGCATCTAAGGTTGGGTCATATCAACTCAACGAAGATTCAGAGGTTAATACATGATGGGCCTTTGGGCTCATTGAAATTGGAAAATTAGCCTCAGTATGAATTCTGCCTAATAGGAAAGATTATCAAAAGGTCTTTTACCCCAAAGGCGGATAGAGCCAAGGAGATATTGAGTCTTATTCACACTGATATGTGTGGTCCCTTGTCTACACCAGCTAGAGGGAGTTTTGAGTACTTCATCACTTTCACTGATGATTGTACAAGGTTTGGTTATATTTACCTGATAAGACACAAGTCTGCCTCTTTTGACAAGTTCAAGGAGTTTAAGGCTGAAGTGAAGTGTCGGACAGATATACTGATCAAGACCTTACGATCAGATCGTGGTGGAGAGTACCTCCTTGGTGAATTCAAGGATTTTATGGTACATCACGGGATAGTATCCCAACTCTCTGCGCCGGGGACACCCCAGCAGAATGGAGTACCTGAGAGAAGAAACAAGACATTTATAGAAATGGTCTGAAGCATGATGTCTCATGCTACTCTTCCAGTATTTTTTTTGGGATATGCCCTGGAAACAACGGCATACATTCTGAACTTGGTGCTTTCTAAGTCAGTACCTAGGACTCCCTATGAGATGTAGATTGGGCATAAGCCAAGTCTGAATCATCTCAAGATATGTGGTTATCCAATTTATGTGCTAGTCAAGGGAGACAAGTTGAAACCAAGATTAGAATTATACCATTTTGTTGGGTATCCAGAAGGGACAAAGAGTGGTTACTTTTATCATCCTAAGGAGCAGAAAGTACTAGTTAGTACCAATGTTAGATACTTAGAGGATGATCAGAATACTTCCATTAAAGGTTCAACTAGGTTAGAACTTGAGGAGAAGTTATTTTCGGAATCAACTTTTTCTAACCCGATTATGAAATAAGAAGAGGCACAGTATCAAAAGCCTGTACAAATGGAGCCTCGTTGTAGTGGAAGAATGTTTAGGGTTCTAGAGAAATGGATTGGAGAAGCTTTCGAGCTAGTTTCCGACCATCTAGAACAAGACCCCACTAGATACGAGGAGACTATTACTGGTGCCGATGCAAATCTTTGGCATGAAGCAATGAAAGCTGAGATTGAGTCTATGTACTTCAATCAGGTTTGGGATCTTGTAACTTCACTTGAAGGGATAAAATCGATTGGGTGTAAGTGGGTATACAAGAGGAAGAAGGGAGCGGATGAGAAGGTGGAAACCTTCAAAGTTAGGCTTGTGGCGAAAGGGTATACTCAGAAAGAGGGAATTGATTATGAGGAAACTTTTTCTCCGATAGCCATATTTAAGTTCATCCGTATCCTCCTTATCATCGCATGTCATTATGACTATAAGATATGGCAAATAGATGTCAAGACGGCATTTTTAAATAGCCATCTTAGCGAAGACATCTATATGTCCCAATTGGAAGGCTTTATTGCTAAATGCCAAGAACATATGGTTTGCAAGTTTAAGAAGTCCATTTATGGACTTAAGTAGGCATCGAGAGTATGGAACATTCATTTTGATGAGACTGTAAAGTCTTACAGTTTTATTCAAAACGAGGATGAATCATGCGTGTACAGAAAACTTGAAGGCATTAATGTGGTTTTCTTGTCTTGTATGTGGATGACATTCTACTCATTGGAAATGATGTAGGGTTATTGTCATCTACAAAGGTTTGGCTGTCTAGTCAATTCAGTATGAAAGACTTGGGAGAAGTCAGTTATATTCTCGGGATTAGGCTTCTTAGAAATAGGAAGTAGAGAATGTTGGGATTATCCCAAGTAGCATACATTGACAAGATACTGGCTAAGCACAGTATGGACTTGTGCAAGGGAGCTCTAATTCCTTGCAAACATGGGTTGTCTTTTTCTTCAAGAGACTGTCCTAAGTCTCAAGAAGAAAAAGACAGAATGAGTAGGATTCCCTACGCTTCGGCTGTGGGAAGTCTTATGTACGCCATGCTATGTATTAGGCCAGATATTTATTTTATCGTAGGCTTGGTTAGTAGATATCAGTCAAATCCTGGGGAGGTTCATTGGCAAGTTGTAAAACATATTCTCAAGTACCTCAAGGGAACGAGAGATTTTATACTGGTTTACAGGGCTGATGACTTGGTTCCTACAGGATATACAGACTCAGACTTTCAGGCAGATAAGGATGAGAGAAAATCCACTAGTGGATATGTCTTCACCTTGTCTGGAGGAGCTATTTCATGGAGAAGTATCAAGCAATCTTACATTGCTGACTCGACCATAGAAGCTGAGTATGTGGCAGCTTTGAAGGCATCCAAAGAAGTAGTTTGGCTCTGGAAGTTCATTTCAGAACTTAGAGTCGTGCCATACATGGACAGGCCGATTGTGATGTATTGCGACAACACTGGAGCAGTATCGGAATCCAAAGAACCCAAGAACCACAAGAAGGGGAAGCACATCAGAGAAAGTACCACTTGATCTCGAATTTCATCCAGAGACGAAAAGTCGTGGTGGAACAGATTGCCTCAGAAAACAATCAAGCAGATCCATTTACCAAGCCTTTGGCTGAGAGAGTCTTCAAGAGACACTTAAACACCATAGGGGTAGGCACCTATGGACTTACTTAGTCTTAGAGTGCAAGTAGGAGATTGTTGGGAAATATGCCATCTTAGACTAGGTTTCTGATGTAAATATCGAATGTTTTAATAAAAGAACTTATTCTCAAAAATTATTTGTGAATTTACATTTTATTTGTGCACAATTACGTTTGGAAAAGACCCATTGTGTTTAAGTAAGTGGTCCATGTAAATGGTGGTCTTTCACAGTAAGGTATAGATCACGGGTTACTTAACACGTAAACGTTTGTTCTTAATCGATTGATGAGAATAGAAATCCCATCATGTCTAGGTTATTATGTTATGAATTTCAAAAGGGAAATGGCTTACCTTTAGCCAGTGAGTAGTCCACTCATTTCATGACATAAGCGTATTTCGAATACGTAGAATAGGACCTGTAATAGTAGTTTCTTAAAGTACTATATGGTGAAAATCTAGATTACTACTGCTACAGTATGGACTAGTACTCTACGACTTGAGTATAAGTTGGTAGTTTGACGAAGCTGGAAGTATATACTTTAATATGCTTTAGTTGAAGTTCTATCATAGGACCAATATACTTGCATGTTAGGTATGTATGACTAGTTAGGTAAGACATATTTGTACAAGATAGTTTCTATAATATATCGTCCCTTGTGGTTGTCTGAATGATTTAAATATCCAGGACTCTGGGAAACATGACTTGGATGTTTCCTTTAGGGTAGCTTCCTTGGAAAGCGGAAACAATCCAGGTAGTCGTGAATCATTGGACTAGAAGCGTAAGGATGGTAGATGTCATTTAGAGAGGTATTAATACATTGCTTCCTCTCAAATGTACGGCGATGTATTGAAGGGTATTTTAGTCTTCTCACCTGTAGGTCAGAGACTTCATTAATGCAACATTGTCCTTGAGGTCAATATTTTCTTATGGTGATATTATGAAATATTTAAAATGTAAAATACAGCTATTTATATGGAAGGGGTATTTTGGTCATTTTAGTAGCCAATGCGGTGTGTCTCTTGGTCCCTAGTATAGACCGTAAGTCCTAATTATATACAGACTAAGGAATTGGTCTTAAATTAAATGGAATTTATTTTATTTTGAGTAGCCTGATTTAATTATTGGGTTAGAATAAAATAAAGGTCCACAGAGAGAAAGAATTAATTAAATTAGTTTGGTGGGTTAATTAATTATTCAGGGTTGGCCCAATTTAAATAATTAAAGATTGACCTAAGACTAAACTAATATAGACTTGTTAATTGGACTAGTTTATTTGGGCTGAAAAATTATTTATTTATTAGGCCATTTATTTGGTTCTAATTAAAATAATTAATTTGGTCCAAGAGGCTAAACTAAGAGTTCCATGCGCCAAATTAAAAGTCCAGTTTAACCTAGGGTTTTATTTAAGTTAAACAGGAGAATAAAGACATACGTTATTTTCTCCTTCCTCTCTAAGAGAAAGAAAAAAATGAACAGCTCTTATCTCTCTGAAAAATCCCTTAGTCTTGTGAGTTGTTCACCAAACGTGGATTAGGAAAGCCATATACTGGAAGGTCAAGAGGGTATTTGACGTTCATATTCATGCACAGACGCAGTAGGAGGCTTGCAGGAATCGCACCAAAGGTTTCCACCAGCGCACCTACCCCAATTCTACATATTCTGGTCCAGCCAACTTTGAGAACAAGAAAAGGTAAAAAAAAATTTTACCTCTCAGAGTCCGAACAGATTGGGACTGGCGCCGGCTGAGGTGGCTAGAACCGACGCCGGCTTCGGTCTGCGTTGTTTCTTGTTCTTCAGTTTATCTTCTGTTGTGTTTTACTTCCCCTTTAAATCTTCAATAGCTAACACAACATTATCCTTGTGGTCAATATTTTCTTATGGTGATATTAAGAAATATTTAAAATACAAAATATAGCTATTTATATAGTAAGGGTATTTTGGTCATATTAGTAACCAAGGCAATGTGTCTTTTTGGTCCTTAGAATAGCTCGTAAGTCCTAATTATTTTAGGTCGAGGAATTGGTCACAATGGGAAAATAATTTTATTTTATTCAGGAAGTCTATTTTATTTTTTAGATTGGAATAAAATAAAAGGAATAAGAGAAATTAAATTTATTATCTAGTTTGATTAGTTAATTAATTATTCAGAGTCTAAGTCCAAATTGGAAAATGAGAAAAATTAACCTGAGCTTAAACTAGTTAATAAAAGACTTAATAATTATTTTAGTTCATTTAGGCTCATTAATTATTTATTGAGTTTTTTAATAGGACAAGAAAATAAATAATTAATGGTTATTATTTTTTGACTCATTGGGTCCAAGAAAAAATAATAAATTATTTTGGCCCAATAGCCCAGACTAAAGGGTTTTTTATTACTCACGGTACAAAAGAGTTGGGGATTACTCAAACCTCTTCTGTTGATAACCTTCGGATGTTTGAAATATCAAAACACCGGGGTTGAGTTATCTGGGATGTGAATAGGAGTCGTTGTGTAGAGCAAAAAGAGGACACACGATAGAAAGAGAAAAAGGAAACCAAAGCCTCTGTTCTCTTCGTTCTCTCTCTGCTCCTTACGTTTTGCTCTTTTTTCGTTTTTCCATCTTCTTGTCTTTGCTAATTAATAGCAAAGGATCAAGAAGGACCATTATCGCCTAGGTTGTTTCACTAACATAGATAGGTGGAGGAATATTATGAGAAGTGAAAAGCTTCACGTACATGCCAAGAAGAAGTCGATGAATCGCTAGTTTCTCGCCGGAATCGGCGTCAAGGCAGGTAGTTTCCCCCGTGGTTGGTGCCTCGTCTTCTCAACCAGACCAGAAGAGGACACGTAAAGGTTTTTTTTTTTTTTTTTTAAACTTCCGTTGTGCTGTGTTCTCGTTACCGGTAGTATGCATGTGTCCTCTGTTTTTCGTTCCATCATATGTAATCATCCACACATAGCATTACACAACCACAACACAGCTACATCATTCTTTTAACAAAATCACACACAAAACGAGCACGTATAGCAGATAACACCAAGCTATAAAACATCAACAAAATTTCGGCCAGTAAGGAGAATAGAAGGAAAAAATGCATTCTTCATATACAATGAGCTATTTTTACTTGATAGTTCAGGACTCTAACCTAGATATGTCATTTATACATCAAAATAGGGTATAAGTATAGCATAATTTCAGTTTTATATGACTTAGACAGCAGCCATAATTTTCGATTGCATGAAGAAGACAAGGATGGTGGATGGTTTACCTTGAAACTTGTTTCAAGTTTTTCTACAGCAAAAGTTAGCCCTTCTTGCACACAAGAAATGATGATTCTTGAAGAGTATGAGAGATGGAAGATCATAGAGGTGAGAGTGTGCCTTTATGTTGAGAAAAGAAGCAAGAGGAAATGGTGTTCATCTTCCTCTTCAAAGCTGTCAGCTTGCTTTAATGGGGAGAAGTGTGATGGCTATTATCATGGAGGAAGAAAGGAAGAAAGTTGAGAGAAAAGGAAGAGGGGATGGCCGGCCAAGGGTAGGGGAAAATGAGGGAAAATTATATTTTATACTAGGGTATTTTTTATCTAAGGGTTGAGATGTATTTGTTAGAATATTCCCTAAATCAAAGGGTTGTAATTTAATGTGTTTTTTAATGGCTCAAGATAGTTCATAGGTGTTGAATATAGGTCTTGTGTTAAATAATGCAATTGGGTCAAGTAGTCAAAATTAAGCTTATCTTGGATTTGACCAATACTTTTTATGATCAAACAAAATTAATCTTCTAATTAAATTTAAGTTTGTTCAATAGAGAATTTTTCTAAAAGAGAAATTCATTGTTATAATATTACTTGATATGTAATACAATAATTAATTTTGACTAAATTGCTTACTATATATATTTAATACAAATATATAATATAACAATGAATAAATCACTTACTACAAATCATATAAATAATTTACGTTGATGCAATTGTTTTTCTAAGAAAATTCAAATAATAAGTATACAAAATAATCACAAACAATTCATTTAACTTATAATGTGGGATTAATTTAATCAATTATTCAATTTTCTAAGAAGCAATTTAGTAGGGTAATACAGTAGTTGACTTGATGCAAAATTTTATATAAAATAAAATTTATAATATAATAATATACTAGTATAATAAAAATAAAAAATATATAGCTCTTGAAATATTTTATATCAAATATAAATATACAAAAGTAATATATGAGAGGTATATTGATTATTTTCCAATATATAACATATTAAAACTTTTTTAGAAAAAATGTCAATTCTTTTGAGAAATTTAAAATAGTTAGTAAGTCAATTTTATTGAGATGGAGGAAATAGTAATTTAGTGATATGTTTTTAATCAATTGTAATTTAGAAGTACATATATTTCATTTTTAAACTCTCTAATTTATGTTTTATTCAAGTCTTATATAGTGAAAATATTGAAAGGCAAGAATAAAAAATCAGATTAATTTTTTAATTGATGGAAAATCACTAGTATAGCCAACGGGATAAAAAAAAAAAAAAAAACTAGTTCTGAACCAAATTTGGAATGGAAATGCTATTATTAGATTCGATTCTGAGAGGAAGCGGGTGAGATTGATAAAGGGCTTTGGGGGTTGAAAGGATTTCACCCATTTATCAAAGAGCGGGGGGGGGGGGGTGGGGTAAAGATTAGATCCAAAGATCTGAGGACTTCTTGCCACGCGGCTTGAGGTTGGGGGCATTGGATTTTTTTTTTCCTCGTTCTTTGCAAAGGAAGTGCATTGGCCGGGTTTGCGTTTTAGTTTGAGTGTCTCAAGCCTTTTTTTTTTTGGTGGCAAAGGTTTCAACCTTTAATTTAAAGAATTATAAGAAGTATGAAAGCAAAAGGCAAAAATATAAAAATTTGCAAATAAGAGGTCTTCAAATTGAACCTAGTCCTGGCTTCCCTTAAAAAAAAAAAAAAAGATTTAGGTTTAGCTAAGGGGATAAAATTAGGATTTAGGTTTTTATAATTGAAAAAAAAAACTAACTCTTAAAAAAAAGTAACAAACGTACGATATAATTTTTGGTAAAGTATATGAAGAATATGACTATTTGCAATGACTTTTAATGCAATAGAATAGTCACATTGCAAATGATACTAGAAATTTAGATATTTATAATTATCATATTTGTATCAAATGATTTTCGTTGCCTCTAATTGATTTTTTACATTAAAATATTTTTTGAACTCAAATACTAATTAGTCGGTCACAAGAAGAAGACTCTAATAAGATATTGTGTATCATTTAGGTCAGATGCTATTATAATCACAAAAAATAAATAATTGTGATAGAAATCACCTTTAAAAAAAATCAGACCACATTTTTGGTAGTGACAGCAGACTAATTAAAGTCTTACACAAAAGCAAGAAGCCACATAAGACAAAATCAACCACACATAGCACTCGAAGAAAAAAAAATGAACTAATTCATCACTACTAACATTCATGAATATTTATAAATCATCTCCAAGCATTAATTATCTTTCCAATAATCAAATTCAAAAAAAATTATCTCCCCACCACCCTTAATTTCATTATACAAATATAGCCCCCCCCAAAAAAAATAATAATCACTTAGTCCCATTAAGAAAAAAAAATTGTAGCTCAATTTTCTTCTTTTTTTTTTTCCTCCAATTTCAAGCTTCTCAATTCAGATGGTTGTTTCAAGCTTCTCAATGGCACAGGCTGGATACTAAAGAACCATAACAATCTGATAGAGGAGGAGAACAATTAAAGGCCATACAAAAATTGAAAGCAAATTAGAACGTCTAGACCAAAAGAAAAAAAAAAGGAGCAAGAAGAAAACTCACTGGAGTAGCAACCGTCAGCAGTGGTGCTGCGCAGAGGCAAAAAAAAGATCTCAGCAGCACCGACAATGTGAGGAGTCGGCGGTGACGACGGGAAGATGCGGCTCTGGCACTGCTGCATCAGCAACCAGAAAAGGGAAGAAAGGAGAAGGGAAGAGAGAATGCAAGAAAGCTGAAGGAAGAAGAGGGTTTTCTGTATAATTCTTTTTTTTAAGACCGATTCAAATTTCAATCTTGATAAAAAAAATTAGCAACTGAATAGAGAGGTCATAAGTAATCGGTTGCAAATTAGCGATCAATTTGCAGCTGATAAAAAATATTTAAAGAATAAAATATTCTGTCACAAAATAATTGTTATTCTGTCACTATTAATTGCGTGAAAGTTTCTGTCTGATTTACGACCAACTAGAAATCTTAATATGTACCGGTCACAAATTGATTACTATTAGTGATCGAATTAATATTAATTGTAAATATTAGCGATCGAATTTATGTCCGTTACTATTCTAATAGATTCTTGTAATGTACGTATTTGCAAAATGCATCCTTATCAATAATGACACATTTGCTATACACGTCATATGCAAATGCATCCTCATCGTTATTTTTAAATTTGCAACAATGTTAAAAAAATATAATTTGCAACAACCGTAATATGCAAATGTGTCCTTATTATTGTTTTTAAAATTTATAACTATTTAAAAACACTTGATGCATTTGCAGCAGGCATCATATGAGGATGTATTTACAAAATACATTTTCATTTAAGTAAGGCTCATTTATAAAAAGTCAAAGCTATTTGGAGGCATACTAGTGCATATCAGGCCAGTTGATTGCAAAATAGCCATAATTAGGTCTTTTTTTTTTTTTTTTTTTTTGTCAAAAACCCTTGTTGCAATAAGGAGGAAGTGTAGCATGGATTGATGGTATTTGGATTCAAAACAGATAATTTCATCATTTTTTTTTAATATGTTTTCTTTTCAATTTGATAAGGAATACTAGTGTGTATATATATGTATTCATTAGAAGAGGAAGAAGAAAAATGGTAGTGGACAATGGAGTAGTGGCGGACGATTGAGCAATGGTGAGCAGCCACCATGCATCAGAAATAGAGAAAGGAAGAAGAAAATAAGAAAGAAGTAGATGGTGAAAAAATTTTACAAAAATTTTAAATAATAAAAAATTGAAAAAAAATAGTATTTTAAAATTTTAATATAAAATTATCAAAATAATCTTATATAAGTTATATGCACGTCATAATTGACGGAAATGAGAATTGGCTCTTGATTAACTCACAGTTGGATCCAAATAATGATTTTGACATTTGTTTTATATTCGATAGGACAAAAATTAAATTTGGGAATAATTTGAGTTTGTCCAAAGAATATGTAAAAAGTTTAAAAGAATTAACATGATTACAAGCCGTCAAGGTAGACCATACCTGGGATTTATTCCAGTGGTTTGCTAGGGCCAAAATAAGATCCTAGTCATGAAATTGCACCACAACTTAGGACTTTTACAGTCTCAAATATGAGGATATGGCTCGAACAATTTAGTAGGATTTAGATCCAATTGAGCAGCTAACATTTCATTTGATTGAGGGCTCATCTTGGATCTTTTAGCTGTCGTGCAATTTTCTTTTTCCCCTTATTTTTTATATGTTTTTATAATTTTGCACATGAAATTATTGAGCAATCTAATGTGCACAAAATTTGTAGCCCAATCCCAACTCCAATAGAGGGGAGTGATATGAGGTCTTAAATTCAACAGCTACTCCTTAGCTATGAAGTTGACTTATCAAAAAGAATTCAATTGTCTTCTTCATTGCTGGACGATAGATTGATTTAGCACATCGCTTCTTCTTGCTTATAGTCTGCAAAATTTGGTTATAGAAGTTGTGCTCTGATCAGGACGAAAGACCAGAGCCGTTGGATCAAGTAGATCCTCCATAGTGATAAGAAAATGACGGTCGTGAAGGAAGCATAGCCCATTCTTTATCTACTGACCAACAAATTGGAATTTCTTTGGGGACTCAGAGTTGCAAACAAGATATTATTTTGTTTTGTTTAGGGAATTCGCAATAGGATACCATGTTAGCTTGCGCTTATAATCTTAATACTTTCTTCGTATCAAAATAACTAGTATTGTTAGAATCGAAACTACTAACACTTTGACAAGAAACTTTAACAATTTGATAATTTGTTTCAGTATATTTAGAAAAATAGTGAATATTGGCATAGTTTGATGTGGATTAAGTCTAAAGCAAATTTAGAAACCAATATTCAGAAGATCTCTAGAGAATCTAGAGAAGATTTTGCAGGAAATCTAGCAAAAATTTTATTTTGAGAAAGATAAACTCAGGAAGGAAATGAATTGCAATGGCATTAGGAAATGCATGAATAGAACATTGATTTAGCAGTCTTCTAATTCAATGTAATCACAATACCTTTGTCGAATATTTATAGAGCTGACTTGGAAAAAGAAAGATATAGAGAAGTGTGACAAATTCTGAAAGTATTCTTTGAGAGAGTCGAGCAATAAGAAGACAGAGTGAGATACATGTTCATATCTTGAGAAGGTCTGGAGCAAACTCTATTGATAATAGATTTTGAGTTTCATTGTTAAATGTTTTGTATTCAAGTTAATCTGTTTTTACAAAGTATATATTTCAGATGGAGCTCAAATCAATATAATCTTTCGAAATTATGTTCTTTCTGAAGGAAAGAATATTTAAACATCAAACGAAGACCCGTCGAGTGCTGCAATGATGGTTGATGGGAGATCAATCATACTAGTTGAGTTCAGCAATGGTCGTCTGCGAGTTTGACAGAAAGAGTATTGTGTCGTGTTCTATTAGAATCTATTAGGAACACTTGGTGAAATGAGATAAGTGCGGATGTTGTAACTTTTGCTAAAGTTTTGTGGATTATTTTTCACTAGTTGTGGACCTGCATATGTAGGCTTGTTGATAGTCGAATTGCGTTATCAATTTATTGTATTTATTAGACTCCTAACTTTATTATTTTTCAAACTAACGTAACTTTAATAGGAAGTCTAACAAAATCATAGCAAGTTAATAATATAATCTTAATAAGTGGTATCGTAGTGGTTCATCATATTAGAGTTGCTATTAACGTAGCAAGTGAGATTTGGGAAGTTGGTTTGAAATGAGATATCTAAACTAGTAGACGAAGGAGCCTCTGTCACTCGATCACCATTACTGAAAAGTATAAATTATGCATATTGGAAACTCAAAATAGAGATTTTCATCAGAAATCTTGATGTTGCTGCCTGGAAAGCTATTCTAAAAGGTTGGAAACCTCCTACAAATACAGGCACTAGTGCTGATAAAGTAGAATTGGAACTAATTGATGAATGAATAGAAGAAGAGTGTCGTCTTGACAATGCTAATGCTAAGGCACTAAATACAATCTTTACTGCAATTAGGTAAGAGGAATTCAAGTTAATCTCAACTTGTCATGCTGTCAAAGAAGTATGGGATATGCTGCAACTAGTATTTAAGAGAACAAATACTGTTTAAATGCCAAAGCGGTAGTTGTCGACAACTCAATTTGAAGAACTAAAGATAGGTGAACATGAGACAGTTGCTAAGTTCGGTAACAAACTATATTGCTAATCAAGCATATTAACTTGGTGAAGAATATTCAGAAGAAATATTGATCTGGAAAACTCTGAGATCGATCCTTGTCACTAAGGTTTGAAGCTAAAGTAGTTGCTATCGAAGAATGCAGCGATGTGTCAAAAATACGATTAAATGATCTAATAGGTTCTTTGCAGACTTATGAGATGAATCATCAAAGAAAAAAGGTGTTGTACTTAAAGCCAAAGAAGAGTCTAATGAGAATAAAGATACTGATAAAGAAATTGGGTTGTTGACAAGAAGATTAAATAAAATGTTGAGAAAACATAAGCAAATGAATAAACCCTTTGGCCATTCCACAAAAAACCTGAAGTTCAACAAAAGACAAACATAGAGCAAAAATCTACAGACAACAGGAACACTAAAAAAGGATCAAAATGTGATGAATGTGATGGAATTGGTCATATTCGAATTGATTGTGAAAATTTGAATAAAAAGTTAAAAAAACAAATCCTATGACATCACCTTGAGCAATGGTGAAGATGACGTACAGGATTATCCTGGTGACTTTAATTCCATGAAGGAGATGATTTTGATCAATCAAGTAATATTGCATTCAATATAGCAATTGAGAAAAATCTAATTCTTGAAATAGAATCAATAGAAAATGCATTTGAAAATCATGAGGAAGAATCTGACAATAATGATAACAAGATGTCGCCAGAAACACTTTTCGAGGATTGTGAGTTGTTGTATTCAAAATAGCATAAAGATGTGGAACAGATCAAATTGTTGAAGAAACAAGTTGAAGAACTTAAACAATTACTTGGTATTCAATAACAAGTAATAAAGCTGTATGAAAAGGAAGTTCAGCAAAAGGAGAAGGAATTAAAAAATTGTAACCATCGGTCGAAAATCAAGATAAATGTTGATGGATCCTGAATTAGCCATCAAAAGACTAAATACCGAAAAGGCAAAGCTGGATGAAATTCTTTCTTTTAGAAAATCACCACTGGACAAAATTGGTTTGGGCTATGACGAGTCCAACAAGACTATTGTTGCACACTAGACAAATATGACAATTGTAGAAAAGAAAGGACAATTAAGGAAGTTTATATAGAACCCTAAGAAACCTCTTGTTCACTATGATTACTGTTCCCTTGCAGGTCATAGATAGAAAATTTTCTTAAAGAGATTCAAAGATCTTCAAGACAGCTAGAAGTTTGTCAAAACAGAATTTGAAAAGGTAAGAAGTCTCCAAAGGTGAAGCGTTATGGACTAGGAAGGTTGAAATCAAACATATTGTTCACATATCTCTAAAAACTGCAGTAGAGGATGTATGGTATTGTAATAGTGGTTGTTCACAATACATTGATGGGAAAAAATATTTTCTTGTAAATTATGAATGTAGTAGTGGTGGATCAATCATGTTTAATGATGGTTTAAAGAATAAGGTCATTGGAATAGGTATGCTGAACATTAAAGGTATGTCGAAATTTAAAATTTTGCATGTGGATGGTCTAAAAGCAAATCTTATAAGTATTAGTCAATTATGTAACGATAACGTAGTGGTAAAATTTGACAAAGCTGTTATTGACGAAATTGAGAATTGTGTGATTTTTAGATATAAGACATGAAAATTGCTATCAAATATATATCAAATTCCTACAAAACTGCATGATATCTAAATCTGATGAAATTGAAGTGTGGCATCAGAAGTTCAGACATGTCAATTACAATTGAGTGGAAATATTGAATTAACAAGAGCTGTTCGTGGATTACCCAAGTTAGATAAGTCTATCAAAAATATTTGTGCTACATGTCAAATTGGTAAGCAAATCAAATCTTCACATAAAAGAGTTCAACAAATTGTTACAACATCAATTCTTGAACTTATTCACATGAATTTGTTTGGACCAATTCCGATTGGTGGAAAAAGGTATATCATGGTATATGATGTTGACTATTTTGGATTTACATGGGTGAGCTTTTTTAGTCAAAAGTCAGAAGCTTTTCAAAAGTTGTGTTTAAAAATATAAACTCAGAAAGGAATAAAGGTGAAAAGATTAAGAAGTGATCATGGAAAAGAATTTGACAATAAACTGTTCAATGTTTTTTGTGTTGAGAATGGGATTCAACAGGAATTCTAAGCCCCTAAACACTTTAACAAAGTGGTGTTGCTAGAAGGAAGAACAAAAGTATACAAAAGATGGTAAGAATTATGTTGAATGCTAAAAAGATATCATATAGATGGTGGGTAGAAGTAGTAAATACTGTACCACACATCATAAATCGAGCATATTCGGTTTATGAAATTTGGAATGGTAAAAAACCTTAGCTGAATTACTTTCATGTGTTTGAAAATAAGTGTGACATTTTGAATAACATAGAGCAACTAGGAAAATTCAATTAAAGAAGTGATGAAGGAACCTTTCTTGGATACTTGAACAACAGCAGAGCATTTCAAGTGTTCAACACAAGAAGTCAAGTTGTCATAGAATCAACCAATGTTGTTGTTGAAGACGTTCACTTAAGAAAATAAAAGGAAGAATATAACACTGGGAGATGACGATGAGATTGTTCAATCTATTGAAAATGTCAGTACTCTAGAAGGTGTCAGCAAAGGAGATGAGGAAGACTCTAACAAAGAATAGAGAGATGTTCAACAGAAAGCACCATCATCCAAAATCAAGAAGAATCATCCATCTAAACTGATTATTGGAAGTATTAATGAGTTTAGAAAGACTAAAGAGAGACCAAAAGTTAACTACAAGGAAATGATCAAGTATGCCTGTTATACTTCAATATTGGAGTCGAAGAATGTCACATTAGATCATTGCAATGTAGGAAGAACTGCAGTAGTTTAAAAGGAACGATGAATAGGAGCTCGTATTTAGACTAAAAAATATCAATATAATAGGAACCAAGTGGTATTTTGAAACAAAACAGATAAGCTTAGTAATAGTAAAAAAATAAGGCAAGAATATTAGTTGCACAGATATACACATATATTGAAGGTATTGACTTCGATGAAACATTTGCTCCTGTAGCAAGGCTAGAATCTATAAGACAATTATTTGCAGTGGCTTCTACTAAGAATTTCATACTTCAACAAGTGGACGTGAAAAGTATATTTTTGAATGGATTTCTATAAGAAGAAACATATGTTGAATAACCTAAAGGTTTTGGTAATTTTGAATTTCTGTATCATGTATACTAGTTAAAGAAGTCTCTTTATGATTTGAAGTAATGCACAAGTTTGTATTGATGGCATCGTATTCAGTTCAACATTAAGGCAGATATCAAGAGACTTTGTTGAACTTATACAAATAGAGTTTGAGATACGTATGGTTAGTGAACTAACATTCTTTTTTATATTGCAGATTAAATAGATAAAGGATGGGTTATTTATATCTCAAACCAAGTATGCAAATAACTTGATTAAAAAGTTCAACATGGAAGCCTCTAAGTATGTGAGGACACCAATCAACATTTCTCAAAAGGTGTCAAAAAATGTTAAGGGACACAAGATAGATCAACATTTGTACAGAAGCATGATTGCAAAATTACTATATCTCACAACAAACTGTTCCAATATCAATTACAGTTGTGGAGTCTGTGCAAGATATTAAGTTAGTCCCAAGGAGTTACAATTGAAAACTGTCAAGAGAATTCTGAAATATATTTGTTATACTTCTGAGTATGGTATTTATTTCAATAAGGATTCTAGCATACTTTTATCTGGGTATAAGAATGTAGATTGGGGCAGGAAATTATGATAATCGTAAGAATACCTTTTAAGATTGTTTTTATCTGAGAAACAATATTGTGTCATGGTATAATAAGAAATAGAATTGCATATCCTTGTTAACTACATAAGCTGAATATATTGTGACAGGAATTGTTGCACTTAGCTGCTGTGGATGAAATAGATGTTGGAAGATTATGGGGTTGGAGAGTAAGAGTTAATCATTTATTGTGACAATACGAGTGCTATTGATATTTCGAAAAAATTCAGTTCAACACAGCAGGACAAAACATATTGATATAAGGCATTTCTTTATTAGAGAGCTTGTTGAACAAAAAATTGTGAAAATTGAATATATTCTAACTCAGAAACAACTTGCGGACATCTTCACAAAACTTCTTGATGCTACACTATTTAAAGAAATGCAAAAAAGCATTAGGATTTTGCTCACTCTGATAAGTAGCACTCTTATGTCAAACTTTGTACATGACCAGATATTTTTGTCATTTATTTTAATTGTTTGACAAAATAGAAAAAGAAAAAAAAGACTGTTCGAAGATATACTCAGAGATATGCTGCAGATATACAAGAGTTTTGCAAAGGTTGAGAAAAACACATTCACGCCAATCACATGACAGAAAATTGTGCCTCATTCAATGTAGGCGGTGAAACTTAAGGCTGTTTTCAGCAAGGCTAAAGGTTGTAAGGTTTCGAGAAAAAAAAAAAAAATCAAACATTTTCAATAAAGTTGTGACTCTGTTCTTCAACTCTCTACAAAAACTTACCTTCCCTCTGCCATCTCAACAAAATTTTTAGAGTTTTTAAAACCCTAGTCAGGGCCAAGAAACCACAGAAGAGACTGCGACGCGCATTGGCTGCCAATGATTTCATGAAGCCTTAGTTGTCTAATCGAGATGTCCCGATGCAGAGCATCACAGAGACTACAGATTTGGGTACTCCGAGTTCTATTATTGATTCATATATCTCTGTTAATACCTGTCATGTAATTACTGTTTTGATTGGAGACATTTATGATTTTATTAGACTTTGTGTTTATCATGACAATATTAAAATCTGTGTGGGATACAAGTTTTTTCTATTTCAGAAACTCTTATTAGTCTATATGAACAAGGAAAGGCTGTAGGGTCTAGTGGCGAACAGAATTTTGTGGTGGACCTATCTCTGGTACAATTGTTTAAGGGGATAAATGCTGAAAAAAGACTTTCTGGATGTGTTGCCTATAAATCGTGATAAACCAGACATAACACAAAAGATGAATCTACACTTGAGGCCATACCGGATGACGTTCACTATACTGATCCTATATTGATCCATGCCCTGAAAACATGTTTGCCAGCTCATCAAGTACAATGGATCTTGGAAGCTAGGCAAAAAATATTTTCTACTATAAGGCACTGTATAACTGTGCATGATGATATTGGCATATCTGTGCCAAAATCTTTAGAGGATGGTTCTGAAGGACTGACAAAGCAGGTGGAATCTAAAATGGAAGATAAGGAAAGTTATGAAAAATAGAATGAAGTTGAAGAAATTGTTGATAAAGACAAGAGCAAGAAAATTATTGAGTTAGAGATGCCTAAGATCGACAAAAACATGGATCTTGAAGTTATTGGATTTAAGTCCACAACGAAGAAAAGAAAGACCAGATCATCAAGTAGAAGCAAAAAAGAGGATGTATCTGTCAAGAAATCAAAGAAGTTTGACCTTGAAGTGCATTTATTTTGTGATGATGCTAGTTAGGCTTAATACCGGATTATAATTGATAGAGGAATGTTGAAGGGAAAAAAAAATGATCTGTTAGAGTTCAACCACCTTGGTCTTTGAGAAGTTATCTTAGTTGCTGGTTTACTAGGGATTGTTGACTGTGTTGTTGAGTATAATGATACTCTGATTAGAGAGTTTTACTCAAATCCGAAGCCAACTATCACTAACTATTAGGGGCCATTCCACAAGTGTATGTTTGTGCTTGGAGCACTGATTAACTTCAGCCCAGAAGCTATTTTTGAGATCCCTTGCTCTGAAGACATTGAAGGGTTGGGTGATGATGTTGATGTGGAGGAGATGTGCAGGATTCTGACAGAAGGGAAAGTTGTTAGTTGGCCTGCTAAAGGATGCTTAAAATCCTCTCAGCTTATTGCATTTTAGTTTTCTTTCTATAAAATATCTTGTTATAATTGGATGTTAACTAACAATCTGTCTATTGTGTTAAAGGATTGGGCTACACTACCATATAAGATAGGGAGAGAAATGAAGGTCAATCTAGGAGATTTGATCTTTCAAAAGGTTATTTGCTATGCTGAGATCTCCTCTGCCAGCACCTTACTCTTTCCATATCCTTGCCTGTTGACTGAAAATTTAGGTACTTGTCCTAGCCATATGCAGTTTTCTCATGATAAAATTATCATAGATTTAAAAGCGCTTAGGCCACCTCTGAAGAAGCCCTCTTTTATTGGTTCCTCTGCTCAGACAAAGACACCTACGAGGAAATCTCAGCACCTTGAAGGGTAAGCTTTTGCACAGCCTGCTAGCTAACTCTATTGTTGCTCAAGCCATACCCAGACTTGTGTCACAAGCCTCTCCACCACCTATCTCTGGCTTTCTCATGTAGCAGATTCATACCTGCACTGATAAGCTCAATCTCTTAGTCTCTTTAGTTGACCTGTTGGCTACTAAGGTTGACAATGTTCTAAAAGAGCTTCAGTAGGTCTAAACAAACCAAATGACACTCTACAAAGTTATGACTCATACTTAGAGGGAGGTCTTTGGCATTTGATTGTTCCAAAAAAAAAGGGGAGATAATATGGTTTGATGGTTTGTCTGATTCTACATATTACTTTTTCTTTTGGCTAGTTGATTTGCTGAATAATTTGATGAACACCACATTTTGGCTACCGTAATAGTAAATAGCAGTACTTGTTTGCTATTTGCTACTATTGTTTTTTTTTTGTGTTATTCCTACATATCATGTTTAATGAAGTGTTGGTGCGTTTGAGATTTGTTGGATGGTGTGTTGGAACTTGAGTTGTATTGCTGGAAGCACAACATCTGATTTTGCATTAAACAATGCCAAAGGGGGAGATTGTTAGAGTTGATACTGTTGACACCTTAACAGGAAACTTTAACAATATGATAATGTATTTCAATCTGTTTATGAAATAGTGAATATTGGCATAGTTTGATGCCGATTAAGTCTGAAGCGAATTTAGAAACCAATGTTTAAAAGATCTCTAGAGAATTTGGAGAAGATTTTTGAGGAAATTTAGCAAAGATCTTATTTTGAGGAAGATAAACTCAAGAAGGAATGGAATTGCAATGTCTTTAGGAAACGTGTGAATAGAACACTAATTTGGCAACCTCCTAATTCAATGTAATCATGATACCTCTGTCGAATATTTATAGAGCCAACCTGGACGAAGAAACATATAGAGAAGAGTGACAAATTCTGAAACTATACAAGGGCGGATGCAAACTCTATTGATGATAGATTTTGAGTTTCATTGTTAATTTTTTTTGCATGATTCAAGTTAATCTATCTCTACAAAGTATATCTTTGAGACGAAGTTTGAATCAACACAATCCTACGAAGTTATATTCTTTCTGAAGGAATGACTATTCAGTCGTCAAACGAGAACCCGTCGAGCTACTACAATAATGGTTGATGGGATATCAATCATGATGGTTGAGTTCAATAATAGTTTTAGGTGAGTTTGACAGAACATGAAGTTCGTGTTCGGTTAGAAATGAGATGAGGGTTGCTGTTGTAATTTTTATTATAATTTAGTGGATTATTTTTACTGATCATAGATCCATAAATATAGGCTTGTTGATAATTGAAATGTATTACCAGTTTGCACCTAACTTATTATTACATAAATTAACAAATTAAGAAAACTTTATAGAATTTTTAGAGAAAAAGACTGAATTACTCATTTAAAATTTAAAAATCAATTAATATTTTGAATTTAGTAGAGTAATAAGTTAAAATAGTACAATTGAAAAAAAAAAAGACAATATATACATTTTTGATTTTACAAATAGGTAATTTAAAATATAAAAAGCGTTCAAAAGTAACTATTATTTCAAAAGGAAAGGAGTAAAAATAATCTCATAAGTGCATAGTTGGTTTGGAGATAAATAGTCATCTCTGCTTTGGCAGCCAAAAGTAATAGGAAACAATGGCGGCAGAGCCAGAACTTTTGTGTCAGTAGGATTGCGCAATTCGCAGGTGATTCTTTAGGACAATATCAATATATATTTTGGTTTCATGATAAATAGTAATGTTTAATGATATTATTTTACTTCAATTATACACTAATACAATAAAGTCCATGATAAAAAGAATTACAAAGATAAATAAACAATCTATAAACTGCAAAATATACTTTTTATTAAATGTAAAATAAATACCAAAATAGAATATTTATAATAACGTCTAAAGTGTTATAAAATTGGGATAGTGTTAGAATAAAATCTTCACACTACACACTAATAAAACTCTAACTATTTTGCACAAGAATTTCTCTCTTTCTTTTCTCTCACAATTTTCTCTAATATTTCTTTCACTAATCTTTCTTTCACAAAATAATGGTGTATTACAAGTTTAGAGAATAGCTCTATTTATAGAGCTCTAATTAGTGGAATACATCATGCCATACATCATCTTCAACTAATCTCAATTAATGGTGTCTCCACTAAATGGTGGACATCCATAAAAATCTTCTAATAATTCACATAAATCCATAATTAGTGGAGCCTTCACTAATTAATGGAGATTCCAATAATTCATAACACTCCCCCTTGGATGTCCATCCATACATAAAGAATATGCCTCGTTAAAACCTTACTAGATAAAAACCCAAGTGGGAAAAAAATCTAGTGAAGGAAAAAGAGTACACTATTCTATATGTCTGTTTATTACTCCCCTGATGAGATGATTCCTTTAAAACCGATGCATACCGATTTTATATCTCAACTTTTCAAATGTTGCAGTCGGTAAAGTCTTCGTGAAAATATCTGCAAGGTTATCACATGACCGAATTTGTAACACATCAATTTCACATTTCTTCTGGAGTTCATGAGTAAAGAAAAATTTTGGTGAAATATGTTTTGTCCGATCTCCTTTAATATATCCTCCTCGTAATTGAGCTATGCAAGCTGCATTGTCTTCATAAAGAGGAGTTGGAATATCTTTGATTGATGATAATCCACAACTTTCTCGGATATAATGAATCATGGATCTTAGCCATACACATTCTCGACTTGCTTCATGAATGGCTATAATTTCAGCATGATTTGAAGAAGTAGTCGCTATAGATTGTTTCGTAGAACGCCATGATATAGCAAAGATTTCCACATGTAAATAGATAGCCCGTTTGAGAACGTGCTTTATGTGGATCAGATAAATAACCAAGATCTCGCATAACCTATCAATGTTGGACTGGTTTTATTTGAATAAAATAATCCGAGATCAATTGTACCTTGGAGATATCGAATGACTTGTTTAATTCCATTCCAATGTCGTCGTGTTGGTGAAGAACTAAATCTTGCTAATAAATTGACAAAGAAAAGCAATATCGTGCCTTGTATTATTAGCAAGATACATCAATGCACCAATTGTATCGAGATATGGTACTTCAGACCAAGGAGTTCTTCATCATTTTCTTGAGGTCTGAAAGGATCTTTATCCACATTTAATGATCGGACGATCATTGGAATACTCAATGGATGTGCTTTGTCCATGTAAAATCTTTTAGCACTTTTGTCAGTATATGTTGATTGATGAATAAATGTTCCACTCTCCAGATGTTCAATTTGTAAACCAAGGCAAAATTTTGGTTTTACCAAAATCCTTGATTTCGAATTCTCTTTTAAATAATCAATTGTTTCTTGGAGCTCTTCAGAGTTCCAATAAGATTAATATCATCAACATATATAGCTAATATCACAAATTTAGAACCAGCATTTCTTAATAAAAACACATGGACATACCTGGTCATTTTTAAATCCCGCTTTCAATAAATATTCACTAAGACGTGTGAACCACATGCGCCCGCATTGCTTCAGGCCATATAATGATTTCGCAACTTGATGGAGTAATTTTCACGAGGATAATGTTTATATGCTTCGTGCATATGAAATCCTTCGGGATTTTCATGTAAACATCATTTTCTAAATTTCCATACAAGTAAGCAAGTGACAACATCTAATAGGCGCATATCTATCTTTTCATGTACTCGCCAAACCGATAAGATATCTGAGTGTAATAGCATCAACAACAGGAGAATAAGTTTCATCATAGTCAATACCCGGTCTTTGTGAAAAACCTTGGGCTACTAATCGCGCTTTATATCGAACGATTTCACTCTTTTCATTGCGCTTTCGCACAAATATCCATTTGTAGCCAACAGGTTTTACACCTTCTCGGTGTTCGGACCGCAGTCCGAAAACTTCACGTTTTGCCGTTGCATTTAATTCCGATTGAATCGCATCTTTCCATTGCAACCAATCTTTTCTATGCCGACATTCATCAACCGATATTGGTTTAGGATCATCATTATCCTGTGTAACATCAAGAGATATATTGTATGCAAATATATTATCAATAACAGCTTTCTATCCGATTCCAACTTCTACCTGAAGTGGTATAATTGATAGAAATTTCAGTGTTACTTTCATCAACTTCTCGGTTCTTTGTCATCAGCTCTCTCTTGGTCTTTATCATTCTTTTCTTCAATATGATCTTCTCGGATCATTTAATCCTCTTTTCTTTCGAGGATTTTTATCTTTAGAACCAAGAGGTCGGCCACGCTTCGGCGTGTTTTTGACTCAAGCAACTATAGGTATAATATTTTGTTCTCACTGGAACTTCAATTCGAATAGGAGCATTTATAGTCTGGAATATGCGATTTTGTAACTCTTCTCGGAGTCAACAAAAGCGTCTCGGCATTTGATTTGCAATGCTTTGCAAATGAATTATCTTTTGAACTTCAAGTTCACATGCGCTTGTGCGCGGATCAAGATAATTTAATGATGTTGTCCAAGCAAGATCCTTTTTATACTGTTTTGGTTCTCCCCTAATTTAGGGAATAATGATTCATCAAAATGACAATCAAGCAAATCTTGTCGTGAATACATCTCCGTCGTGGGTTCAACATACCCGATAATAGAGGGAGAATCATATCCAACGTATATCCCCTTTCTTCTTTGAGGACCCATCTTTGTACGTTGGTTTGGTGCAATTGGAATATATACAAGACACCCAAAAATTCTTAAATGAGAAATATTTGGTTCTCGACCCAAAAGCCAATTGCAAAGGAGAGAATTTATGATAACTAGCTGGTCTTATACGTACAAGTGTTGCAAGCATGTAGAATAGTATGTCCCTAGTGCAGATGTTGGGAGATTTGTTTTCATTAATAATGGTCTAGCAATTAATTGTAATCGTTTAATCAAAGATTCAAGCAAGACCATTTTGTGTGTGAACATGAGCTACAGGATGTTCAACATTAATCTCAATTGACATGCAATATGCATCAAAAGCATGTGATGAAAATTCACCAACATTATCCAAACGGATATTTTTAATGTGATGGTCCGGAAATTGTGCTCGTAATTTAATTATTTGAGCAAGTAATCTCGCAAATGCCAGAGTTGCGAGTAGATAATAAACATACATGTGACCATCGGGATGATGCATCAATTAAGACCATAAAATATTTGAACGGTCCACATGGTGGATCAATAGGTCCACAAATATCTCCGTGAACTGCTTCGAGAAATGTAGGACTTTCAGCTCCTACTTTTACCGGTGATGGTTTAACAATTAATTTTCCTAGGGAACATGCAAGACATGCGAATTTTTCTCGATGTTAATATCCTTTTATTTTTTAAAGGATGACCATGTGTATTCTCAATGATTCTTCTCATCATGGTAGATCCCGGATGACCCAACCGGTCATGCCAAATGCTAAAAGTAATAGGATCAGTAAACTTCTGGTTTACTAGATGATGAATTTCAATTGTACGTATTTTTACAAAATATAGACTAGTAGAAAAAGACGGCAGTTTTTCTAATACCGATTTCTTACCCAAATGCATTTGAGTAATAAAAAGATGCTCAATCCCATTTTCTTCATTTGTTTCAACATGATACCCATTTCTGCGGATATCTTTAAAACTTAATAAATTTTTTCTGGATTTTGAGGAAAATAGTGCCTTATCAATAATAATTGTTGTTCCTTTAGGCAACAATATACTAGCTCTTCCGGAGCCCTCAATTACATTTGCACTACCGTTTATCGTATAAATATTTATTTCTCCCATTTTGAGATCAGAAAAATATTTCTCATTTTTTAGTATGGTGTGTGTAGTTCCACTATCAATAATGCATACATCATCATTAACAACAGCCATCTGAACACAAATATATATATGCAAACGTAAATATTATTAGAATAGAATGAAAATGAAAATACAAAAATATCAAGGTGAGGCTTTAGTTCTTCTGGACACTGCCATCACCAATTAAATGGTCTATCCTACTGTCTGGGTGTTCAAAAAAAATCCGATACATCCATATGAGTAATATTGATATTAAGATCTTCAGGATCAATATCATCATCATCAACATCATTTATTGGATGTTGAGAAAAATTTGCTTCCACATTTTTATTTTTCAATGAAGCTTAATACAATTCAACTAAATGCTTAGTCGCATCTGACGCTTTCGTGACCAATGACCTTTCATGCCACATCTATAACATATATCCTCATGCTTTTCTTCAATTTCTTTTTTTTTTCCTTATGATCTTTTCTGTTCCACTTCAGGTGGCCAGTATTTCTTACAGTTTGATTATGATTGTGATAAGGGAAATATCGAGCGTGTCTATGACCATAACCACGACCACGGCCACGACCATGGCCACGACCACGACTATAACGATGGCTTCTGCTAGAGCCAACAGCATTCACTTCGGAGTGCCGTTGAGCCGATTGATCCGCTTCATGATTTCTCAATAATAACTCATTATTTTTCTCTGCAATGAGGAGGGTAGTAATTAAATCTGTAAATTTTTTATACCCCTTTTCTCAATATTGTTGCTGCAGGACAATATTCGAGGCATGAAAGGTGGAGAATGTCTTCTCCAACATATCTTCGTCAATCACTTTTTCTCAGCATAATTTTAATTGAGATGTAATTTTATACATTGCGGAGCTATATTCATTCACGGTTTTAAAATCTTGCAACCTCGAGTGCAACCATTCATACCGTGCAGTGGGTAGTACGACCATCTTCAGGTGGTCAAATCTTTCTTTTAAATTTACCCACAGGCCATATGGATCTTTTTCGGTAAGATATTCAATTTTTAAATTTTCATCAAGATGACGACGAATAAAAATTAAAGCTTTAGTCTTGTGTTGTGCAGATGCACTATTATTTGCTTGAATAGTTTCACTAAGGCCTTCAGCATTTAGATGCATTTCTGCATCGAGAACCCATGACATATAATTTTTTCCAGAAATATCAAGGGTTACAAATTCGAGTTTCGCGATGTTAGCCATAGAGATCAATAAATGCGTACCTGTCTTCTGGCTTTGGTAACGGCATAAACTCGTGCTTAGTCTTCTGGCTTTTGTACCGGTAGAGACTCGTGCTGATAACGTGTTATAAAATTGGGGTAGTGTTAGAATAAAATCTTCACACTACACACTAATAAAACTCTAACTATTTTGCACAAGAATTTCTCTCTTTCTTTTCTCTCACAATTTTCTCTAATCTTTCTTTCACTAATCTTTCTTTCACAAAATAATGGTGTATTACAAGCTTAGAGAATAGCTCTATTTATAGAGCTCTAATTAGTGGAATACATCATGCCATACATCATCTTCAACTAATCTCAATTAATGGTGTCTCCACTAAATGGTGGACATCCATAAAAATCTTCTAATAATTCACATAAATCCATAATTAGTGGAGCCTTCACTAATTAATGGAGATTCCAATAATTCATAACATAAAGACCATTAACTTCCCCCTCTTTTTTTTTCTTTCATTTGCATTTAGTTTATTTTCCTAGTTATTTCTAAAATAAATGCCTAAATTTAATGTTTGTTAACTGAGTTTTAAAAATTTTTTAAGGGTCGACCCTCTAATTGACAGCCTCTCCGTTCTAAGTCGACCTTCTGACTGACAGCCTCTCTGTTCTCAGAAACTGTCAATTAGGCAAATCCTGCCATTTCACCAAGCACTCCCTGTCTTTGTAGGTGTTGCCTCGGTTGGTCCTCGAGCATCCCTTGATATTCATTTTGTGTCTTATAGACTACAAAATGAATAATCATTTCTAAATTTCTTTTAGCAAGCAAAAATGTAATGCATATATTGGTTTGCACCGTTAGCGAGAACCTCAGATGCACATCAGATAATCCAACAGCCAAACACTAATTGACAAGCAAAACCTCATCTTCCAGTAATACATAGACCTATTAGAAGCCAATATTTCAGTGGGCTGTACATATTTTTAGCTTAGAAACTATGAAAATTAGAAAATGATAAATTGTTCGTAAATTTATTCCAATCATTAAATATATAATAAATTATTCGTAAATTTATTCCATAGTCCATCGAATGAACAATTGTAATAATTTTCGCTTTTGTACTTTAATTAGTTACTATTTTGTATAGAGATTTGTAAATTACATGAGACAAAGGCATATATAATTTTTACTAACTTATTTATGCATTGTAATGTATTCTATCAAGATGTGGATGGACCCCCACGCCAAAATACACAAATTCTATGGGTATTTTGCCATTTCAATGGTTCTTGTGCCCCCACTGAATTGGCTATGGCTCCGCTACCGGGAAAGAAGGAGAATGGTAAATGGTGAAGCTGTGGGCTTAGTTTCTTGTGGTTTAACTTGGTGGTTCAAATAGAATTTTAGCGAACAACTAAATGCTAGTACTTTGGGGTTTTTTTTTTTTTTAATACATTACAGAGGCTGGATATAGATTGAGATCAAGACAGTTCATTTTTCAATTAAATTATCGTTTTTGTCACTTAATAATTTAATCATATATATGTCAATAGTATAAAAGTTTATATGTGTCTTAATATTTTAAAATAATTTTGTATATAGTCTCTAAATTTATTTTTTCAAAAAAAAAAAAACTTGAAACTCATACTATCTTAATTAATCTTTATTTGACTCGGACTAAAATATCTATTCAATAAAATCAAACTTCTTGTAATGGTAAAATTTTGAATTACATTGGCTTGGAACTTGGAACTTGGAAGATAAATTAAACTAATTGGATTGGGAAGGCGTGGTTCGCTTCACTTGATTGGTATGATTGAATTTTCCAAACTTGATCAATTCATCTGCCTAACTTCTTTTGTCTTGGCTCAGGATATAGAAGAAAGACAGACAGATGTATGCTATGGATTTATGCAACCCCTGAATTGGACCGTTAGGCGAAGGTACGAAAAGGTTGGACAAGAAAGAAGAGTCCAGTGTTCAAAATATGACCATCAATCTAAATTCATGTATGGTTTTTGTATTATGACAAAAATGGCATTTCATCTTAACTGCTTTGAGACAAGCACAAGTATTCTGGACAATCAACTCCTCATTGGTCAAGTGATATTTAGAGAGAACAATCGTCACGATAAATTCCTCCAAATTTATATGCGTCTTATTATTTTAAATTTTAATTAAACCTTCTATCTATTTTTAATGATTCATCAAGATTTGACCGTTTGAGTAAATTGATATGCAATAAAAAAATAAAAATTCTCTAGGACAAAATTATCATCTTGATTCATCTATAATGAATTTTTAACAAATTGATGTGCCACAACTAAGAAGAAACGAGAAAGAGAGGAAAAGAGGGAGGGAGGGGGGGGGGGGCGGGGGGTAGTGGGGAAAAATGAAATAAGTAAAATTACTCATTTATCTCAGATTATTATTTTTTGGGTATAGAAAGTCTTAATTACGTGCTATTTTTGATGGAACAAGTTGAAATTAACCCTACCCATTCAATCATACTCATATCAGTTAGGTTTTAATGATAAGCCTCGTTTTGCCTTTCAGCTTTGTGAGTTCCTTTCAAAAGGGGCAATGGATAATTCATGTGAACGCCCTTGCTTTTGTCAACATTTCTTAACAGAGACACACTTGATTTCGGCTTAGAGTAAAAAAATTTAAAATATTTAAAGAAGAGAAGTAAACTTATAAGTAAATAGAGAAATCTCATATCAATTTGGTTGCAGATAAATCTAGAAAGGTACTAAATTGTGAAGGCAATAGTTCTATCTCCATAGCAACAAACCTTCTCCTTTAGTTTTGTAAAGGTTGAGAAGTAAATGATATTAAAAGATACAAGTATAATTATTTAACATTTTTTAATAATTAAAATAATAAATAAAATAGATATTGTAGTAAATTGAATATAATAGTTTATTTATTTATTTATTTTACTCTAACTAAATAAGAGGAGGGCAAATCCAATTTAATTCCAATTTACTTCTCCCTAATAGTAGTAAAGGTCCCACTCTCCTTCTTCCCTTATGAACCAAACAAAGTGTAACATGAATCCATCGAAAGTGTGCAATTTAAAGGTATTCCTGTATAATTCACTTTATAATGAAACTAGAATATAAAACTTTCTGGACTTCATTATTTTTTATGCCTCCCCTTCTTTCATTTTGCCAATCAGTCTAAGTCTCTAAGACCTTATTCTTATAAAATGTAATTTACTCTCTTCTATGTCACGAAAACCAGAAAGATAAGTTTGTTACTAGGATAATCATCATCTATGCAGTGAAGACTTAGAAAAATCAACACATAAGACAATTCCACATTACCAAATTTCGAAGAATTGAAGTGGAGGCCTGACTAAATTCTTGCAACAGTATATACCTGGCATCTTTGCGCAATTCCAAGTACATCAAGCCAAGAATATCACCGTCTTTGAACTTTCTTTGCTGAATTTAAGGCGCAGCCAATCACCTATAAAAGCCCCAAGCTATTGCCTTGGAAAGTCACGCAAACTTAACACTAAAGTCTTTCTCCTACTTGATTAAGTCCATAACACCATGAAGCTCCCCAAAATTGTCCCTGTTCTAGCTCTACTTTTCTTGAGTTCATTCATTGCCTTCACTAGTGCTGCAACTTTTGATATCACAAACCGCTGCAGCGACACGGTTTGGGCGGCTGCCTCTCCTGGAGGTGGTAGGCGACTTGACCCGGGCCAATCTTGGAGGCTTGATGTAGCCCCAGGAACCGTCCGGGCACGCATCTGGGGTCGAACCAATTGCAACTTTGATGCAAACGGTCAAGGCCAGTGTCAGACAGGGGACTGTGGAAGATTAGAATGCCAAGGTTATGGTAAAGCTCCAAATACCCTAGCTGAATTTGCTCTGAACCAGCCTAATAACTTGGACTACATTGATATCTCCAACGTGGATGGATTCAACATTCCAATGGAGTTTAGCTCCGTCACACCGTGCCGGGTTATACGGTGCACGGCACCAATTGTTCAGGAGTGCCCTGCTCAGCTAAGAACACCCGGTGGCTGCAACAATCCGTGTACTGTTTATAACACCAATGAGTACTGCTGCACCAATGGACCTGGAAGCTGTGGACCGACCGATTTGTCTAGGTTTTTCAAGACAAGGTGCCCAGATGCTTACAGCTATCCTCAGGATGATCGTACAAGTTTGTTTACTTGCCCTAGTGGCACCAATTATAGAGTTGTGTTCTGCCCATGAAGAACACGTTCCTTGATCCCTACAAGTCTTCATATAGCTAAGAGAACCATGAAAACTTGGATTAAGAAATAAATGCGTAGATGAACCTTCATGTAATGATTTACTGGTATTATGAATAAATTCGTGCGCAAACACCATTGTGCTCTCTCTCTCTCTATCTATCTCTCGCTCACATAATAGACTGATCTTGGATACATTGTCAAGGTAGAAGTTTCTCACACGACCATGTTTACATTATTGCCGTGTGTATTAGAGAATGATTCGCTAAAATGTTAGAAGTGATTATGTGGCAATACTTTACAATTTCCTCCGTTTGACAAAAGAGTCCACATCTGTTTTCGTTAACTTTGACCACTCCTTTAAATCAGCATATTCTTTGTATAAACCGTGTGCACGAAATTCAAGGCCCGGTAAAAATTTTCTTTTGAAAGATAAATTCCATTTTTAACAGAGATCGAGAAGCATAGGAAAGGTATTCATTTAGTCAAATTTGAAATTTTCAAAACTCTAATGAGATTTCTTTGATAAAATTGAAATTTAATAATTTTAAATTTTAAATAATAAAATTTCAAAATTAAGTGTGAAAATTAAAATTTAAAAGTTAAATTAATTATAATTTATTTTTATATTATATTTTATTATTATTTAGATTAAATATAAAATATTATTATTATTTAGATGAGTATTTAGGATATTTAAAATTTAAATTTAAATAATTTTTATTTCATTTAAAATTTATAAAAAAAATTTAATAGGTGTTAATTAATTTTTTTTTTAGAAGAGAAGGGGAAAGGGGATAAGAAAAAATGATGGGACATAACTCAATATCGAATTCGAAATTTACGTTTCAAACAATAACTCTCCTACTTTTAAGATAAGTTGTTACCAACACGTCTTAATTAATTATTAAGTGATAATAAAAACTTTATTATCAAACGCACTTAATTAACTAAATATTTAATATTATCTGTTATCAAATGTACTTAAGTATTTAATTAATTAATTTTAAAGATTTAATTGATAGTTTATTTGGTAATTCAAATACTTAAAATTAATTAATTAAGTACTTATTGCATTAAGTGTATTTGATAATAGATAATATTAAATATTTAATTAATTAAGTATATTTAATAACAAAATTTTATTATCATTTAATTGATTATGATATACTGAAATAATATTATAAATTTTAAGTGAACTAAAATTTACTAAAATTTAAAATTTGAATATATTAAATCCTTGTTATTATGAATTATTGGAATCTTTATTAATTAGTGGAGGCTCCACTAATTATGGATTTATGTGAATTATTAGAAGATTTTTATGGATGTCCACCATTTAGTGGAGACACCACTAATTAAGATTAGTGGAAGATGATGTATGCCATGATGTAATCCATTAATTAGAGCTCTATAAATAGAGCTATTCTCTAAGCTTGTAACACACCATTATTTTGTGAAAGAAAGATTAGTGAAAGAAATATTAGAGAAAATTGTGAGAGAAAAGAAAGAGAGAAATTCTTGTGCAAAATAGTTAGAGTTTTATTAGTGTGTAGTGTGAAGATTTTATTCTAACACTACCCTAATTTTATAACACGTTATCAGCACGAGTCTCTACCGGTACAAAAGCCGAAGACTAAGCACGAGTTTACGCAGTTACCAAAGCCGGAAGACAGTACGCATTTATTGATCTCTATGGCTAACATCGCGAAACTCGAATTTGTAGCCCTTGATATTTCGGAAAAAATTATATGTCATGGGTTCTCGATGCGAAATGCATCTAAATGTCGAAGGCCTTAGTGAAACTATTCAAGCAAATAATAGTGCATCCGCACAACACAAGGCTAAAGCTTTGATTTTTATTCGTCGTCATCTCGATGAAAATTTGAAAATGGAATATCTTACCGAAAAAGATCCATATGGCCTATGGGTAAATTTAAAAGAAAGATTTGACCACTCGAAGATGGTCGTACTACCTACTCGCACGGTATGAATGGTTGCACCCGAGGTTGCAAGATTTTAAAACCGTAAATGAATATAGCTCCGCAATGTATAAAATTACATCTCAATTAAAATTATGCGGAGAAAAAGTGATCGATGAAGATATGTTGGAGAAGACATTCTCCACCTTTCATGTCTCGAATATTGTCCTGCGACAACAATATCGAGAAAAGGGGTATACAAAATTTACGATTTAATTACTCGCCCTCCTCGTTGCGAGAGAAAAATAATGAGTTATTATTGAGAAATCATAAAGCTGGACCAATCGGCTCTACAAGACTCTCAAGTGAATGTCGTTGGCTCCAGCAGAAGTCATCGTTATAGTCGTGGTCGTGGCCGTGGCCGTGACCGTGGTCGTGGTTATGGTCGTAGACACGATCGATATTTCCCTTATCACAATTATAATCAAACCGTGAGAAATACCGCCACCGAAGTGGAACAGAAAAGATCAAAAGGGAAAATAAAAAGAAATTGAAGAAAAGCATGGGGATATATGTTATAGATGTGGCATGAAAGGTCATTGGTCACGAAACCGTCAGTACGGCTAAGCATTTAGTTGAATTGTATCAAGCTTCATTGAAAAATAAAAATGTGGAAGCAAATTTTTCTCAACATCCAATATATAATGCTGAGGATGACGATAGTGATCCTGAAGATCTTAATATCAATATTACCCATATGGATGTATCGGATTTTTTGAATACCCGGACGGTAGGATAGACCATTTAATTGGTGATGGCGAGTGTCCAAAAGAACTAAAGCCTCACCTTGATATTTTTGTATTTTCATTTTCATTCTATTCTAATAATATTTACGTTTACATATATATATTTGTGTTCGGATGGTCTGTTATTAATGATGATGTATGCATTATTGATAGTGGAACTACACACACCATACTAAAAAATGAGAAATATTTTTCCGATCTCAAAATGGGAGAAATAAATATTTATACGATAAACGGTAGTGCAAATGTAATTGAGGGCTCCGGAAGAGCTAGTATATTGTTGCCTAAAAGAACAACAATTATTATTGATAAGGCACTATTTTCCTCAAAATCCGGAAGAAATTTATTGAGTTTTAAAGATATCCGAGAAATGGGTATCATGTTGAAACAAATGAGGAAAATGAGATTGAGCATCTTTTTATTACTCAAATGCATTTGGGTAAGAAATTGGTATTAGAAAAACTGCCGTCTTTTTCTATCTGGTCTATATTTTGTAAAAATACGTACAATTGAAATTCATCATCTAGTAAACCGAAGTTTACTCGATCCTATTACTTTTAGCATTTGGCATGACCGGTTGGGTCATCCGGGATCTACCATGATGAGAAGAATCATTGAGAATACACATGGTCATCCTTTAAAAAATAAAAGGATATTAACATCAGAAAAATTCGCATGTACTCGCATGTTCCCTAGGAAAATTAATTGTTAAACCATCACCAGTAAAAGTAGGAGCTGAAAGTCCTACATTTCTCGAACGGATTCACGGAGATATTTGTGGACCTATTGATCCACCATGTGGACCGTTCAAATATTTTATGGTCTTAATTGATGCATCATCCCGATGGTCACATGTATGTTTATTATCTACTCGCAACTCTGGCGTTTGCGAGATTACTTGCTCAAATAATTAAATTACGAGCACAATTTCCGGACCATCACATTAAAAATATCCGTTTGGATAATGTCGGTGAATTTTCATCACATGCTTTTGATGCATATTGCATGTCAATTGGGATTAATGTTGAACATCCCGTAGCTCATGTTCACACACAAAATGGTCTTGCTTGAATCTTTGATTAAACGATTACAATTAATTGCTAGACCATTATTAATGAAATCAAATCTCCCAACATCTCGCTCGGGGACATGCTATTCTATATGCTTGCAACACTTGTACGTATAAGACCAGACTAGTTATCATAAATTCTCTCCTTTGCAATTGGCTTTTGAGTCGAAACCAAATATTGCTCATTTAAGAATTTTTGGGTGTGTCGTATATATTCCAATTGCACCAAACCAACGTACAAAGATGGGTCCTCAAAGAAGAAAGGAGATATACGTTGGATATGATTCTCCCTCTATTATCGGGTATGTTGAACCCCCGACGGAGATGTATTCACGAGCAAGATTTGTCGATTGTCATTTTGATGAATCATTATTCCCTAAATTAGGGGAGAACCAAAACAAGCATAAAAAGGATCTTGCTTGGACAACATCATTAAATTATCTTGATCCGCGCACAAGCGCATGTGAACTTGAAGTTCAAAAGATAATTCATTTGCAAAGCATTGCAAATCAAATGCCGGACGCTTTTGTTGACTCCGGAAGAGTTACAAAATCGCATATTCCAGACTATAAATGCTCCTATTCGAATTGAAGTTCCAAGCAGAACAAAATATTATACCTATAGCTGCTGAGTCAAAAACACGCCGTAAGCGTGGCCGACCTCTTGGTTCTAAAGATAAAAATCCTCGAAAGAAAAGAGGATTAAATGATCCGGAAGATCATATTGAAGAAAAGAATGATAAAGACCAAGAGAGAACTGATGATAAAGAACCGTGAAGTTGATGAAAGTAACACTGAAATTTCTATCAATTATACCACTTCCGGTAGAAGTTGGAATCGAATAGAAACTCGTTATTGATAATATATTTGCATACAATATATCTCTTGATGTTACACAGGATAATGATGATCCTGAACCAATATCGATTGATGAATGTCGGCATAGAAAAGATTGGCTGCAATGGAAAGATGCGATTCAATCGGAGTTAAATGCACTCGGCAAAACGTGAAGTCTTCGGACTGCAGTCCGAACACCAGAAGGTGTAAAACCTGTTGGCTACAAATGGATATTTGTGCGAAAGCGCAATGAAAAGAGTGAAATCGTTCGATATAAAGCGCGATTAGTAGCCCAAGGTTTTTCACAAAGACCAGGTATTGACTATGATGAAACTTATTCTCCTGTTGTTGATACTATTACACTCCGATATCTTATCAGTTTGGCAGTACATGAAAAGATAGATATGAGCCTATTAGATGTTGTCACTGCTTACTTGTATGGAAATTTAGAAAATGATGTTTACATGAAAATCCCTGAAGGATTTCATATGCCGAAGCATATAAACATTATCCTCGTGAAAATTACTCCATCAAGTTGCGGAAATCATTATATGGCTCGAAGCAATCTGGACGCATGTGGTTCACACGTCTTAGTGAATATTTATTGAAAGCGGGATTTAAAAATGACCAGGTATGTCCATGTGTTTTTATTAAGAAATCTTGTTCTAAATTTGTGATATTAGCTATATATGTTGATGATATTAATCTTATTGGAACTCTCGAAGAGCTCCAAGAAACAATTGATTATTTAAAAAGAGAATTCGAAATCAAGGATTTTGGTAAAATCAAATTTTGCCTTGGTTTACAAATTGAACATTTGGAAAGTGGAACATTTATTCATCAATCAACATATACAGCAAAAGTGCTAAAAAGATTTTACATGGACAAAGCACATCCATTGAGTATTCCAATGATCGTGCGATCATTAAATGTGGATAAAGATCCTTTCTGACCTCAAGAAAATGATGAAGAACTCCTTGGTCCTGAAGTACCATATCTCAGAGTGCAATTGGTGCATTGATGTATCTTGCTAATAATACACGACTCGATATTGCTTTTGCTGTCAATTTATTAGCAAGATTTAGTTATTCACCAACACGACGACATTGGAATGGAATTAAACAAGTCCTTCGATATCTCCAAGGTACAATTGATCTCGGATTATTTTATTCAAATAAAACCAGTCCAACATTGATAGGTTATGCGAGATGTCTGGTTATTTATCTGATCCACATAAAGCACGTTCTCAAACGGGCTATCTATTTACATGTGGAAATACTGCTATATCATGGCGTTCTACGAAACAATCTATAGCAGACTACTTCTTCAAATCATGCTTGAAATTATAGCCATTCATGAAGCAAGTCGAGAATGTGTATGGTTAAGGTCCATGATTCATTATATCCGAGAAAGTTGTGGATTATCATCAATCAAAGGTATTCCAACTCCTCTTTATGAAGACAATGCAGCTTGCATAGCTCAATTACGAGGAGGATATATTAAAGGAGATCGGACAAAACATATTTCACCAAAATTCTTCTTTACTCATGAACTCCAGAAGAAAGGTGAAATTGATGTGCTACAAATTCGGTCATGTGATAACCTCGCAGATATTTTCACGAAGATTTTACCGACTGCAACATTTGAAAAGTTGAGATATAAAATCGGTATGCGTCGGTTTAAAGATTTAAAGGAATCATCTCATCAGGGGGAGTAATAAATGGACATATAGAATAGTGTACTCTTTTTCCTTCACTAGATTTTTTTTCCCACTGGGTTTTTATCTAGTAAGGTTTTAACGAGGCATATTCTTTATGTAATGGATGGACATCCAAGGGGGAGTATTATGAATTATTGGAGTCTTTATTAATTAGTGGAGGCTCCACTAATTATGGATTTATGTGAATTATTAGAAGATTTTTATGGATGTCCACCATTTAGTGGAGACACCACTAATTAAGATTAGTGGAAGATGATGTATGCTATGATGTAATCCACTAATTAGAGCTCTATAAATAGAGCTATTCTCTAAGCTTGTAACACACCATTATTTTGTGAAAGAAATATTAGAGAAAATTGTGAGAGAAAAGAAAGAGAGAAATTCTTGTGCAAAATAGTTAGAGTTTTATTAGTGTGTAGTGTAAAGATTTTATTCTAACACTACCCTAATTTTATAACACTTGTATAATTATTAATATTTTTATATCTAATTAAAATTATAATAAAATAAAATATAAAAATAAATTATAATTAATTCATATTTCATATCTTAAAATTCAGTCTTCAAACTTTAATTTTCAAAATTAAATATTTAAATATTCAGATTCAATATTTAAAATTTAAATTTATTAAATCGGTTCTGAATTATCAAATAGGCCCTAACGCACTATCAAAGCTCTAAATCTTTCTTAACAACAGATATCTTGAAAAAAAAATCAACACCTTCATCTTCCAAATGCAAATCATAAGAGCACTAGAAATTGTCCAATGATAAGGTCCTGCAATTTAATGTTTCACTATTGAATAGCCAATGAATAAATTAATCAGGCTGTTGCAGAAATAATAATGCAAGAAAAAATTGATGCCAATGAAAATCTAGATATATGCAAAAATGATTACAGGTGTACTCAAGTCGAGTTGATTTGAACTTTAAAATAATTGAATTAAATTAATATTTTTTTAAAAAAATTCAAATTGAAACTCAAGTTTGATTCAAGTTTAAATCAATGCTCAAGTTTGACTCGCTAAAAATATCCCAAAGTTTAAATTCGATTAGAAATAGAGAAAGGCTAATTAATTGCAATATCAAACCCTAAACCCACCTATTTATACTCTAATCTAATTAAACGGGTTGGACAAGACAGCAAGGGGCAATCGACCTGTGCCTTCTGCTATCACTACAGACTTCATTAAAAATTATTTTGGGGTCGAACTCCAAAAATTTAGATCAAACCATAAATAGTTCAAGCCAACCAACAATTCTCCCCCTTAATTTGAATTATCCAAGCTACCAAAAAAACAATAATACTTCCATACCATCCGTGCCCTAATGGGTCTCATGCCATGCGAACATTCATCTAGTCCAAGTTATATTAGAACTTCTTTTCGAGCAACGACTTTGTTAACATATCTATTAGATTGTTAGTTGTGACTATCTTCTCCATAGAAAATAATTTATCTTCTCTAACATCCCAAACAAAATTCAATCTGGTATCAATGTATTTTGATCTTTCAAGATAGATTAGATTCTTAGCCACAAATCTAATGTATTTTAACTATCACAATAAACGATAGGTCTTTATATATCCAAATTCAAGTTATTAATAAGACCATAGAACCATGTACCTTCTTTAACCCCTTCTATCAATGACATGTATTCCACTTCAATGGTAGGCTGAACAACCATATATTAAAATGTTGTTTTCTAACTAAATAGCACATCCAAAGAATGTATAGATATAACATATCAAAGATCTCCAACATATCAAATATCTCCTTTTCATAAGGTCTCTATTATAGTTAGACTCTACATAACCAACAAAAACACTAGTAGAATCATTAGTATCATAAATCGACAAATTAATAGCAGTAGTAGTACCTTTCAATATCACATAATCTATTTAATTGCCTCCCACTGAGCTTTACTTGGATTGCTTATAAACCTACTTACCACACTCATAGCATAAGCTAAATCTGGCCTAATGCACACTATGGCATACCTTCTAATAGCACTAGAGTATAGAACTCTATTCATTTAATTCCTCTCTTTATTTGTATTAGATAATGTACTATCATCAAGTTTAAAGTGTATTGACAAAAGAGTACTAACCGTTTTAGAATATTCCATTTGAAAAGATAACAACAACATTTTAATGTAGTTTTGCTGAGATACATGCAATATTCCCGCTTTCCATCTTTCCAAATTTTCATGTCTAAAATCTCATTGGCTATACCTAAATCCTTCACCTCAAACTCATTGTTTCACAAAATCTTTAAATTGTTAATTTTTGCTTTATTCTTAGTTGCAATCAACATGTCATTCACATATAGAAACAATTATACAATGGAACCGTTTGATTGCCTTTTAGAATAAACACAATTATCAAAAGAATTTCAAATAAAGTCATTATAAATCATAAATTTATTAAACCTCTTATACCACTACTTTAGAGAGTATATTTGAATTTATTAAGCAAACACATATGATCTTTCTTTTTAAAGTCAAGACATCCGTATGCCTATGATATATAAATATGCTCAACTAGTCCTATATGACAAAGTAGTTTTCACATCGAGTTGTTCTAACTTAAAATCTAATATATTCACCATGGTTAGGAGACCATGAATAGTCTTATACTTCACAAATAATAAGAATAATACATGATAATCAATTTCCTACTTTGATGAAAAAGACCTTTTGCCACAAGCCTTACATTGAATCTAGCTAGTTCAACCTGAGAAATGCTTTCTTTCTTCTTGAACACTCATTTGTATCCTGCTGGTTTCACACCCTTTGGTAATGGTGCTAGATCTAATATTTTACTGTTTGTAAGTGACTTCATCTCCTTATTTATAACAATTAATCATTATGCAACTTCTTTACCCTATACTACCTCTTCGTTTGACTTTAGTTCATTAGAATCAATATTCTCTACAACTGGCCAAGCATGCACAATAGAAATTAATTAGTATCAATAATATCAATAGAATCTACATGCCTTAGTTGCTTTCTAATTCCCTCTTTACTCTCCTTATTGCTATATAATTCTTGTTCTTGCACATCTATGGCTAATCTATAGGGATTTTATTCATTCTTCTTGGAGTTTCATTATCAAACTCCATCTTAAGGTTTTGCAAGATCACCAAGCTCCTTTCTCTAGCCAATCATAGTAGACTCATCAAAAAGTAATATCTACATTAATGATACATTTCGGAGTTGAAACTTTTTCAATAGACCACAATCTATACCCTTTAATTAATTCCAATAGCATACTTTAGAAATATGCATTTCATTGCTCTAGGATCCAATTTTTTGTCATTAATATGAACACACTAGGACAACCAAATATACACAAGCTAGAATAATCAGATGGAAAACTGACCATACCTTTTGAGGAGTCTTAAAATTAATTACAGTTGATGGAGATCTATTTACTAGATAATAAGCAGTATTAATTATCCAAAATTGCTTTGAAAGTCCATCATTTAATCGCATACATTGAGCGTATTGTAGAAGTGTTTAGTACATGCATTATGTAATTCCATTCCACTTTGGTATATGTCACACAAAGCAATGCCTTATTATACCTTCTTTCTTGCGAAACTGATCATATGGTGCATTACAAAATTCTAACTCATTATCTGTTTTAATTGTCTTGACTTATTTTTTAGTCTGTTTTTCAACTATAATCTTTGACTTCTTGAACCACCCAAATGCCTTATCCTTTAATTTTAGAAAATATAACCGAACTTTTTTATAGTAGTCATATAAAATAACTCCATGTGCTATGAAATTCAACTAGAAAGAGATCCCACAAATTTAATAAATATACTTAAGAATACCAATAGCTATGTGCCTGCTAGAACTAAACTTGACCTGACGTTGCTTGCCTATAACATCAGTTTTACAAAATTTTAGTTTCTCTATTTTTGTCCTATTTAACAATCCCTATTTACTCAATATTGCAAGCCCCCTTCTCACTCATATAACCCAATATGTGATGCCATGGCTCTGTACAATCATCATGCTGCTATAAAGAATGAGAGATTGCCTCAATTCACATCATTGAGTTTCCCATGAAGATATAAATTCCATATTTTAATTTATTGTTCATTATTATTAAAGCATCCTTTGAAATATTAATTTGGTCATCTCCAGAGGAATAAAGATACCCATGTTTATCAAAAGCATCCAAATAAGTTAAATTTTTTAGGTTTGGAACATATCAAGCATAAAGTATATATATATATATATATATATATATATATATATATATATATATATATATATATATATTCGGACCATTCCATCATTCATCTTAATTAGCATAGGACCAATACCATTAACATTGAGTTCCTTATCATCATTCAATTTCATACTACCATTCCACTCCTTAAAAAAAGTAAATAGATTCTTCACAAATTTTATGTGATGAGATGCACCAATATCCATGACCTAAGTATATATACATCGAACCTAAAGTACTAACATCAAAACATCACTACTTTCTCATTTATCAGAACTATTCTAAACTACGCCTGAGCCATTTTGAACTACAACTGCACTACCATAACCATTGATTCTTTCTTTTTCTTTTTTTTTTCACTTAGTCATTCTTTTTTTTTCCATGCCTCTTTTCCTTTATAATTAAAACAACGTTTGCTAGACTTCAATTTCGAACGTGACTTACTCCTAGTCTCACCATTCCTTTCCTTATTCCTGATCCTACTAACAACTAGACTAGCATTTGAGCTATCTTTATTTGAACCACAAATCTTTTTTTTTTTTCCAACTTCTTAGACTATATAGCATCTTTCATTTTGCTACAGAAATGCCATACCTATCATACTACATAGTATTAATATAATTCTTATATGAATTAAGCAAAGGATATAAAAGAATGATAACTTGATCCTCATAATCAATTTTAAGTCCAACATTTTGTAACTTTATCATGATTCGGTTAAAATTATCAAGATAAATATTTTATATACATATTTTTTGACATTCACATGGTACAAATGCTGTTTTTGATATAGACGGTTCATTATTTTTTTTTTTTGAAAATTTATTTTCTAACTTTTTCTATAACCCTACAACAATTGTTTTATTAACAACCTATCTCAAGACTTTGCCAGTCAAACTCAATAGAATCACACTATGTGCTTTTGTTAAAATCTAGCATTTTCTATGCCTTCCATCCCTCAGGCAATTTTATTCTCCATCTAATGCTATCACACATTCCTACTGAACTAGAAAAGCCCTCGTCTTCCACAAAATGAAATTATTTGTTTCGTCTAATTAATTTATCAATATCAAACTTTGTGGGATGACATATGAATTAGCAAACAAAGTCCTACATACCCAAATTTGAATAGAAAATTGTTAGCATCCAAGCTCTAACACCACTTGTAGAGGAAACAACAATAATAAAAAGAATTAAAAATAAAAAAATAAAGATTATACAGGATTTATGTAATTTGGTCAATGTGACCTATTAGCCTATCCCTTCCATCACCACTAAAAATCTCATTCAAAATTCTTTCTGATTCGAGTTCCCAAAATTTTTTGTTGGGTCACAATTCGAATCAGACCATAAACAATTCAAAGCAATCAAGAAAAACTTAAAAAGAAGAACAAAAATTGGAAATTACTCTTTGAATTGAACATGATCCTTGGTAGAAGAATGCTCGCTGCCTTTTACTAACAAATTACTGGAAACCCCTTTTATTGACAAGCTCTGCAAGTAAATTTTGTTGAATTCAAGTTCATATGGAACTTCAGAGTCAAGGATGAATCCTAATGGGAAAAAATTACTCATCCATTTTTTGCCACTGCACAAACGCTTTAATAGCTTTTTTCGCTTCATTTATCTTGCAATCAAAAACCTCATCATGGTTGAGTCTCCTCTCAGATCAATGGGCTATGGTAGAATATAGTTTTTCTTTTCCTCTTCTCCGAAAAAAAGAAAAGAATGTAGAGTTAAAAAGAAAAAGAAAATAGAAAGGGGTTTATTGCAAAATACCCCTGTTAAGTTAGTGGCGTAAGCAGTTTAATCTCTCTTTAAAAAAAAAATAGTGCATTTATTGGAGATGTGTGTGGAGAAAAATAGAATAATGTTTGAGTGTCATGCTAGAGGAGTACTATACTTGAGCTATCTTATAACAATTGAAATGTCCCTTAAGATAAAAGAAAAAGGGTGAAGTGACATCAGAAAAGGGGGGGGGAGACAAGAAGAAATGGTAAAGAACATTTGTGTGGTCTATTTTGTTTGATTTCTTCAGTCTTTTGCACCTATTTATTTATAGGTACTGGGGATGAGAAAATAAGAAAACAAAATAAAAAGGTTAGACATGTTTAGGAAAGGTAATAAGTTCAAGAAATTAGATAGATTTAAGAGAATCAGGACACAAAACAAAGAATAAAATATTTTGGACAGTTTTAGTAGAATCATATACTAAAATATGATAATTTCAACGTAAAATATTTTTAAAATATGTCAAAATTCTTACACCCCCTAACCCTAATATTGGTTGACCATTTGTAAAAAATTCAAAGAGCTGATGTCAATCGCATGTGGGTTGTAAATTTTCTTCAATTTCTCACCATTATTGACGGTTAAAATTTAAGACAAAATAGCCCCAATTCTTCTTTTTTTATTTTCTTGATGAAAAGCTTTTTTTTTTCAAGGAACTAAATTATTCTTTTGTTCAAATCCAACCATTTCTGAAGACCTTTTTCTTCGTAAACATAGCCAGTCATTCTTCTTCTTCCGAACCTCATTATTCTTAATTCAATCAATATTTAGTTGAGGGAAAAAAAATCTACAGAATTTTCATAGTTTTGAAAAAGCTACCAAAATGTCTAAAAAATCCTCCTATTCTGCCAAGACCCTCTCAAGATGGCAGATGTATAATGCAATGAAATTGATGTTACTATGCAAGAAGAGCACCGTTATGCACTTCATGGAAAAATGAGAATCTTCGAAGAAAATTCTATGGATGTGCAAATTATAGGGTAAACATTCTGTAATATGCTACTTGTAATTTATGCAATTTACTAATTAAACTCTTAAAACCAAGTTACATTTTCTAAATGCAGAATGGAAATGCATGCAACTTTTTCTGATGGATGATCACTCTAAAGAATGCATCAAATAAAAGAATTTAGAGAAAATTTATTGGCGGAGATTAAAGATCTATGGCACAAGGTACAAGGGTTAGAATAAGAAAATGAAAAGCTGCAAATATGATATAAAATACTAAATAACCTAAACAAGATATGTTCTAAGCATAATGATGGGAAATCAAATCTAATGAATTTATCGTGAATGCTACTAATTAAATAACAAGTTACATTGCTTATCTCTTATTCATGCCATGACTATTGTTAGCCCTAATAGCATTTTCCTGTGTTTTGACTTATAGCAAATATTGATGAGGACTAACTTGTATGATCTCTATGTGATAGAACATATTTGACCCTAGTTCTTTCAAAAGGACAAGGGTTAGAATAAGAAAATGAAAAGCTACAAATATGATATAAAATACTAAATAACCTAAATAAGATATGTTCCAGGCCTAATGATGGGAAATCAAATCTAATGAATTTATCATGAATGCTACTAATTAAATAACAAGTTACATTGCTTATCTCTTATTCATGCCATGACTATTGTTAGCCCTAAGGGCATTTTCCTATATTTTGACTTATGACAAACATTGATGAGGACTAACTTGTGTGACCTATATGTGATAAGATATGTTTAACCCTAATTCTTTCAAGGCATACAAATAAAGTTGCTAAGTAGCTCTTAAGGAAATGAAAACTAAAGTGGTGATTAATCAAGTACATCTTCAATTTAAGAACTCATAAGATCATGAAGTCTTTGAGAAAGAACTTTAAATTAAGAATCGTTTGTTAAGGTATACTGTGTAAATTTTTATGTTTTCTTTACCTTATGAGTTAATTTATTTCTACCTTGAAGCACACAAGTAAAAAAAATTTAAAATGTTAAGTCTTTAGAATTTTGAATTGAGTAGTTTGAATGACTCTGCATCCAAAAGTTTCGTCCAAAACTCTGTGAACAGTGTCAAATCATTTCTGCCTAAAAATGTGTCATTTTGGACTTACTTTTTGGATGCACCCTCGTCCGATCCTTGAGTCCAAAACTCTTGAATATCTGACATCGTAAAATTAGCCATTTCTAGTCGTTGGAGTTTTACTTTTTGCTTCTATAAAAGCCTTCAAAACTCGATTTTAAAATAGATTTTTGTGCTATCTTTCTCAGAAACACTCTTACACTTTAGAATATAAAAATATCCCTTTTCATTGTGTTTCAAAGCGAAATCAAATTGTTTCAAAGGAAAAAAAGGTATAGGTGCTCAAACTATTCATATTTGCTCAATTTGTGAGTTATTTCTACATTTCTTTCTGTGATTTGTTGTGTAACAAGGTTGTGGTGTAAAACCCAGTTATGGTAAGCCTTGTTTGGTAAATGTATCAAGGTTGTGGTGTAAAACTTGATAAGGGTAATCCTTGATTGTGTGTTTATAGAGGTTGGGTGTAAAACCGTATGGTGATCCTCTTGTGTAAGATTGGTATTATCTACCACCATTCATTTGGGAAAAAAAGGCTTTAGTGATGTGTTGGAATCCTTAAGTGGGTACTTAAGGTAGTGGATGTAGATCAATTGAGGATCGAACCACTATAAATCCTTAGATCTTTTCTTTTACATTTCACTGTTGTATTTTTACTAGTTATTAGATCAATGAACTTTATCTCAATCTCTGTATCTGTTGATCAGTTTTAAAGACCCTTATATTCTACAGAAAGTTTGTATTTAATGCCTCAACTTTCTCCTATTTGCACTCCAAGAAATTTGTCTTTGTGCACACAAGAATTACACTCCTTGCATTCATTGTTTTAGTCAAAGATTTATGTATCTTGGTGAATCTGTTATTGTTGCTGAAGTTATCCACATTAAATATAGATCTTCTTTTCATCTTTTGGTGAAGATTTGAAAGTTCTTTGGCAGCACATTCAAAGCTGTACGGACAATATTTATTTGGCTCACTCACCTTGTTGATTTTTGCTTTAAGATTTTCTAAAAATTTTTAAAGTTTGAAATTATTTGTCATAAACTTTATTCACTCCCTCTAAAGTTTATACTATTGAACTTTAAAATTCACTGCCATTTATATTTACAAACAAACAACTAAATAAAAATAGAAGCCCTCTTTCAAGCACTCAATACTTCTCCATATTTAGCACAATAAAAGCATGGTTAACCAAGCCAATGGCTTAGAAAATTACTTTGACAAATAATTACTTAAAAATCCATCAAAATGAATTAGTTGAAAACCACTCGAACAAATCCCAACCCTCTGATTCTAATGAATATAATAGCCTATAAATGATTCTTGACTTGAGAAAACTACATCTCCTATTATAGTGATTTGGGTTTGGAAATAATCTTAGTATATATATTATGTATATGCAATAATTTGAATGGACTAAAATATTTATAAGTGATGAAATCATAGTTGTTGACCTTGAAGTATATAGTGATGAATACCCAATTTTAATGATTTTTGAAGCCTAAACATAAGCACAAAGTTAGTAATAAATAGTCTTTACAAAATAAGTAAAATTAATTGCGTTAGAAGTACCTGATAAGTTTACTAATTTCAAGTAGTAGATTCCCAAATAATGCTTTGAATGCTTGGAACCTGTTAGAGTAAAGTAACTACTAATTCAAAAAAAAAAAGATAATAAATAGAAAAAAAAATCAATGGCCCAAGAAAAATGACTTTCTCACCAATAATTGGTGGTCAAAAAATAAGTTGACCATGCCATCCCTAGAACCAACCAATTCCCATAACCACCATAAGGCCTATTATTATTGTAGCCATCCTTTCTGCGCCAATAGATCTATCATATATTACATGTCCACCATCCACAATTTCTTCCATTCTCAATATCTTTTTTACATTTTCCTTTTCCTGCTCCTAGGATTATTTGAACTCTACCTCTTCCAACTTGAGCTCTTTCCCTTATTCTACTACCTTTTTCCTTTCTTCTAATGCATACTCTAATTTGCATTTCTTTTTCTTACATTAGATGTCACTTGCTCAAGAACTTGAGTTTCATTAGACACTGGTGGTGTGTTAACCCACACTATTTTTTACTTATTTGACCATGCAAAGATAAATTTAATTAATCAATAAAAAGTAATTTATTTTTTCTTGATGCCTAATCTCTTTTCCTGCAAACTTGTTGCTCTATAATTTAGGTTATTTTTTAATTTATGGCCTAAAGAAGAAACAATGAACACAAGCAATTTGGGACATCATTTCTTCTAAGCCGATAATTACCAACTATGTTAAACTCATTCAAATCTCTTTTTCTTAATTTCTTAGGTCTATTAGGTTAGTTTCTAATTTTTTCACAAGCTATGTCTAAGAGGTTAGTTTGCACATACTAACACTTATTTGGAATTGGCATTATTAATTACCTTTGATAAATTATTTTATACATATTTATTGCGTAACATTCATCAATATAATCATCAACTTCTTTCCCTTCATTGATCAATGCAGCACAAGTCTGAATATACAGTATATTAGTAAGATCCCTCTCTTTACAAGTACATGCTTTGGCTCCTAAGTCTAATAACAAATGTTTTTCCACAGTTTCCCAAACATTGTTAGAAGCAGATAAAGTCTCAAGATCTAGATTTCTTATCTTTACAACTTCCAATTTGGAACATATTATTCTTGGACGCTTTTTATTTATTTATTTTCACTTTCCAATCTTTTACCTTTCCTAATGAAATCTACATATAATTTGTCTTATGATGGTTTCAGATGGAACTAGAAACTTGAGGTTAGAAAGGCAAGTTATACTAAGAGAATAATAATATAATTTCTAAAAAACTTTTAGGCAGAGAAATATAAAATTTAACAAGTTTTTAAAATTTTTTAAAGTTAATTTCAAAATTTAAAAAAAATTGGGGTGGGTGAGATGGGGTGGGGGGGGGGGGTTTCCATGCTTAGTTTCAAACATAGTATAAGTAGGCTAATCCCTAACCTCCTTAATATATTGATTAAAATTTTTACAAATATTGTTACTTAATAAATCACATTTGAACCTCTATGAAAGGTAGCAACTTACCCACAATTTAGAATTTATATCATTCAACCATGAGTAAGAATCGATCTAAATTCATAACGTAAAGGTCATTTATAAGTCAAATAAAAACTGTCTCAAATATGATCTTGCAGCCTCATGTTTGAAATTAGCATATAAATGGCAAGCACAAAACTTATACTCTTCCTAGAAATGTAGTCTCAAATATTACAATCAATCCTTACAAAATACTTACAATTAGGTGACAATTGAGTAACAATTATAAATAATATTCTGAACTTAACTAGAATTATTAGCACTATAGTTTGTGTCTATCCAAGATGAAAATCCACCCTTTCTTTTCAAGTCTGCCTATGTTATTAGTTAGAATTTTAAGAAACCGCATCCAATATGATTTACACTCTACTTCCAGTGCTATAATGGCTATAGGAAACGATAGATTATTCTCATATCTTTCTACAACACACATTAGTTGCCTAGCAAAAGGACCTTTAAGGTGACAAGCATCAAGGCCAATCACAAGTGGACATCCATTCAACAAGATTTATTTTTATGTACCAAAAATCAAAATATTCTCCAAAAAAATCTAGTTTTTCTTGAACATTAATAATGGTAACAGACCCAGAAATTTTAGATAAAATTATTGCACAATAATCGTATAATCTATAATATCGTGTTGAGTGTTCACAATAACATCTTTGAGTGCCTTCACTTTTGCCCTTCTAACTTAATGAACTGAAACATTACCCTTAAACTATCTTTATACAACTCTTATAAACCCCTTTAACCTCCCATTAGGATCATGGACAATTTGATCATTGAATTTCTTTGCCAACCAAGTTACATTTGTAATTTTATTTTTGAAGGACCAAGGATAATTACCCTGAATGCTCCTAATCTAAAAAGTTTCTATATGCTGAAAAGGAATTGTATGAACTTTCTAACTACATTTTCTTTCGCAAGTGACTGTGATCCGGTCACTACCATTCTCTTGCAAAACTATTCATAATGGAATGTTACCTAACCAACTAGCAACTTAGGACTTTTCTGATTCTCTTTCTTCAATTGAATTTAGGGAATTAATTACCTAATCATCATCAAAATTATGTTTTTTTTTTCTAATATATCATCATCCACTCAATTGATATGGATCAATTACCATCCCTTGATTCCAAGCCATAATATAAGTTTTAAACTTATCACTAATCAATTGGCTATAAGTTATATAATCAGCATTTAAGGCAAATTGAATATCTTCATTCATATTTTCATTTATATCTAAGGGGTTACCAATGTCATTAATATTATCACCATCTAGGTAAAATTCAAGATTAGAGTCATAATCGCTTCTCTTAATGCCATTCTCCTCTTCTACTTCATAATCAATCATTGTCATCTAAATATGTGTTGATTTTATTAACTTCTTCACCCTTAGTATTCTCCATCATATATTACAACCTCATTATTCAAACGAACCGTATTACCATCCCTCCTATAATCATACACATCCTCATCAAAACTTCCAATAAATTTTAATACTATTTTTTTCTCTATGATATCCAAACATCTCAAGAATAATGGGTTCAAAATTGATCATCCTCAGATCCTTTTGCATATTTTGATCTTTCATGTTGTATAAAATTTTCTCATGAAATTCTTTTTTTTTTTTACTCTGCATTAACTCAACAGGACACACATAATTAGGTTCAATATCAAAAAAAGCAATCTGCATTAATATATTTTAGAGTGGAGTCTTTGATATATTTTTCATTGTAATTCACTTTCAACTCAAATGTTCTAGGCATCATACCTCGAGAAATAAATAAAATGTAGTCATTAATTGAGAGAGAGAGATTTTTGTATACATAAGAAAATTGAAATTTCTATGTTAACTCAAGTATTCAAATTCTCTAATTTTAATTGACTAAAAATCTTAAAATTTCTATGTTAACTCAATAAAGATAATTTGCATTTTATAGTATAAATTTAAATTATTAATTCAGACAATAGGAAGAAAAAAAATCTCTCAATAAGTAAATGTATAGCACTCCCATAAAGAATCAAACATGCATACAATAATCCATCAACTTCATTTTACACATAAGTAAATTTCATCAATTAAACATATGAACGCACGTACATACTTTGTACTATAGGAAATAGATTAATACAATATATAAATATATATATATATATATATATATATATATTAAGAATAAAATTAACATTGAGCAAAAAATAGAGACACGTGCAAACATGGACCAGGAAAGTTATTAACTATCTTAAATTTGACTACCAAACAATATATGAACATTAATATTGATTAACTTCTTCTTATTTTCAAATATCTTTTATTAAATTCCTTCTTCTTTGCTTATTATCTTAATAAATTCAATTAAAAAATGGACAATATATGCACTAAACTATGGTAATCAATCATCCATAAAAGAAAATCACATATACACTACCTTAAAGGAAGTAGATTTCTATTGAGAGGAAGAGCCAATTCGTTGATGCAATGTTAGAACACATTTTTTTTGTATACCACAGTTGAACCAATCCTTCTTGAACCTTTGATACCTTAACCAATCTTATAGATGTCTTCTATATGTTTTTGCTAGTCTTAGCTTTTGAAAAAAAATCTCTTGGCAAGAAAATTACATGCTAATTTAGCAGAAGAGAATATTAGCTTCCAGTTTTAGAGAAGCTTTGTAATTTTGGTTGCCACACTGTCTATTTGGTAGCAGCTAAATTTATTTGCGGAGGTGTCCTTGATCAACTTCTTTCAAGCTTTCCCTAAAAGTAAATATGAAAAATACAATAAATATAAATTCTATTTCATAAAAGACATTACAAGGAACTATAATCCGTTTCATTTTTCCTACTAAATTCAAGATCTTTTGGGACCATAATCATAAAGAAAGTTTAAAAACTCAACCAAAATGTCCCCGTGTTCAAAGACCCATATTAAAACAATATAGATAAGACATCACTTTTAACAATAATTTAAAATTTTCTTATTTTTAAAATGTTTGATTTTTCTTTGATATCCCAACAGATATAACTATCGCAATTGCAAGTGACACGTTGTAGTCTCAAATCCCACCTCAATCTTAGATAATTCTGGGCATATATGTTTTCTTGGTGTAAAGAATATTGAATAAAATTTTTAGAATGAGAGTTTAATGAATGTGGAAGCATATAAAAGCTTGTTTAGTGTGAAGGATATTCATTTTCTACCATCCACCACAAAATTTTCTCTTTATTTTTTTCCCACTAGCAAATGCCATACAATAGTGATTTCCCTCCAATTAGAAGGTTATTTTAGGCATTAATAATTTTGTAGGCTAGACTATGGGTATAGTGATAAGGGCTCATGGAAGATGAAAGGTTAGCATATCTTTTCAATAAATTTATACCAATCGTTTATTGCTTAACCCTTTGACCATTAGTCAGTTGTATAGAATGCACTTTTTTTAGAAGAGGGGAAAAAGCATAAAAAATAACTTGTCCTAACAATAGGGTGGTTGTTGCTATATCTCGAGTTCAACATGAGTTACATCTTATTCTTTTCCCTATCTCCTTCTCTATTCCTTATTTTTCCCTCCCCCCTACCCCTCCTTCTAACAAAAATAAAAATAAGAAGAAGAAGAGAGAAAATGCTTCTATCCCTTCACGAGGGTATTTTGCAATAAACCGAAATATGAATGAGTGTTAGAATTCCCCCCCCCCCAACCCCCCACCCTTTTTTTTTTTTGTGTGTGAGGTGTTTTTTCACTTTATCACTCATTTGGATTGAGAGAAATGGAGGTTTGAATTTTAAATATTTGAATTAATTTTTTTAGAAACTGAAGGAATGAGAGTGGAATAGAAGGATTAAGTTAAGTATAAAAATTCCAATATCTTTTGCATCCAAAAGTGGGGGGAAGCCTTTAATGAAATTTTATCAAATAGTTTAAAATACCTCCTAATGAATATAGAGTCTAATATTGTTACATCAAATTAGTGAATCAAAAAAAATATATAAAAATCATACTCTTTTCTTCCTTTTCATTCCCTTCACTTCTCTAAATGTTATATGTAACTTCTATATCTAACCAAACACCATAAGTAATTACAAGTCACATCTCCTTTCCTTCCCTTACCTTCTTGTTCTACTCCTTTTCTTTTCTTTTCTCTCCTACCCTTCATCTCAATCCAAATAGTTTCTTAATGCTATAAACTACTCCTCTATCTCAAAATATATCTATTAGATTTATACACAAAAATTAAGAATTATAAAAATAATTTTTTGTGAGTCAAACTAGCTAGAAAATTATAGGGTGAAGTGTTTAGAATGAAAAGAGACAAGTAAGATTACACAAAATTGGGAGTAATGTTATAATAATAACATTAATGTCCATTGAAATTTATTAGAAGAAACTTATAAATTTGAGAAAAAAAATAGATATAAAAATACCTATATATTTTGTGTGTGTGTGAGAGAGAGAGAGAGTAGTTATGATTTCATTTATTTTTTTAGTGATATCTTATGAAGGGGAATCTTTGATTAAATTGAAAAAAAAGAATCTAAAATCAAATTGTGTAAGGACTTTAGATTTGCAATTTTTTTTCTAGTTCAACATTCAATATTTTATGTGTATATAAGAGAAATTTATAGTGAATCAATTATTGAATCGCAATTAGCAATGGCATGTGGGTCGGGCCAAGGAGATCCTGGTCCACATGCCAAACCGCTACAACTATGGTGGGTTGGTCCGTGAGCTGATCCCGGGGGCTAATCTGTGGCAAGCTAAGGATAAAATACCTGGCTCGCATGGGCCCACGGCCCTACTGGCCAGCCCGCCTTTGAGAGCCGTTACCTGACGGCTCTCAAACTTCTGAAAATTGCAATTTGATCCCCAAAGGTCAAATTGCAATATATATATATATATATATATATATATATATATATATATATATATATATGCATAATAGCCCTCCAACGGCTATTTTTCCCCCTAACTCCCAAAATTCTATAATTATCCCTCAATTCACTCCAAAATTCACCAAACACTCTCTAACTCTCTTCAATTCTCTCTAATTCTCTATTTTTATTCTTCTTTCTCCCATAATCCTCAAATTTCTCAATTTTTTATACAAAAAGTGTTAGAATATAATTTATTTTTTTCAAATCTTCAAGCAAAATCTTCATATTTGAGACGATTAGTAAGTAGCTGAATAGTGGATAATTCAAGTTTTGAAGATGATAAGAAGTAAAGTTCAACAAAGTATTATTATTTCTTAGCCATCAATTAGTTAGTGTTTCTTAATCTTACATTCTTATTTTTTAGCTGTATTAATTATTTATTTGTTTTAGTTATTTATTTAATTTTTAAGTTAATTTACAAGTTATTTATAATTTTCAATTCTCTTATTTCATTATTAGTTAATACTTTATCTCATTTTATTTGAACTATTATTTATTTTATTTAAATTTTAATTGATTATTTTATTTAAAAAAATAATGGATCCAAATCAATATTATCATTTTCCTTCACAATCATCATCATCACATTTTGAATTCAATATAAATTCAGCCTTAAATTTAATAAATAATAAAATATGTAATGAAAATGAAGGCCCTAGCGTTAGTGTACAACAACCAATTCCAACTATTAATCCTAGTAAATTTAATATGGGTGAGTCTCAAGACCAAGTTGATTGTAAAACTTCTGAAGTTATATCCAAAGCAAAAACATATATAGTTTGGAATCTTTTTAAAAAGAATAATGATAATGATAGAGTAACAAGTAAAATTAGTAGGGTGGTATATACACATAATAAAGGAGAACGGATAGGAACGTTAGTTAGACATATGAAAATGTCACATAATGATTGGTTAGAAAATTTACTTAAACGACAATAAATTCATACTTCAGGAAGTCAAATTATAGGTAATTTTTAATATGATCATAAAAAAACTAGAACTGGATTTGTTAAAATACTTCTTAAACTAAATTACCTTTTAACTTTTCAAAAATTGTACAATATGAACAATTCATGCAACAATATTACCAATGTGCATGGAAAAAGATTAAAACGACATTAAAACGTGACATAATAAAGATATATAAAGAGATGAAAGAGTGTCTTATTCCTATGTTTGATTTTTGTAATTGGAAATTTATTCTTACTTGTGATAGTTGGACTGCAATTACTAATGAGTCTTATTTGTACATTATATGTCATTGGATCGATCATGATTAGTTAGTATAAAAAAGAATTATTTATTTTAAATTATTCGAATATTCTCATATAGGTACTAGTATTGCTAGAATGGTTACTTAAATATGTCATGAATATAGAATATTAAATAAAATCATTTCTATTTCTTTAGATAATGCTTCAAATAATGATACTGCCATAGTAATTTTGAAAAATACTATAAGTCTTATGTTAGATGGAATTTTATTTCATATTAGATGTGCTTGCCATATACTTAATTTGTGTATTAAAAAAGGATATAAATATGTTGATGATACTATTAATATAGTTAGAAATGTTATTTTATTTATTAAAACTTCTCCAAATATACTTTACAATTTTAAGGCTTTATGCCGAGAATAAGGTTTGTCTTTTAAAAAAATTTAGATTAGATTATCAAATTAGATGGAACTCAACTTTTGATATGTTCAAAAGTGTTATATATTTTCAAAATCAACTTATTGAATTTTGTAATAGTAACAATTTTCAATCTCAACTCACTGAAACTCATTTTGAAAATTGTATTGCGCTTTTTACATTTTTATGTACTTTTAAAGAAGTAACTGAACTTTTATCGGGATCTTATTATCCCATTACTCATCATATTCTCTCCACACTTGTTAAGATAGCAAATATTTTTAATGAATATATAAATCATCCCCAATATAGTAATTTTATAAAAAAATATAAAAAATATTATAAAGAGATTCCTATTTTATATTGTACGACATTGTGTTTAGATCCTCGAGTAATAAATTTTGGATTTCATAGTATTATCAAATATTTTTATGAAACATTAGATTTTAATAAATTTCCAATACTTAGATAATGTATGATAAAAGATATAAAATAAAAAACGGCTAAAACTCTATCTGATATGTATAATTTGTATGAGTTTGAGTCTTTTTATTCTAATTCTGCTACTGTAAGTAAGGAAGGTTCACCATCATCATCTAGCAGTCAATTTCACAGTCAATTTCAACAACCACGAAGATCGACCTCTTCGATTTTATTAAAATTTAATCCATGAGGTATCATAAAACGTCAAAGAAGATCAACCACTACTTATAATGAGATGACAATTTATGATATGCAACCTCTTAGAGAAATGAGGATCAATATTTTAACATTTGTGATTGGTAGAAGGATCATGTAAAGGAATATCCAATTTTATCCAAAATGACACGTAATCTTTTGAAACCGCATGTCTCTACAGTGCTATCGGAAAGCGTCTTTAATGAGAGCGTTCGAACAATTGATGAAAGAAGGTCTCAATTGGCTCCTCATACTTTGAAGATATTAATGTGTAGTAGTAGTTGATTTGCAACTGAAGATAGGACAGTCAATTCGCGGATTATTGATGATGACTCATATGAAGAATGAGGTAAGCCAAGTAGTTAGTTTAGTATTTCGAATAAGGAATTTAGAATATGTAATATTATTATATATTGTTTAATTTTATTTTTAGCATATTTATTCTATTTTTAAATGTTAATTAGTATAATATTTTTAAGAGGTTTAGGTATCAAATTCTCCTCTTATGTAATATTTATTTTATTAATTAATAAAATCGATAAGGATCCAAGCCAAAGCCTCCCATCCCTTCAAATTGACTTTTTTATGATTTTAAATAATCGTATTATTTAAGTAACAATAAAAACTTTCAAAACAAAAACATATTCGAATATTTTTAATTGAATTAAGGAGAAAAAGTAAATAGGGAGAGAGAGGTGAGGCCTGGGACCGGCCCGTTTGGCCGGCAAGCCTCCCGGACCCGGGCCCGGCACGATCCCGCTGGCCGATACACTGGACCGCCTAGCATGGCAGGTGGGCCAATCCCTGCCCGGCCCGATCCCATACATTTGGCTTGAATCGGCTCACTTGCCATTGCTAATCGCAATTATCCTTCTCCTATCTTTCTCCCTACTTCTTATAATCTCCTCCTCTCTACTCTAGGTGTTTCCACTCATTTGGCTTCTTCTCCCGCACATCAGAGATCTGCCCAAATCTTGTTATTTTATTTACTTTTGTCTGTATATTTTGTAATCCCACTCCCTTTTTTGTTCATAAACATCGACAGTTTCTCTTTTAGCATTGTGCATCAAATATTCAAAACTTAGTGGCATGTTCTCTTGCCGATCTTCATAAATCAGTGTTCTTACTCCCCTTTCAAGGAGTTTTATCTTCATCCGAACTAAATCTAGGACCCTCCTTGATCTTCTATTTTCTTCTAATGCAATTTTCAAGTTGTCTGATGGTAACCCTGATGAGAAGGGTATGCAAGTTCCTAGTTTGTTTTTGTAATCGTATAGCATACATTTGTACTTGTTTCACTCTTTGGTCAGTTAATAAAGTTTCCCGTTTTCAGAAAAAAAAAATGTTTAAAAAGATGAAATATGTTATGAAATCATATAAAAAAAAAATCCCCAAATAAATTATACACACAAGTACTTAACTTCTTGCAAAAGAATTTATATATTAAGCTTAGCCTAGATCCTAAAAGTACAAGAATCCTTGGAATTACACTTATAAAATCTGATTTCTTATGGATGCTTGCATCTTTATTTGTGTATATGCATGACTGTCTAAGAATAGTTGAGAACTACTTTTAAAAAAAGAGAAAAAAAAGTGAAAACTGTTTGTGGTTCCTCTTTTGTAAATTACAAAGATATTTTCTCATTTGAATAATTACTTATCACAAAACTACTTCTTTTATCTGAATTTGAATATCCCATTTTAACTTAATATAAAAATTTAGAAAAGAATTTGATTATAAGTAAACCACCATATTATATTTATTAATTTAAAAATTAGTATTAGAATTTATATCTCTTAAATAGGAAACATTAATCATGGAAATCTAATATATATATATATATATATATATATATATATATATATATATATATATATATATATACAGACCTACTATAGTAAAGTGGAAATTCATTTTTGAAATTCCAAAATATAAACATAGACATTGAACTTTAGAAAGAAGTATTGAGTTGCAATTGTTTTGCAACGTTTTTCAAAAGAATATTGCTTTAGCCTCTTCTCTTTTACGAAAAAAAATAGACTTAATATAAATAAATTTTATTTGTAAAATATTAATAATTATATTATTCATTTCAAATAGATCGCAATGTTCTTTTTTGCATTTATAAATTCTTTATAAAATTAAAAAATCATATTTACATTTTATTTAAAAACTGAATATGATTTTAACTCAAGTGCAAGCTTAATCTTAAATACAAAATGGAAGTTGGTTTGACTAAGAAAAAATAAAGGATTTTACTAATTAGAAGAGATGGTGAACTTGCAAAATGTACAAATTAGAGTGTGAAAAATCTCTAATTAAATTTCATTCTAATTTTAGATAGACCGTTAAAAATCTCTAATTGCATTTGTGAAATTAAAAAATAAACAAAAGTAATGTATAACTCATAAATTTATTTAGAAACAAATTCATAAAAATGCAAGATTTTACCTTGAATTAATGCTTTTACATGGTTATGAATTCAGAGCTTATAAAACTATAAGCTTGTAAATAGCTTTACATCAATTATTATCTCAATAAATCCTCAGAGATAGTTTTAGTTGTATTTAAGAGAGAACCATCAACATATGATGGTATCTATAAGAATTCAGTTTTTGATGAATCATGGTTTCCATTCTACCTTTTGTCCCCTTCCTCTGATTTTCTCTCCTTCTCGAAGAAGATGGCGTATCATTCATAATCAGTTCCATGGAGTTGAAGTTACAGTCGAAGCTCTAATTTATCTAATGATTCAGTGGAGTAACTACAGCATCTTGGATGGGTATGAACTCTGAGCGTCCACCATACTCTTCCGGTAAGGCTTCTTCTCCAACTTCCCTGATGAAGTCCCTCTTTTCATCTTCATTACATACGATAACAATCTGTATACGTTGAAATCAGCTAAGAAGAGAGTCTTGGAAGATAAAGCTTTCAAAGCATACGTTACCCAAAATTTTAGATGTGCAGATATTCTGCTAAAGTAGATGCAACTTTTTCTATGTGAAAATGATGTTGAATGAATAGCTATGCACAACTTCCTACTATATATATTCTGACTGCATTTAACTGCTTAATCTAATAGACAGCAAGAAAATTCTTATTTGTGAAATCAAGCACTCCTCCTTCCTTGCGGTAAAATTCTTTTGTTGGCTCCAATGTGCAGAAAGTGGGTGAAGGCAGGACTTATCTTGAAATCTTTTGACTACTATTATGATAACAAAGAGTTACCAGAAAAGTCAGGTAGTAACAACATAATATCAAAGGAAACAACTATCGCAATCGCTTATCATAGAGTTACAAGCCATAAATTTTCACCTGCTTGGCTCATCTCTGGAATTTGAACAAAATAGAGGTATGTGTTTCAGCACATCAATAAAAGGATAATGCATATTCTTCATTGCCTACTAAACTAATACAAGATGTGCTAGTCTCAGAAGTTTGACCTTGCATGTATAATATACATTAACATGATTAGTCGTATTCTCATGCGAGCTGAAATTTTCCCTCTCCGTTTATCAAAATTAGAGACTTCTTTAGTCTCTAAAATCATTCTAAATTGTTCCAATGAATCATAAGAAAAACCTTCATTATGCAGTGATGTTCACAGTTATTATTCGCAAACAGAGCAACTCTTCCATTTTTTTACTTTCCACATGACAGAGCAACTCCAGAACTTTCAATATAAGCAGAGATCATAACAAGATATTGGGATCAGATGTTTGATTATAAATCGATCATGCGAAGCAAACCACTAAAGCAAGTTTTTAAATTTCTTGAAGTGAAATCCAATCAACTAGGGTTCCAGTCATTGATATTCTTACAAATTTGGATTTTTCCCCGACAATGATTAAGCAAAAAGGCTATAATTCTGAAAAGATTATAGTATTATTCAGCCACTTTAGCTTTGTTTCTTTTGTTTCTTTTGGCTTCTACCAATTAAATTACTAAATAAATTCTCCTACCAAAATGATACAAATACATCCCGGGGAACCCCCATTGCTACATCTGTACCAAATGATCCAAGCGTCTACTTTGTTTTCTGTTTTTAGTGGTAGATATGAAGTAATGCATATTAATTTTATTGAATGGATAACTACTTACAAAATCAATTCGAAGATGCGTAACATACCGTATGATTAAATTTGGCTTTTTTTTTTAAATAAAAAAACCATTTTGGCTCTCAAGATCAATTAATTTGGATTCCTCATTAATAAGCTAGGGTCCATTTTGTGTTTATACTAAGTCATTTGAGGAAATGTTATTTAATTTCAATTTTGTATTTATACTTCAATTTGTTTCATGTAAATGCAAAACCTATTCAATTTCCAATCAAATACCAATTTAACTTCACTGAACGTAAAACCAAAAACAACTCAGTTTGGCTTCAGTAATTTTTAATATTATTACTTCTGCCAAATACTTTCACTTGCAGTTGCATACTCTTTCTATTCATGAAAATATAATAGATATTACAAATGACAAATAGCTAATAATGTGATGTTCTAAAGATAATTAAAAAACTACACATAGAAAAGCAATATTTTTATTAGCCTATTTCTGGAACTCTCTTGATATCAATAATTTCCTAAAAGTGAAGCACTTTACTCGAATAAGTCTTAAAAAGTATATAAAACTTACCTTCTCAATAGTTGCTTTCTCAAGGAATCGAGAAACCATCCTCCAAACACTCACAAAGAATCGCGGCATATGTAATATGTAACACTTGGCTAAACGTTCAGGATAATAGGCCTAAACAAACATAAATCTGAATTTTAGCATTACAATATTTGACAGTCATTTCCTGGTGACTGAGGGACATGTATAAAAAATAAAAATAAAAAAACTATAAATCCCATCGATGAGGTGGAGGGTTTGGCATTCCCTTGCTTATTTATTTCTAATTGAAATATAAAACAGGGTTAAAACCTTCAATACAAAAGAGAGAAGTACATGACTTGGAAGAGATGTTAATCTGCCCAGCATTATCCAATTTACAGAAACACAAATTTCAAGGTAGAAGCAGATTTATTTTTAATTTTGTATTATTTAAGAGAAACAGTATTATCTCTCCACTGTAATCATGATAAGACAATAAAGCAAGGGAAATATATATAGCTGCAGATACATGGTGCAATTTGTATACCATATCTGGTATACAATGGACTTCTCCCAGGCTGTACAACTTTGTATTTATGATTACTTTTTGGTATGCTCTTTGCAGCACTTCTTATTTTTTTATGCTTCCGTATGGAAGCATTGTGGTAGGATATGTAGTTAAGTGCTTTGGACATAGTAATCTTCCTTCAAGAGCATAAATTTTACAGCAAAAGCTACGAAAGACACTGTTTTATTCACTAGCAAAGTTTAAGGGAAGCTAACCTTTCCATGCAAAGACACTGAACCACTTAATTCGTGGTTTTCATTGAGATTTTTAACTGATACCCCATCAAAAATCCCTATGATGTGCTAACACATATTAAAGGGGTCCAAAAGAATGTAAAGACAAGCCCAGGATTATAAGTTAATATCAGATCAATTAACAATGAAGAAGAACAGCTAACATCTGCTTAATCTATATATTTGTCAAGACAAAATTCCCATCTAGTAACAAATCATATTCATTCCGGTAGTAACAGAACACATTTGGTCCCTTGTTCCAGAACACTTGAAGAGAAATTTTAAAGGGCACTAAACCACCAACGAATTGGAGACTACTGTCTTTCACAGATATAAACTAATCTAGGTAGTCCTATAGCTGAGCCTCAGACAGACCCCAAGCTATATGGAGGTTGGAAACTGTCACAATCTATAATCATATTTATTATTCAGTTAAGTTAGCAGTAAAATTGCTAGGAACCCCTCTCTGTATCGCATTCAGTATACTTTATACTTCTTCTCCAGAACCACAGGCTATAATTTTCTTACGTAGAACAATTAAAAAGTATTACCTGTAGAAATTGGAAGCCAGTGATTAACGCACGAGCATCAACATTCTTATATGAAATATCTTTTAGATCAAGAATACCAATCAACTTCTCGTTTCCAACTTCTCTACCTTTAAAGGAACTGAAATGAGCAAAAGCAAATTCAAATCAGAGACGGAAACAAATGTATTCCTAGAAGACAAGGAAAAGAAATAAAAATGACAAGCTTGTTATACAGTCCATCATCTTCCATCACTAAAGTAAAATGATCCTGCTGAAGCACAAAAGATTGATTGTCAAGTTATCTGAATTGGGATGATGATAATGCATAATAAAAAAGAAAAGCAACATCTTGTCAACGTGAATATAAACCGCATATTTATCACATTTATCCATACAAATACTTCTCTATCAGAAAACATGCATTTCTAAAAGAGCAAAGGTATATTTTCCTACGTCCCTGATGATTTCCACCATGTTTCCTACCAACACTAATTTCTAGGAACAAACTGATATATTGCAGAGGTCAAACATATTTAATTTCTGTGTCTAAAAAATTCTATCATTTTACATGTAATAATTCAGTCCCAAAATAACCAGTGTGTCAACTACCCTTCCAGAATAAAGTAAATCAGCTATAGCCTACTTAGACAGTATTTATTTATTTACTTATGTTTTTGGGCCAGGGGAGGGGGCGTTTAAATGATAGATAATAGCTTGAAATGATGATAGTATTCAAAACCTTTCTTTTGGTTAACCATAGGATTAAATGAAAACGATACCTTGCAATTGTTTTGTCTAGTATATGAGCCACGTATTCTGCATAAACGGGCAAAAGTTCAAAGTGAGACATGGTTCTTACAATTTTAATAGTTCCAGCACGCGTATGAAAAGGAAAGAGGAAGTAGAAAGGGATAAAGATTGAAAAGTCCAAATCTTGTAGTGTATTTTGGTTAAATTTTGTCAGATTAATACTCCCTTCATCTACATTTGGATATAATATCTTGCACAAAACTTTAGGAGAGTATTTTGAATATGAGCAAGTTTACCCATATCCTATTAACTAGAGAGGCTAATTATGAAACCTATGGATTAGTGAAGCTTGATTCCCCAAGTAAAGGATATTGCTCTGAAAATTTAAAGGAAAAATATGTTTATTTTAGAAACACGAACATCCAAAATTGGATATCCCAAAATAAAAATGTGGATATTCAAACCCCCATATTTCCTTTACATAAAACAATATTATTGGATATGATTTTCTTTTGAAAGATAATTTTCGTTTTTGTTTTTTAATTGAGTGCCTAAGAAAGGATGGTATCCAAATAAATGTAAGAACAATGGAACTATAATTAATAATGTCTAGAGGATTAAAACCACCCAACCTTGAAGCGCAAAAGCCATTAGGTTTTCAAGGCATTGGATTATCACCAATTTCTTGACTAAATCAGTGTATTGGCCTTCTTAACCACTCCCTCCCTTCTCAAAAAACTATTAATTTTAGAGAATTCATATTCATTAAGGAAGTAACAACATATATAAAGTTTCAAGAGAAAAATACTAAGTCACACTTATTAGAAATTATAGTGTTGGTTTGAAAATTAAAAATCAATTAACGTTATGATTTATTACAGTAATAAATGTTAATAGTACAATTAAAAAAATAATAAATACATTCTTGATTTCACAAAATAACAAATAGTTATTTAAAAAAAAAATATCTCTACAAGTCCGATATTGATATTATAGAACAGAGAGACTATAAGATGCAAGAGAATTATTGGACATTGTACAATGATTGTGTTGATCAATTTAAGATTTGACTAATGAACACCTAATAAAGAAAGGAATCGGTTTATTGGAACAATAAAAAATGCAAGAAAGAAATGATGCCATATCGAATACTCCTTCTGTTCTAAAAAGGATGTCAATAAGCAAATGGCACACAAATTAAGAAATTGTTAAAACTTATTTAATTATAATAAAAAATGATTATTATATTCTTAAATAAAAGTAAATATTCATTAATTAGATTGAGAATATATACATATTTAATGAGTCAAATATTTATTAAATAGTTAAAGGATGGATAAATTACGAATATACATAATAAATACATTCTTGATTTATAAAATTAGCAAGTATTTTAGTACAACAAAAATAGAAATTTTTAACATCTTTTTTAGGACGGAGGGAGTATATGGGAGACAAGGAATAAATGCCCACAACACAACTTTAAGTTCCTTAAGTTGGGGCAATAAACCTTCCATTAGGGGCGGTAATATTGAACACGACACGCCAACACGACACAGTTATAGCGGGTTCGGATTGGGGTTTCGCGGGTTCGGGTCGAAACAGATCGACCCGTTTAACTTTAAATGTGTACAGGTCATAAACGGGTTCAACATGTTTTAACCCGCGAACCCATTTAACTTTTTTTAATATTTATATTTAATACTTTTTGTAATATCTTACAAATTTCACTATAAAAAATTAGATAATTTAATTTTTTACATGAATTAATTGAATTAAATTTTATTATATGAATTAATTGTATTGTTTGTGTGTCTATTTTATTTAATTATATGAGATCTCTTAAGAAAAATAAATGATGTTAATGCAACTATTTACTTGATATATAGTAAATGAATCATTCTTAATTAATTATTATTTAGTATTTATAATAATAATATTATTACAATGACTTTTAGTTAAAGAAAATAATTTTTTAAACAATCCAATTTTAATGTAAAACTACATTTGTTTAGATTTTTAAGATTAAATCTTATAACTTTATTAAAATCTCTAAATATTGAGTGAGATAGTTTGTTATTTTATTAGTTTTTTATGACTTTATAGGTTGTTTTATTAGTTTTTTTTTAATTTTGTATGATTTGATTTAATTTTGTAAAATTTTTTGTGTAATGGTGCACAGATTGGTGGGTTTAGTAAGTATTCGGATTGTCGGATTTAATAATTATCTATTTAATTTTTGTGTCTAATCGTGTCAACCCGTTTTATAACACGAACACGACACAAGAATAAACGGATTGACACAACACGACACGTTTATTAAACAGATTATGTTCAGGTTGATCTGTCAAGTGTAATTATCTCAAATTGACACGACCCACCAACCCGAACACGACACGATTGCCACCCTTACTTTCCATCATGCGAAACTCATGAAAGCTGCAGTTTACTAATTCATCAAAATCACAAGATAATTTATGGCAATTTGTTTTGTTAGTTAGAGCCCAATATAGGGAAAACATCACCATCGGTGACCTAAAACATCCATATCACACTGAACAACTGTCAAACTACTTGTCCTTATAATAAAGAATTCAAATCTAAGAAAAGAACAAAATATACATAAAATAAAATATGTGAATATAATAAAAAATGATCTGAAATCAAGATTATGCAGTGACGAGATCAGATCCAACAATTGGTCCTAGTAATAGAAAATTATTGCTCGAAACTTAAGTTTCAAATTCGTTACCAGACTATATTTTATTTTTTCTCCTATCCCTTTCCTCCTTCTTATCTTCGTCCCCCACCACCCTCCCCCCAAACACTTCTAAAAAAATTTGTAAAAAAGAAAAAGGAAATCAAAAATATATTTATTTTTTTTTCTAATTATTTTCTCGTCATTTATTACTCTATTAAACCATACTATTAACTGATTTTCAATTTTTAAACTAACTCTATAATTTTCAATAAAAATAATTTAGTAATCTTAAAACTAGAGATGAAACCAAAATCTTAGAGTAGGAAGCAATTACAGGTTAAAAGATAATATTATAATTTTTTTTACAAAAATTTAATGGAAGGTAAAATTTAAAATAATTTTTTAAAAAATAAAAAATATTCTATACATTATTTTTAAAAAAATTTAGAGGCGGACGCGACGTAGAATCCGTCTACGCTTCGAACTCTGTAGATGTTCCTCAACGTGTGTGTGAGAATATTAAACTATGTGGGCCAACTCACCCGAAAAACAACAAAAGCAAGTTATATAATAACTAATAAGAAATGATAACGTTTTTGAATGGTCAATATTCTGGGCAATTCTTCATGAATTGTTTTATTCACTTTAAACTCTTATGGAACAAGACAAACAGAAGGAGTTTAAGAATCAGTTTCTTATCATATCAAGCATAACCCGCACCTGCGAAACTAGAATAAGATAGACAATTTATAAGGAGAAATTAAGCAAAAGAACAAGAAATGGAGATTACTCTTGAATTGAAGTTGATCCTTGGAAGGATAGTGCTTGCTGCCTTTTACAACCATAATTGGGAACCCCCCTTTTGACAAGCCTTGTAAGTAGACCTTCTTAGCTTCAAGTTCGTCCGAAACTTCAGAATCAGGGATGAATCCTAATGGCACCAATGCAGTCCTCCATTTCCGCCACTGTACAAACATTTTGGCAGCCTTTTCTGGGTCCATTGATCTTGCAATCAAGAACCTCATCATGGTTGGGTCTCCGTATTTCTGCAAGCAATAAAACCCAGGACCAAAGAGTACCCCACCTCAATATCAATTCAAAAGATTCAATCTTGATCAAAACTAACGATGAAAACAAAAGAACTAAAAGGGAAGGCAAGAAATATGAACCTCAGTGGAAAATCCAAGCTTTTCAACAGATTTCCTGATTTGGGACAGGGCAAATTCCTGACCTTTGTCCATTCTGGAGCAGAAAAAGCTATGATCTTTCTCTGCAAAATGAGTCCAAAGTGAAAAAGTGGTCTTGCTTTGAACTCAAAGAAGATGGGAAAGGGAACATTTGACGCTGGCGTATATATGACTGGCCTTGGTTGTCTTCACAGAGAGAGAGTGGGAAGAGAGTCGTCGACCTTTTGGAGGCATTGTGGGCTGAAGCCGACAAAAGGAGGGAAAACTGAAAAGCAATAGACAGAAGATTTTTCTTTTTCCTTTTGAGAAAATATAAAAGAGTGCCTTTTTTTTAATTTCTTTTCCAGGCTGAATAAAAAGGAGTTATATATCACTTATATATATTATTAAGTTGATAAGCGTGCATGGCACTGGAGAATAACTTATATTCCCTCCATCCCATTAAAATTGATAGTGTTTGAGCCGATACGAAGATTAAGAATTTATAATTTGACTAAAGTAAAAAGGCAAAATGTAAACAAAAAACCAAAATTGCCCCTTGAATATATGAGTTTAAATAAATGGGACGGAGGTCTAAAAATTTGAACTCTTCAGATTTTGAATGTATTCGTACAACTCCACGTTTCGCGCTTAATATTACCAGCTTTATCTTTGTTCCACCATTTTCCCGCTAGCTTACCCACGGAGATTAAGGAGTAGTGATGGAGTTCCCACTATTTTAGGACTCTACAACTCAAGAAAATAGATGTTGAAGGCATTAGAGGGAGAGTGGATAGTTTGTTAGAATCTCTGCGCTCCTGGGTAGCAGCTCCTTGAGCATTGGTAACTTATTGTGTGGGTTGATCTTTGCATCTCCGATTTTGGTGGAGGAGGTATCCGGCTGTTAAAGCTTCAATATACATGGTGATTTACTGTATGGTTTGAGATTTTTTGTGTTGTTGATGGGTCGAATTTGGAGGAGATTTGGTTAAAGGTGCCATCTTTCTGCATTGTTCTGGTTTGTTAATGTGTTGTTGATGGGTCTATTGTATGAGTCAGTGAATATTGTTGTGGTTTGTTTGCTGGTTTGATGATAGTATGCTGATTTTAGCTTTTATTCTGTATAGCTTATTTGAGTGATCTTTGTTTGATTTCGTTTGACCTGGCATTGTGATGCCTCTGGTTTCTCTCTTTTTTGTGTGATTGAGAGTTGAATCACCAAACCCTAGCTCACCCTTAATTCTTCACTATGAATTTCATCAAGTTCTTCTCCTTTCCCTCTTCAATCCGATTACCAGTAACCTTAATGTCAAAACGAACTATAAAACTCCAACTTTCCTACTACCGAGTACTCTGCTTTTTTCTTCTTCTCTGATAGTACTCTGCTTCTTGTTTTCCTTCTTCCATTAGCAGTAGGTTGTCAGATTACATGAAAAAATGAGTCCTTCATCCATTACAAATCATGACCGTCAGAAGAAGTTTTTAAGGGATTCTCAAAAATAAGAAATTGCTGAGTTTATACTGAAGCAGAGCCAACATGGACGCACCAAAAAGGGATCAATTTTAGAAGCTACAACTGTATTTTGTGTTTCATATTGCACTGTGATTCTTATATGGAGGGCAACAAAAGCTTGTAAAGAACATCGAAGAAAGATTGAATTTCATAGAAGCCCTTCTACAAGATGGAAACAAATCCAAGTTAATCTAGACCAAATTCGAGAAATACCTCTTCGACGCTGCACAAGTATCCGTTCTTTGCCTACAGCTTTGGGTGTGTCAAAATCCACTATATTCAGACGAATGAAAGAAGGGTTAGTAAGGCCTCACACCAATGCTATAAAGCTTGCATTAACAGACAGAAATAGGAAAGCAAGATTACAGTTCTGCCTATCAATGATTGAGCCAGGTACAATTGATTCAAACCCAATGTTCATTGATATGTTTAATTTTGTTCACATCGATGAAAAATAGTTTTATCTAACAAAAGAAATTGAGAGGTATTACCTCTTACAAGATGAAGAAGATCCATTCGTACTTGCAAAAGTAAACGATTCATTACTAAGGTAATGTTTTTTGCTACTGTAGCACGTCCAAGATTTGATTCCAATGGTGAAGAAACATTCTCAGGGAAGATAGGAATTTTTTCTTTTATATATAAAGAACCAGCAAAACGTAGTAGCAAAAATAGAATGACAGGAACATTAGAAACAAAACCAATTTTATCTGTGACTAAAGAGATCATAGGGGCATTTTTAATTGAGAAGGTACTGCCAGCTATACGATCTAAATGGCCAGATTCTTCATCAAAAACCATCTTCATCCAACAAGATAATGTAAAGCCTCACATAGCTGTTGATGATTAGATGTTTATTGAAGCTTCAAAAGAAGCCGGTTTTTTATATTTGGTTGTTTTTTCAGCCTCCAAATAGCCTTTATCTTCATGTGTTAGATCTTGAATTTTTTAGAGCAATTCAGTCATTGCAGTACCGGGAAGCTCCAAGAACAATTGATGAGTTAATTTTTACTGTTGAGAGTGCATTTGATGATTTATCTGCCAATTGTCTTAATCGTGCTTTCTTAAACATACAATCTTGTATGGTGGAGATCATCAAAAATTATGGAGGAAATCATTACAAAGTGCCACACTTGAGCAAGAGCACCTTAGAAAGAAATGGAAATTTGCCACTCCAACTTAATTATGATGCTGGTGTAGTGAAGAATGGAATTTATCACTTGCAGCAAATGTAATTGGGCTGAGATTTGATCTTGGATTTTTGGTGCGCCCTTTGTTTTAGTGGTTGTATCAGTTGTTTGGTGTTGCCATATGTATCCAAATGTATTTTCATGGCCTCTTTTTGTTTTGTTTGCCTCTATGAATATTCAATCATTGATGAGGCCAGAAGTTGGTTTGTTAAATGTATAAATCTATGCTTTGGATACTTTGAATTTTGTTTGAATATATGATGGAATTCATTTTGACTCCAATTCTTACCCAAATTTGGTCTTAGTATTTCTGTCTCTTTCTGTCTTTCTCTCCATTTTTTTCTCAGTTTTCTGGAAAAAATTGCAGCACCCTCTAATATGCTTCTCAGTCTATCATCTTTCTCTACTTTTAAATTTGAAATGTCTTTTACAAGATGATCATAGAGGTACAGATCCATAAATGTCTTATGGAGTAGTTTTTCAATACTTGAAATCCACTGTGAACCGGATGGATTGATCAAAATTTTTCATCAATGGCTCAAATGCAGAAAATGGTGGTGGCTATCAATTTTAGTGTATGGAAATTGTTGCATTGTTAATCGTTGAAATCAGAGAGCTTTAATTGGAAGGCTAATGCGAAGATTTGTGAGTTATGTATTGCCTTTGAAGGTTTTAGAGAGGTTTCTGGAACCATCATACGACAAAGGCAAAATAATGGTGATGGAGAGCTTTAAGGCTCTTTGAATGGCACCACATGAAGAGTTCTTTGAATTTCCAGGAATTCGTCATAAAGTAACAATAGATGACTATGTCTTTCAACTAATGGAGGAACTGGAATTTGCTTGGAAAATTGGTTCATTAAAAAATTGAAATAAAGCATTTAAGTGGTTGGGAAAAACTGTCAGTATATAAAAAATTTGGTTTTGGGGATTTGTGTAAATGATCACATTTAAAGGGTAAAATTGGAAATCAAAGAATAATATAATTAATTAAAAAGGAAAATGTCATTTTTAGTGAGACAGATAAAAATAGTAAGTATGTCAATTTTAATGGGACGGAGGGAGTAGTATATTTTTTTGATGAAATGTATTTGTATAAAAATAAATATTATAAATATTTATTTAATTTAAAATTCAAATGTTATAATCTTAACTTATATTGCTTTGATAATTAGATTTTCCGTTTCTATTTATCTGTCATATTTAATTACTTTAACTTTGTTTATACATTTCAAAATTACCTTTGAATTTATATTCTCCATAACTGTTTTCCTACTTATTTGTTTCATTTTCTCCCTGAAATTATTACACTTCTATTTTTTAAAACTATTTAATATAAGGGTATAACAGAAAAATTAACATTAATGGTACCTAATTTTTTTAATGTGAAGTTAAAAAGGAACACCACAACTTTTTTTTTTTTTTTTTTGTGAAAGATAAATAGGGACGGAATGAGTAGTAATTTTTAACTATGTAATACTTCTTCCGTCCTAAAAAGCATGTCAATCTAGTAAATGACACACAAATTAAGGAATTGTTAAAATTTATATAATTATAATAGAAAATGACTATTATATTTTTGAATAAAAGTAAACCTTCATTAATTAGATTGGAAATACATACATAATTAATGAGTCAAAATGCAATCCTGATTTGTAAAATTGACAAGTTTTTTGGTACAACAAAAATAAAATTTTTTTACATTATTTTTAGGATGGAGGGAGTATGTATATAGTAGAAATTCAATAATATAGATTTATACATCAAATTTTAATAGGTTATGAAAGAAAGTATTTGAAATATTTGATAGAGTTCTTTTAATATATGCATATTTATCTCAATATTATTTTATTTTTAATATGGAATACATTTTTCTGTGTTTCTTTGAATGATTCTAAGTATCATTTCTTTTTTCCTAATAATGTGCATTTGTTTTTCTTGAAGGTGAATGGATTAATTTATTTGACTGGTTATTAGAATTGTTCTAGGTTCTTTTAATTGTATTTAATTGTTCTATGTGTATCCATTATTAGTAACAGATTGAATTTCTTTTTTTTTTCCTGAACAATTGTGCATTTATTAATTCTAATTGCATGAACTTCTGATACTTCTTTTATCTCTACTAGGTTGTTGCCCGCGCAATGCACGGAAGGAATATATTTATTTTTTTAAAATTATAAATACATTATGAAATTTAATTTTTAATATATTTGATAGAATGGTTTTAATAGTTACATATGTAATTGATTTTTTTTCTTTTAGGATATATTTTCAGAAAATAATGCTAACTTGCCAAAATACATAAATGAATGAACATGTAAAAGCTCAGCAAGAATTATTCTCCACCAATAAGAAAAAAGGAAACAGTGAAAAAATGAATAATATTAATCAAATAAAAATGGTATAATCTTATAATCTTTGCATAAGATTATAAGATCCTGAATACATAATCCTGTTCATCGCCAGATGCTTTTCTTGTTTCAATTTCTTGGGGAAATAGCAGTGAATTGTGTTCCAAAGAACTGTGTTCACAATGCATGACCTTCCGTTGTTGCAGTGTTTCAAGATAAAAAGATTAAGTCATTCTCATTCTATGGCGGTTTATTATAATCATTTGAAGCCTTTTCAAGTGTAAGGCTGGCAAATCTTGCTTAAAAGTTACTGTTCCAACAAAAGAGTACCTGATGCGCTACCTGCAATTGGGACATCGCTTTCCACATTTGTCAGCAGTAGATCTCAAACATTTTTTGCAAAAACTACAATTACCAAGAAAAATTACTCATAAACAATGATCAATTAACAATTCATAGCAGTGCCTAGTTTCAATAGTTAATGGATGATATACCTATGTCCACAAGGAGTGGTGCTGGGTTCAAAATAGATCTCCAAACATATCTGCCAAATTAATGAACCTCATATGAATTGTGAAACAACCAAAGTGCTCTTGCAAAATTACCAAATATTGAAATGTTGAAGACTTAGACTTATGATGGGTGATCAATCCAGGGATGTTGGAGAATGGGGATGGATACTGTAACACTTACAGCACAAGAAAGCTCCTCACGGAGTCGATCTATGCTTGGAATAGATGAACTCAAGGAGGAGACAGTTGATCCCTGAACATCCGATTCAGTCTCACCTGTTTTCTTCTATTCATTTTCAATGTTTCCTGATTCTGCAAAACTCTTCTCGATCACTGTAGATCATTAAAGAAAAACAAATTCAGTTGCAGAGATACGCAAAGTCCATCCAAAATTAATGGGAGATAAAACTGAAGGCTTGGACTGCTACGTTCTTTTGCAGGTGCATCTTCCTCAAGGTCAAGAACAACAATTGGCATGGAAGTGGGATTCCTCCTCTGAGCCCTACGGTTTCTGAAAATACCCAATTTCAACTATAGATCAAATAAAAGACGCAAAATTTAATGGAGTAGTATAGAACATTTCCATGAGTAAACAGCATTTTGTTGGCCATTAAAGGTGCCCATTACCGTATAGCGCTAGATGGTGAGGATGATTCTACTATTTTTTTACTCTCTTGATGAGCAAATAAAGAATGCATATCATTTCATATAATAATAATTCTTTTCAATTCATAGGTTTATAAATATATATACATAATGAATTCATTCATAGTGTGTTCGATTACTTTGCTCCCGAGGAGTGTGTGTAGGTGTGAAATTTTAGTTTCTCTTGCTTTTCTTTATCTTGGGGAGGCATTTCTTGGGCTACTCTTGAATCTATTGAAAAGGTAAACCATGGGGAACATGTATGTTATTGTGCATCATCAAAGAGTCTGTGAAATTGACTGCAGCATATCCCAGAATCGTCGAACCTAGAGGCATAAGCTAAATAACATACAGATTAATAGAACAGGAGGAGTGGCAGGAGAGAAAAAAAAGGGCTCTTCCCTGAACATAACTGAGGATATTTAGTTCCAGCATAGGGAGCACAGTGTGATCAAATAAGAGAAAAAAAAAGGGAAAATGTTAAAAAAAACCTATTTGATGATCTTGTCGTGGAGATCATCGGAGAGAACAGGAGGAGGTGGATCGGACGGCAGCTGAGGACAGTGAGAGTCGGTGAGGTCGGGGGGATCCGATAAGGGAGCAATTGGGATGAAAATCATCGTCCGGTAGGGACGATGAGGAGTGACAGGAGCTTGCATACATAGTGCGATCAAATAAGAGAAAAAAAGGAAAATGTTAAAAAAAAAACCTGTTTGATTATCTTGTCACGGACGATGAAAGGTTACCTCTAGTGGCAATGGTAGACATAACTTTGATTACATCTATCTAATATGAATTCAAACAACTCTGATTACTTCCATCTTATCTGAATTCATTGAACCCTAATATTTTTTTTTAAAAAAAACCTTTAAAATTTCTTCACTAAGGAAATAAAAAAAAAAACTCTAAAACAATACCACTTGTCAATGCAGGAACGTGCTATATGTTGTAACAGGAGGCTTCCGCAACTCCTATTATATATATATATATATATATATATTCTGAAATTTTCATTATGAGAGCTTTCTCATATGTGGATGTAATAAATACTCATTATTCTATAAGGGCAGTAAGTTTAATAGTCATTATTACTTCTAATATTCCATCTATTTCAAAATACTTGTTCATAAATTTTTTTTATTTTATTTCAAAATATGATTCATATACATATTTCTAGAACTAATGATTAGTTTCTTCCCAGTATACCCTTATTTATTCTAAGTCAATTGCACAACTTTCCAAAACTCTTCTTTTTTCTTATTTCTTGAAAATTTTCACCAACTAATAACTATCATATTTTTAATATGAGTAAAATAGGAATATTATCTAAATTATAGTATTATTTTCAAAACTCTTAATTTGTATGCAAAAAACTTCATAAACAAGTATTTTGAAACAGAGAGTATTTATTTTTCAGATCAATCATTTTTGCATTAATTAGTGGTTTAACAATTAAAAAATAAAAAGTTGATCCTTCAAAAAATGTCAGTCGTAGCTCCATCTTTAACCAATCTTTGCATGATAGGAGGACAAATAATGAAATTCATCACCAAGCAAAAATAAAAATAAAAATAAAACATTTTAGAATATCATTTTTATTTCCCTCTCAAAAGTACCAATTTCCATTACTGCAGTATATCTATGGTAGGGAATGGTCATGTGCCTAATTTTACTTTTACTTCTTTCATTTTCTACCTTGCCTAATTTACTGTAACTACAATCAGCATTCTATTTTGTGATCTATCCATTTATCCCTTTTTATTCCTATGAAATACCAAATTAAATAAAGTACTTAGAACTTAGAAGGGATATAATGAAATCCTTTAGTTGGTTCTTTCCAAAGGAATGATCCATATATTTTTGTTTGACTGATGGGTCAACAAATAATTCATTTTAATAAAAATAATATAAAATTATTCAAATTAGATAAAACTAACATGGAAAACATTCCAGGGCTAAAGACCTAGAACTCTTAGGAATGTCCAGGGATTCATAGTCCTAGTTCCAACCTACTCGATGCATCGAAAACCCAAGAAAAAAAAAATAATAGGAACTTGAGAAAAGCAAAATCACTATATTCTACACCACCATCCAAACCCCCCAAAAAAAGAATCAAAAGAGAATCTTTCATCAATGTCATTCTTAATATCAATTCAAGAGTCGTAATAACAACAAATATAAGAATCTATGCATGAATATCGACTGAATACATTCATGTTTTGGAAGCACTTCATGTATGTAAATGCACACACATCTATATAAGTGCATGGCATAAGCATAAAGGATACAATTAAATCATGAAAAGGATATGGAAGCAAGTATTCTACCAAAAAGAAGTACTCAATTTTTAGGCTAATGTTGACTTATTGCTTGCTGTAGAGAAAATGGGTGGGAAAGGAGGAAAAAATCTTACACAAAGCCCAAAGATTACCTCAGTATTATTGCTTTGCATTACAACACATCCTACAGAAGCCTAATATTCCTCCAGCATCAAAAGAGATCAATAGTTTGTTGTCCTTAGAAGTTTAGAGGAGGAAAAAATAATAATAATCCTAAAAATGCAAGAAAAGAGAACTTGCAACACAATAAAAAATCACAAATTTATTCTGCTAAATTTGCACAACAAAAATATAAAAAAAAAATCACATAAGTTCATATGTATTTAAAATTTGCATTAGTACTTCAGAACCATTTTCTTACATTCTCTTGAAATTCAAAAAGGCAACATTTAAAGGAAATATTAGCGAGCAGACACAATAAAATCATGACTATGAAAACCTGAAGCATTGAATGGCTTGCTAGAAAGGGGGAACCGATAATTTCCTAGGCTATTCTGAACTTGTAGGGTTCATGGATTATTCTTCTTGAGAAACTAAAGAGATTGTACTTCCTATAACTGTCTTAAAGAAAAGATGCCTAGAGAGTTCTAGATGAATTATGAAGCTTAATAGTAGGTAAGATGGATATTTAATAGTTAGACAAATTGAAAGAGTTAGAGGGTTTTGAATTATAGATAAACTTCATTAAATTTAGATAAATTTTATCTGAAATCATCTAAATCCAATGAATTTAGATGAACTTTCAATTTTCAAATTGAAAATTTGTTGCATATAGTCGGGGGGTAATTTTCAATCATGCATTCCAGATTATTCAACTTCTTAATTAATGCTTTCAATTAAGAGAAGTATTAATTTGCGCATAAATTAAGTCACTAAAATCAGTTGACCTTTCAATTTTTTTTTTCTAAAAGAATAATTATTGTCACATCAACACGCAATATGGCTTATTTGCCTATCAGGATAAATATGAAGATTTATCAATAACAAAATCCTATTTGCCTATCAGGATAAATATGAAGATTTATAAGAAAGTGAAAAAAATAAAAGAATATTTAATGAATAAGTTCCATAAATATTGTTCCCTCCTATTAGGGTTGATTTTTTTTTTTTTTTGGTACAAAAACTTGAGAGAGTATTTAACTATATGTAAATTATCTACATTTAGTGCAAAATTTTAAGAAAATATTAAGCAAGTGATCTACCTTACCTCTATAAATTTAAAAGATTGATGGTGAAACTGATGATTTAGTTAAATTTGCATCTTTTGAACAAAGCAAGTTAGTTTTGAAAGTGTATAGGAAAATATGTTTATATTACAAAAATGAACTTGTTTTTGGCTAAATAATAAATTATCCATTAATAATAATATGGCCAATGCCATTAAATCCAAAACAATTTTTAGATTTGTTTTCCATTACAATAAGGAAAGAGGATCGAGAAAGTGAAAATTTTCAAAATAGAGATAAAAAATTACATAAAGTAATAAGAAAGAAATTACACTCCAAAAACCCATAGTAAATACTAAATATAAAGTGAAAACTAGACAAATACATAATAGCAGCCTTTTTTGTAGTGCCACCAATGCATTTTTAAACTGTGTCAGCAAAACAGACCTATTCCTCTATTCTTGCAAAGCAATGAATTAAAAGGTTAGGGGCGTATCAATAATCTAAAAAATTGCATGGAAAAGAGGTGAAAATTTGATCCAAAATAGGTCCCTGTAAACATAACTCTTCAAAAAGAAAGAAGATCAAAAGTTAATTTGGAAAGATCGATTACAAATCTTACCAATAAGTAAGAGATCTTGTGTGAGGGTCACCTAGAAAGAAAGATCATCATAATTTATAAAAAGAAGATAGAGTAGAAAAAAAGGAAAATAAATACATAAAGAAAATAGAAGAATTCGGCTAGATCTCTAGTAAAGACTAAAGATCTAGTCGACGCCAAAACAAAAAGAAAGTTTAAAGAAAATGAGGAGAGCATCAATGGGGAGAGAAAAAAGAGTCACATCATTCATTTCTAAACATTTGAAAATATAATATGAACATTCAATTTAAAAAAAAAAAAGAATATCCCTAACCAAATACCCAAATTCTATATATGTATTTGCCTTTTCGGGTCAAATCTTACCCATTCCCTAAATGTATTAGAAGTTTACCATATTTGTTGTGATCCTTGGGGTGTCAAACTTTATTTTGTTCTTTTCATTTTCTAAACCAAATTTTTCTTTATACATTCTTACACTTTGTTTGGTTCGCAATTGGGAGGGAAGGGAAAGTAGTACATTTATTTCCACTAAAAGATGTGCATTATATTGCTATTATCTGGTGAATAGATTTTTATTGCCTGTAATTGATTTTAAAACTCCTCAAGAGGTATGGTTTGGTTTTTTTGGTTGTGTATATTTGGTTATCCTACTTATACTCATGTTAATGATATGATAATTCTGAGTCTAGGGCAATGAAGTGCATATTTCTAGGGTATGCTACTAGAGTGAAAGAGTATAGATCATGGTATATTGAACAAATAGAACTCTATAATTTATTATTAGTAGAGTGTTACTTTTAATAAGCATGTTATGTTTGGCCAGAGAATGGAGTTTGGGGATCAGAGTACTAACTAGAAGGTGCAGTTTAAAATTAAAACTCCAAAGGAGATGACTACAAATCCTATAGAAAGCTTGGGAATGTACAAGAACTAGAATCACAGAGTATAGCAACAAAAGGAGGAAAGAAATTAGAAAGCCTCTAGAGTATGCAAAGTGTGTTGATATTATAAATACTAATTCTATTGCATATGCTTTGGCAGTTGTAGAGAATATTGATTCTGATGAACCACGATCATACAAAGAGGTTATATAGAGGAAAAAGATAGGAGAATGGTTGAAAGCTATGAATAAGGAATGCAGTCTGTTGCAAGAACAAAATATGGACCTAGTATTATTGCCAAGGGGAGTGAAATTAGTGGGATGTAAATGGATTTTCAAGAGGAAAGAAAGAATTCCCAAGGTTAAACCTGTTAGGCTCAAGACAAGGCTTGAAGCGAAATAAGTCAAGGATTTTTCACAAAAGAAAGGAAAGAAATGAATAGACTATCATGATGTATTTTCACCAATTGTAAAACATAAGACCATTCACGTTCTTTAGTATGTTAGATCTTGAGTTAGAGCAATTTGATGTGAAAACAACATTCTGGTGTGGGAATTTAGATGAATAGATTTATATGTTATAACCAAAGGGATTCCTTGATTCTGAAAAGGAAAACTATATACGTTTGCTGAAAAGATCCTTCTATGAGTTGAAAAAGTTTCCTAGGAGTGATATGAAAGGTTTGATGCATTTATAATTTCTGATGAGTTTGTTTGGAATTCTTTTTATAACTGTGTTTTCTCTAGAAAGTAGTCAAATAGTTTCTTTGTATGTTTGTTGCTAAATGTGGATGACATGTTGATTACAACTAAGAACAAGTCTAAAATTGATAATTTGTAAACTTTGTTAAGCAAAGAGTTCAAGACAAAGGATTTGGGTGCATTCAAGAAGGTTTTAGGGATGTAAATTTGGAGAGATAGGAGGGCATGAATCTATATGTATCTTAGAAGAAATATATTGAAAAATTACTGCAATCTTTTTAAATGGAGCAGTATAAGTCAGTTAGTACTCTTTGGACTGCACACTTTTTAAACTTGATATTAGTGTATTATCTAGCACAAATGAAGAGAGGAATTGTCACGCCCCGCGCCCGCAAGACATGGCACGGACGTACCACTGAGTCGTAACCCAGTAATACGAAGCCTTACATCAAAACTTAAACAACAAAACATATTTTCTTCCAAAATGATAATTAAATAATTTCATAATTAAATCTTCCTCAAAGAAATTATATCAAAACCCATAAAACTAATTCTTACACTTGTCTCAATGAGTACTAACAAAAATCATAGGTAGAACTTAAAATAAATAAAATAACATAAGTAACTGAACAAAATCTTAGAATTGACTCCGTGCTTTATGTCCAACACAATCTTAGTAGAAAGGGCTTTCGCACCACTGATCATCATTAAAATCTGAAAGGAGAAAATATTGAGGGGTGAGCCAACCACATACTCAGTAAGTAGAAATGAATCACTTCTCCCGAATAAAGTTTATTACAGGTCTTTACATAATATATGTACATGTACACCATATTAACAATTACATTCACAAATAATAACAACAATAATAATAACATCAACTATTACCAAACATTTAGTTTTAAATTATTCTTATAACATACTAAGGAGAATAAAACTTTTGTTTATATAAAAATAGCAAACTCAATAAATCTCAAATTATTTTCATAGAATATAAATTTTAAACATTTAAAAAAATATATACTAACTAGTTTCTTTTTCTCCAAAACTAATACCAATTAATTTAACAAAATTAATATGAGTATACTTAGCAAACTTCGTAAAAGCATGCAAAGATATCAAACATATCGAAACATTCGTTCACACCAAATTCATACAACCATTACCTTCTTCTAATCGAATAAATTTATTCAGTTAGGAAAATCCAAAAAGGCTTAACCCGGCCTTAGCGGTCCAAAAAAATTAAAACTTCGTCTTGCATTAATTCCAAAAAGACGAATTCAATCTCAACATTATTTCAAAAAGGTTTAACCCACATTTGAAGCATCATATTCAAATAAACATAAACAAATCCATCATGTACCAAATTCATCAAATATATTCATACAGAACCATGTATCCATATAATACAAACATCAAAATGCACACCATACATTAACCAATCATTAAAACTTATATTTTGGAAAAATACCATACTTTATTCGAGAATTTTGAACCAAAAATAACGTTTTATTCTAGTAGTCAAACAAGAAAATTGAAGGGATTCATTCCTACTCACCTCTTAATATCGACGTTTGAAAATTACAACAGTCTACGGTGTTCTTTTCCTTTAAACCCTAGTTGAACTCTCTCTCTCTTTCTGTGTCTGTTGACGGCTATTGAAAAACAACGATATTTTCCATATGTTTTCCTATATAATAAATCGCAAGGTTTCCCCAACTCTTAAATAATTTCAATTATGTCCCTACTTACTTAAAATATTAATCAAATGGAATTCTAATTCTTATTATATTAGGATTTAACCCTTAACAAATTCTAAAATATTTCCATAAATAAAAGACTTCCAAAAAGTGTGGGTTTTACAGGAATTACATAAGTAAATTTCTTTATTTTAGTGTTGTAAGCTTGATATATGTTATGGTATGTACCATACTAGATTTAGTTTAGGCTATGAGTGTGGTAAGAAGGTTTATGAATAATCTAGACAAAACTCATTGGAGGCAGTTGAATAGATCATGTGATACATAAGAGGTATGGTTTATATTTGTTTGGTGTGTGATACTAATAGTTCTACTAGTGGCCTTGTTAGCTATGCAGATTCTAATTATGGTGGAGATCTTATCAAGAGAAGATTCTTGATATATTATATCTTTACCTCTATGGATGTGCTATTAGTTAGAAAGCAACATTTCAAGATACAATTGCTTTATCTACCACTGAAGCAGAGTACATGTCAATGACAGAAGGGGTTAAGGAAGGTATGTGGTTGATGATTTTATTGATAGCTTAGGTTTAAAGGTCTAGAGATTTGTCATTTGTTGTGACAGTCAGAGTGCATCAAACTTAATTACAAATCTAGTTTATCATGAAAGATCAAAGCACATTGATGCCAAGTTGAATTTCATTTGAGATGTTAGAGAAGATAAGTTATTCTTTACAGAAAAAATAGCCATAACTGATAATATAGAGTCTTGAATTTAAGTAATGTTCGATGATTGCTGTAAAGATCTAGAAATTTGGATTTAAGCAATATTCGATGGTCACTGAAAAGTTTGGATGCTTAGATTTAAGCAATTCTCAATTGTTGCTGTAGAGATCCAGAAGTTGTGAAGATTGAAGAGAGAATATAATCTAAGGTAGAGATTTGTTAGTTGTTTTACATTTCTAATCAGATTAAGATATGGTCGTTTGATTAAAAATGTATTTAGAATTAGAAAATTACTATTGTCTTATGAATATTAGAATTAGAAAATTACACTTAGTGCATCACATGTCAATTAAGAGTCTCATAATTTGATATTTATATATAAGTGAAGTCATAAATTTTAAGAATGTCTTGGTTTGATCTAATATATCTAGCATTATAGAGCATATGAGTGTAGGTTAGGTAGTATATAAGCGGTGTGAAACAAATTGTGTACAAAATATTCAGGTAAAATACTAAGAATATTCTTATGTAAATCCCTTAGTAGCTATAAATAAAATGTTTCTTTAGTTTTGCCATGGACATAGGTTTGGTTAACTAAGTTGACTCGTATAAATCTTTTATATCTTATTTTATTCTTTATATTCATTTTTCTATTCTCATTAATTACCCCGATTTACTCCAACAACTTTAACTAATAAAAAATAAGAAATAAATTATATATTTATCTTTTACTTTGGTTTACATTCCAATTCCTCTAAAATTAAAGAAGAAGATTTGCTTATGTAGAGGGAAAGTAGTTCATCTCCTTATTTATGTTTAACCAAACATAAGTTCTTTTTCCCCTTGTCATTTACTCCTAAATTTACTTTTCCTTTCCCCCTTCCTCCCCTTTTTTCAAAATACGTTCTCTTTTTACTCTAACTAAATATAATATTTATGTAGTTTTTTTTATAAAATTAATAGGACCGGAAATAAACTAGATTGTAAATTTGTTGTACATTTAATATTTTGATGCCGACCAAGATTAGGTAAGATTAATTAAGGTGTGAATTTAAGTTAAGATTTAATCTAGTCTCTCCTTTGGATCCGATTGATTTATGCACGAGATTATACTAATGAGAAATCTCTAGATGAATCATTCTTCAAATAAATAATCTACTTTGAGGATGTCATCTAACCTTTGGGAAATGTTGGATAGTTTAACGAATCCATAATATATATATATATATATATATATATATATATATATATATATATATATATAAAATCTAAAACTTGTTACTAAAAATTTGGTTGGGTTGGCAATTGATTTACAATAAATTTAAAAAGAATTCAATAAGAATAGAATTATAAATTAGAAGCCAATCGTGTATTGAATTTTTCATGTTAAATAATAGCACCCTCCCTCATGAGATTATTTTATTCTAAATATTCAAGATATGTAATTAATTTAGATGGGATTAATCACCCCAAGGTAAAATACCAACCAATAAAAGATGAGACATAATTATAATCCAATCATATGGCGTATGCTTTGATCCGTTGCCAATGCACCTCATTTTTTTTTTTTTTTTTTGGTGATTTTTAAGCTTCTAATTTTTCAAGGAACATTTAAAAAAAAAAAGTCCAACGTAGGAAACTTTGAAATTCTTGCGGTATTTTAATTTCTCGTAAATCTAACAAACAGAACACTATGAAATTCAAATATACATATTTTTTAGAATCGTTCAATAGTTCATGCGGAAAGAATATGTCCTTAAAATACAATTTTTTATCACTAGGACACTAACGTTTTAGGTCATTTTCATTTTAGTAGCCTAATATCATTTTCTTATTAGTTAATATTTCTATATATTATGAAAATAGTAATCGACAAATTAAAAAAAATCTTTAATATTTATTTTGACTAATATGCCCATTTACTTTTAATTTTTTTTTTAAAAAAATGGTTGTCTCTCTTCTCTCTTTTGCATCTACGACCTTCTCTTTCTTCTTAAGAGTTACCATAATAATTAAAAAATAATTTGTGCTAGATTTGGACCCCATAAATATATGGTCAAACTAGTGAAGTCATTTGATGGTAGAAATTGAATTTATAGAAGTTGGAACCAATTTAAAATAAAACTATACACGTTCGCCAAACTTTTAATAACATAATATTATTTTAAACATGTGTATAATATTGTAATTATTATATATAAAATAGTGACTAATATAAATAAATTATTATATAATTTTGTACAAAATTTGTGCAACTTCTCCTTCCCCAAAGCAATCAATTTGAGACAAAGCAATCCAATATTGCAATTAATTATTACTTTAATTCCAAACCAATTCCAAATAAATTCAGTATTGCAATCATATAAATTTTATATTTAATTCCTTAAACTTTTTTAATTTATAACATTATCCTTTATTTTTTTCCTCTGTTACTCTTTCCTTCCAAATCCAAGATTCGAGTTCCATTTGCAAAGAAAGGGTAATTGAACAAGGTGATGTCCTGGAGCTGGAGTTGAGCAGTGAAGGTGATTAGGAGTGATTAGAGGGAGCAAGCTGACAAAAGTAAGTATAAAAAATTGACAAAAAATCATTGATCTGTTATGAATTAGCGGAGAATACACTAATATTAGTAAATATGAATGTTCACTATCAAGAGTTAGTGGAGACACCACTAATATATTAGTGGAAATAGATAATGAATGATACTAAGAAAGTTCTATAAATAGAACTCTTCCTAAACTTGAAAGATATTCTAATTGTGAGAGAATTATTAGATAAAATTGTGAGAGGAAAGAAAGAGAGAAGTTTGAAGAAATTCTTATGCAAATAATAGTTAGAGATCTATTGTGTGTAGATTTTATTTTAACACTGCAAAAATTTCACAACCCGTTATCAGCACGAATCTCTACCGTTATAAAAGTTAGAAGACTAAAGCACGAGTCTCTACCGTTACAAAAACTAGAAGATTGAAGGTACGCATTTTTTGATCCATATGGCTAACCTTACTAAACTCAAATTTGTAACCCTTAATATTTTTGGAAAAAATTAAATGTCATAGGTTCTCGATACATAAATGCATCTAAATGCTGAAGGTTGTAGTGAAATTATTAAAGAAAACAATAGTGCATTTGTACAATAAAAGGCCAAAGCTTTGACCACCTGAAGATGATCGTACTACCAACTGCACGGTATGAATGACTGCACCTGGGGTTGCAAGATTTTAAAACCATAAATGAATATAGCTCCATCATGTATTAATTACATCTTAGTTAAAATTATGTAGAGAAAAATTACTGATGAAAATATGCTACAGAAGACATTCTTCACCTTTCATGTCTCGAATATTGTCCTGTAGCAACAATATCGAGAAAAATAGTATACAAAATTTACTGATTTAATTACTGTCCTTCTTAGTGTATAGAAAAATAATGAGTTATTATTAAGAAATCATGAAGTCAGACCAACTGGCTTAACAGTACTATCAGAAGTGAATGCTGTTGGCTCCAATAGAAGCCATAATCATAGTCGTAGTCGTGGCCGTGGCCGTGGTCGTGGTTATGGTTATGGACACGCTTAATATTTCCCTTATCATAGTAGTAATCAAGTTGTGAGAAATATTGACCACCTGAAGTGGGAAAGAAAAGATAATAAGGGAAAAGAAAAAGAAATGCAAGAAAATTATGAGGATAAATGTTATAGATGTGGCATGAAAGGTTATTGGTCACGTAAATGTCGTACGGCCAAGAATTTAGTGAAATTATATCAAACTGTACTGAAAAAGAAAAAGAAAAATAAAAATGTTGAAGTAAATTTTTCTCAACATCCAGTGAATGATACTAACGACAATGATATTGATCCAGAAGATCTTAATATCAATATTACCCATATAGATGTATCTGGTTATTTTTGAACACTCAGATGATAGGATAGACCATTTAATTGATAATGATAGTATCCAGAAGAACTAATGTATCACCCTAATATTTTTAAAATTTTATTATATTTACATTTGCATATACATATTTTTGTTCAGATGGCTGTTGTTAATGATGATGTATGTATCATTAATAGTGAAACTACATACACCATACTAAAAAATGAGAAATATTTTTCTTGTATCACAATGGGAGAAATAAATATTTATATGGTAAACGGTAGTATAAATTTGATTGAAGGCTCCGGAAGAGCTAGTATATTGTTGCCTGAAGGAACAACAATTAATATTGATAATGTACTATTTTTCTCAAAATTCAGAAGAAATTTATTGAGTTTTAAAGATATCCATAGAAATGGGTATCATGTTGAAACCAATGAGGAAAATGGTATTGAACATCTTTATATTACTTAAATTAATTTAGGTAAGAAATTTGTATTAAAAAAACTACCGTATTTTTTACTAGCCTATATTTTGTAAAAATACGTACAATTGAAATTCATCATCTAGTAAAGTAAAAGTTTACTGATCCTATTACTTTTAGCATTTGGCATGACCGGTTGGGTCATCCAAGATCTACCATGATAAGAAGAACAATTGAGAATACACATTGTCATCCATTAAAAAATAAAAAGATATTGATATTAGAAAAATTCTCATTTGTTGCATGTTCCCTAGGAAAATTAAATATTAGACCATCACCAGTAAAAATAGGAGCTAAAAGTCTTACACTTTTTGAACGGATTTATAGAGACATTTGTGGACCTATTCATCCATTATGTGGACCGTTCAGATATTTTATGATCTTAATTGATGTATCATCCCGATAATCACATGTGTGTTTATTATCTACTCGCAACTTGGCGTTTGCGAGATTATTTACTCAAATAATTAAATTATGAGCACAATTTTCTGACCATCAAATTAAAAATATCCATTTAGATAATGCTGGTGAATTTTAATCACATGCTTTTGATGCATATTGCATATCAATTGGAATTAATATTGAACATCCTGTAACTTATATTCATACACAAAATGGTCTTGTTGAATATTTTATTAAAAGATTACAATTAATTATTAGACCATTATTAATGAAAATAAATCTCTTAACATCTGTCTGGGGACATGCTATTTTACATGTTGCAACACTTGTACGTATAAAACCAACTAGTTATCATAAATTCTCTCATTTGCAATTAGCTTTTGGTTCAGAACTAAATATTGCTCATTTAAGAATTTTTAAGTGTGTTGTATATGTTCCAATTGCACCAAACCAACGTACAAAGATGGGTTCTCAAAGAAAAAAGGTGATATACATTGGATATGATTCTCCCTCTATTATTAGGTATGTTGAACCCTTGACAAGAGATGTATTCACAACAAGATTTGCTAATTGTCATTTTGATTAATCACTATTCCCTAAATTAGGGGGAGAACATAAACAGTATAAAAAAGATTTTGCTTGGACAACATCATTAAATTATCTTGATCCGCACATAAGCGTGTCTGAACTTAAAATTCAAAAGATAATTCATTTGTAAAGCATTGCAAATCAAATGCCAGATGCTTTTGTTAACTCCAGAAGAGTAACAAAATCGTATATTCTAGCTATAAATATTCCTATTCGAATTGAAATTCCAATAAAACAAAAGATTATACTTATAGCTGCTGAGTCAAAAGCACACCAGAAGCGTGGCCGACCTTTTGGTTCTAAAGATAAAAATTTTTGAAAAAAAAGAGGATTAAATACTCTAAATGATCATATTAAAGAAAAGAATGATAAAGATTAAGAGAAAACTGATGATAAAGAACCAAAAGTTGATGAAAGTAATGCTAAAATTTCTATCAATTATACCACTTTTGGTAGAAGTTGAAATTGAATAGAAACAATTATTGATAATATGTTTGTATATAATGTATTTATTGATATTACACAGGATAATGATGATCCTGAACCAATATCAGTTGATGAATGTCGGCACAGAAACGATTGGTTACAATGGAAATATGCGATTCAATCGGAGTTAAATGCACTGACAAAACGTGAAATCTTCAAACTTGCAGTTTGAACATCGGAAGGTATAAAACCTACTGGCTACAAATAGATATTTGTGCGAAAGCGCAATGAAAATAATGAAATAGTACGATATAAATCACGATTAGTAGCTTAAGGTTTTTTACAAAGACCAGATATTGATTATTATGAAACTTATTCTTTTGTTGCTGATGTTATTACACTCCGATATATTATCAGTTTGGCAATGTATAAAAAGATAGATATGCGCCTATTAGATGTATAAAAATTTAGAAAATGATATTTATATGGAAATTCCTGAAAGATTTCGCATGCCCGAAGCATATAAACATTATTCTCGTGAAAATTACTCCATCAAGTTGTAGAAATTATTATATGGCATGAAACAATTTGGGCGTATGTGGTTCAATCGTTTTAATGAATATTTATTGAAAACGGGATTTAAAAATGACCAGGTATGTCCATGTATTTTTATTAAGAAATCTGGTTTTAAATTTATTATCTTAGCTATATATGTTGATGATATTAATCTTGTTAGAACTCCAGAAGAGCTCCAATAAATAATTGATTATTGAAAAAGAGAATTCAAAATCAAAGATTTTGATAAAACTAAATTTTACCTTGGTTTACAAATTGAACATCTAGAAAGTGGAACATTTATTTATCAATCAACATATACAACAAAAGTTCTAAAAAGATTTTATATAGGCAAAACACATACATTGAGTATTCCATTGATTATCTGGTCATTAGATGTGAATAAAGATTCTTTCTGACCTCAAGAAGATGATGAAGAACTTCTTGGTCCTGAAGTACCATATCTTAGTGCAATTGGTGCATTAATGTATCTTACTAACAATACACGACCTAATATTGCATTTGCTGTCAATTTATTAGCAAGATTTAGTTCTTCACCAATACGACGACATTGGAATGGAATTAAACAAGTCATTTGATATCTCCAAGGTACCATTGATCTCGAATTATTTTATTTAAATAAAACCAGTACAACATTGATAGGTTATGCAGATGTTAGTTATTTATCTGATCCACAGAAAGCACATTCTCAAACGAGCTATCTATTTACATGTGAAAATACTGTTATATTATGGCATTCTACAAAATAATTTATAGCAGTTATTCTTCAAATCATACTGAAATTATAGCCATTCATAAAGCAAGTTGAGAATGTGTATGGTTAAGATCAGTTATTTATTATATCTGAGAAAGTTGTAGATCATCATCTATAAGAAATATTCCAACTCCTCTTTATGAAGACAATGTAGCTTGCATAGCTCAATTACAAGGAAGATATATTAAAGGAGATCGAACAAAACATATTTTATCAAAATTCTTCTTTACTCATGAACTCCAGAAGAAATGTGAAATTGATGTGCTACAAATTTGGTCATGTAACAACCTGACAAATATTTTCACGAAGACGTTACTGACTACAACATTTGAAAATTTGAGATATAAAATCAGTATACGTCGGTTCAAAGATTTAAAGGAATTATCTCATCAAGGGGAGTAATAAGTAGACATATAGAATAGTATACTATTTTTCCTTCAATAGTTTTTTTTTTTCACACTAGATTTTTATCTAGTGAAGTTTTAATGAGGCATATTCTTTATGTAATGAACATCCAATGGGGAGTGTTATGAATTAGTGGAGAATCTACTAATGTTAGTGGATATGGATATCTACCATTAAGAGTTAGTGTAGATACTACTAATACATTAGTGGAAATAGATGATGAATTCCACTAAGAAAGCTCTATAAATAGAGCTATTTCCAAGCTTGAAAGATATACTAATTGTGAGAGAATTGTTAGAGAAAATTGTGAGAGAAAAGAAAGAGAGAAGTTTGAAGAAATTTTTGTGCAAATAATAGTTAGAGATCTATTATGTGTAGATTTTATTTTAACACTGTCAAAATTTCATAACATGGATATGTTTTTTTTTTTTTTTCACCCTTGTTAAATCAATGTTTAGTCTTAACTTTTGCTAGTTGCTTGTGAGAAATCCACCCACTGGTGGAAGCCTGGGGTGTCGCCGCCGCTCCTTTCTTGGTAAGAAGAAATGCCCTAATTCTTATAAAAGCACCACTTGTGCAAATTTCTAAAACTATAACCATCTCTAGGCTAAATCCTATGAACCAAAACTTAATCCGATCATTGATTTTGATCTCTGCTTGAAGAAAATGCTAACAGTGAAAAATATTCAACTATGGCTGAGAGATCACAAGAGCGAAGGAAAGAATTTAGTTTCTTGGCTTCTTGAACTTGAAAATTTTCGTAATATGGGATTATTTTTTTAAAAAATTTCAAAAATCGGTCATTCTAAGAGAAATTCTCAAGTTATATCTCATTTTGTAAATGTAACATTTCAAAACAATATTATATCTCAAAAATGCAATCATTTGTCCTCAACAATTGAATTGAAGATAAAGAATTATAAGAATAATTAAATAAAAACACATTATATCTATATAATACGATATGTTTGATACAAACGTATTTCCTCAACATATTCTTCTTCTCTCTTCTGCCTCTTTCACTTATTCTTCACTTTACTCCACGAAACTATCACTCCCACCTCCATATTCTTCTCTCCACCGCCAAAGTAACTGATCATTTGAAGAGAAGCGATTGTGAAGAATCACGTTTTCAACACTTGCCACTTTTCATATTTCTGTGTTGTTCCGTTTCTTTAACTATGAACTTAATTGAAATCTTAGGGGGGAAAAGAACTTAATTGAAATCAGTTTATAAAATTTATTATTTTAAATACCAGAAAATATAGCCACAAAAAACAAGAAAATTTACAGTGAATCTATATTTGCTAGGCAAAAAATCTAGTAAAATAGGAACAGAAACAACCCAATCAGCAACTGAAAAAAAAACCACATATGCCTTTCTCAAATCAAATCCTGCTTTTTAAAAATCTTTTTAACAGCACTACCCTCTCTTTCAATCTCTCTCCCCACCTTCAGCAACCCACTTTCAATATCTTTCAATCAAATCCTGCTACTTCAGATTTTGCTACTATTTCTGTGAATTGTATGGTTCAATTTGTGGAATTTCCATGATATCAAAATTGTAGTCTTAGTTCTTGTATCACATTAGAAAATTGTGTGCTTTTAGTGGATGGGTGGTTTTTTTTTTTTTTTTTGTGCATTAATATTGTCCACCAAAACGGCAACAATCCACGCTTGGCTTCTGCAAATGGGTTTGTGTTCCATTTACTAAATGGTATCTTCTACATTTTTTTGTCACTTCTCAAATTTCCACTGCAGAAAATTTGATAAATCAAGCAGGTAACATTTTTTAAAATGCAATATTATTCTGAGAGATCGTATTTACAAGACTTGAAATCTCTAAATTGATAATTTCTAAGAAAATTATCTTACTTTTCTCCAATAACTACTTCACATTTGAAATCATTCCGTATATATATAATAGGAGTTACGGAAGGCTTCCGTTATGACACGTGACAATGTTTTTCATTAATACTTAACGCTTTGAATTTAAATGAAGATTTTTATAAAAATAAAATATAAGGTCAACTTATCTAAATTTATTATGAACATTATAATTATAATTAATGAATTGAAAATATTATTATAACTCTTATATTTAAAACAAACAAATTAAAAGTTTAATAAAAAGAAAAAAATATATTTATATATTTTAATTTTTATGCTTTTATAAATATAAAAAATTAAATAAATATTATATATATATATATATATAGGTTGCGGAATGTTCCTTTTGTGACACGCGACATGTCCGTTCTTAATATATTAACTTTGAATTTAAATAAAAAAATAAATATATTATTAAAATTTATAAGTACTTAATAAGTTTTTAAAAAATCGTAAAATTATAAATAAAAAGTATATATTTAATTTGTTTTATTTTATATCCATTCGTACAACACACGAATATCAACCTAGTTTCTTTTAAAAATAACTCCAAATGGAAATTTCAGCTAAGCTTTTACTTTGAGAAAAAGCTGACGGAAAGTATGCCGCTGCTGATAAACGCTTATTCAAATAAAATATTTGTCATGGTACAGTAAATTTTTATTTTAAATTACTATGAGATAAAAATGTCTTTTAACCTATCTTGGGTGTAAATTAAGGATATTAAATGATACGAAAACAATATTAGAGTATCGAAATGAAAATGAACGTAAATGTTAGGGTATTTTAATTATAAAACCCCTTTAAATATTATATAAAAATTCAAATAGTCATAGATTGGGGTATATTCGTCTAATGAAGTTTTTCAGGATTAGATTTGTTTTCATATCAGAATGTTGTTGGTTTTTGAAACTCAGTGAAACAAAAAGGGGAGAGTGTTTAAAAAAAAAAAAATCTTCCCATGAAAATATGAATTTATTATGCATATTTATTGTCTCCAATAGTTGTTTTAGTTTTTAAAAAAGGGGTCTACAATGGACTAACCATGAGAATATATGATTAATTGACAGTCTTCAGTGGATTGTATGGTTCAGCTTGTGGAACTGTCGTAGTATTAAAATTATAGTCTTGGTCATTACATCACGGGATTGGAAAATAACACAACTTTTTCTGAATTAAACTGTCTTAATTTTTTTATATATAATATCTGTACTAAGAATCGTTTCAAATCGTATAAAAATCGTCCAAAATTGTACCGAACCGAAGAACTAAAATTAAACTCGAATATACATAATTATATATATATATATTTAAAAGAATGATAAGGGTGATTCTAATTATATATATAATATATAATATATATTATGTATATATAGTATTACATGATATATATATATAAATTATATAGGTAGATTATGAATTATATATATATATATATATATATTATAGTATTATATGGTATATATGAATTATATAGTTAAATTATATAGATTATTATATAAAGTGTCATAAAAGTTGTTTCAATTTTATTTTAGAATTTTGTTTTATATTAAAATTTGAGAATTATTAATATATATTTTTTAAATTTGTGGATAACAATATTTTTTTGTGAAAAATATTCAAAAAAATCTGAAAATCGAACTGAAACCATCTTTGTTTCATTCAAACTAAAAATTTAAATATTTATCTTGTCCCATTCCGAAATTAAAATATCTATCTTGACCTGTCCTAAAATTAAAATTCAAAATTAAAATTAAAAATATAAAAGAATCAAAATTTCAGAACGATACTTGAGATTTCTAAATTTTCCAACCGCCTCGAGTCGTAAGTACCCTACTTACATCACGGTAGAAAGTTGTGTGCATTTAGTGGATTGGTACTTCTTTTTTGCATTAATATTGCGTGCAAAAACTGAAAGAATCCATCCTTGGCTTATGCAAATGGGTTTACAATAAAGAAGAAAGCTATGGGGTCGCATTTACTAATGCAACACTTTTTTTAGCCATTTCTCAAATTTCTTACCGTATGGAAAAAAATTTTAATAAATTCAGAAGTTCCTATTTTTTTAAATAAGATGTTTGAGAGATCGTTTTTACAAAATAAGAAGTCTCAAAATTGAAAATTTCTCCCAGAACCATCCACTTTTCTCCTAGAACTACCCTGCTTTTGAAATTTCTTCTAAAAAAAACCCTAAACGGAATTTCTAACTGAGCTTTTCTTATAGAAATGGTTGAAGGAAAGTATGGCAATAAATTCATATTAAAATAAAATGTCTGTCGTGGATAAATAAATTTTTATTTTTAATTACTAAGAGATAAAAATATCTTTTAACATAAAACTTAATGTTGTTTTCTTGACTGTTAGTTAAATAATACGAAAATAATATTACAGTACCAAAATAAAAATGACTCTAATTATAATATCCATTTACAATATTATACAAAAAGAAAAATCCAACTTTCTAGCCTAATAAGGGCGTACGTTTGTCTAAGAAAGTTTTGGATTGAAATGAATTTACAATTCAAAAACACCCATAATTTCAATAACAGCGGTAAGCCCAATTTCACAATTTTGCTTTGTACTACTTCTCTTCTCTTTTCTTTTCTTTTCTTATCATGAAGCAAAGCAGCATAGTGGGTTGCATGAAACAACGCAAAACGAAATAACAAGAAAAAGTTAGCTCAGAAGAATTAAATACAATGCAAAATGAAGTAATAGAAAAAAAAATTAATTTAGGATAATTAAACTTTCATTCATTTAAATTCAACTTGCCAAATATCATAATTCAACATGATTCATCAATCTGTCATGTATCATGAGTTGAATCTAGTCACTTAATACTAAAAGACTTTCCTAATATATTTATAGGAAATGATTTCCTTGATTTCCTTTTCTTTCTTTTCCTTTGCTAGAATGGGAAGGATCAACCATCACCTTTCTTAAATTATCATTTCGCTACCTCCATTACATTTCAAAGCAAAAAACAAAAAATGAATAAAAGAATATAATATATATCATAAAAGAAAAAGAAATAGGATTAATTTTATTAAACTGGTTAATATTCTCTCTAAAAATATTGTGATCGTTTCATCATTTAATTAAAGTACTGTGGCTCTAATTTATTTAATTTTATCAAATTAGTATAATTTTTTCGATATTTATTTTATGTAGGTCAACCCGATATAGTTTTTCGGGTCAACCGGATATCATTAGCAAAAAAACTAATTCAACTAAAGAAATTTCGCCAACAACATAAGGATTTCAAATTATTGATTTAAAAAAGTAAAAAAAAAAAAAAAACCAAACTCCATCGCTTTTGAAGTCAGATTTAGTAAAGGCCCCAATGCACTCGAAGCAAACTTCCGCGCAAAAAGGTAACAAATGTTTGCCCTTATCAAATTGTAAGAGCATGAGTAATCGTTCCTAATTGATTGAATAAAATCTACTGTGATATTAACTGCATCCTATGTTTGGTTCGCGAAGGAGCGGGGAAATTGGAGAGGCATCTTTAATTCTATTAAGAGAGGTGATAATATTTATTTTTATTTTATTTAGTATAAAAGGAAGAAGAAGTAGAAATAAAGGAGAAAAAGGAGAAAATAATTAATTTATTTTATTATTTTATCTTTCATTATATATTTTGTTAAAATTTTTTATATTAAAAATAAAGTTAATATTGTCATTAATTGTCCTACTTTATTTTCTCTCTCCAAATCTCTCCAAATTAGAAGGAAAAGAAATGTTGATGTGGAGGAATATCATTATTCCTCCTGATTTACTTTCTCTCCATATTTACGTCTAATCAAACGAGATAAATGTACTATTTACTTACTGTTGCCTTACAAAAGGGGAGTCGATGAAATTGGTGATCAGCTACTCTTCCGATGAATATAAACAGTCTGATGGAGAAATGAACGTATGAGCTGAACCTTTTAAAAGACGTGAATTCCTTAAACTTACTATAAAAATGGTTTAAGAAAGAAGAAATATTGCATGTGGAAGCCAATAAAGATTGATACCAGTGTATTTTGATTGAACAATGAACGAATAAAAAAGTATTGGAATTTGAAATCAAAGTAACATGAAAACGGAAAGCTGGTAACTAAAGGAACAAGGAAAACTTTCGAAAAAAACTAAACAAAGCTGTAAACAAAGCTGAAGACAAAGAAAAATGCAGAAAAAGGAATTGAAAACTGGAAAACTGATAGTCTTGTAGATGTGATTGTTGTTGGATTCTCTCATTCTGGGATTTCTTACCCATTTTACACTTGTTGTGGCGTGGTTGTTGACTATCTGAACGTGGAGAAAATTCTTCTTCATGACTCGTCCTTGGCAGTTAGGAACAATAGTGTTTTACCAATTGTGCCGAGATATGGAGGTGACGACTCATCAATTCTTGATTTTGATGTTGACCGAGTCCATCGGCTAAAGAATTTCTTGATGTCATCAACGGTTTAGCAAAATTCATATCGGTTTCGGCTTAAAGTTACCGTTACAACGGATCAACTACAGATGACATCAACACATGTCCCATTGAGTTCCGTTGCTTTGATGGCACAAACAGGTGAAGCGACGAGAATCATACCTCTTTTAATTCATAGTCATTCTTTTCCTGACAGAGTTGGAACGTCCCGATCGTTGCAGAAGGTTCTCGACTCCTCGGCTTCGAAGCCCGCGAACGGCTAGTCTTTGAAATTTTCCTTTAAATAGTCATGGTCCCCATTGCTCTTTTTTCACCGATACGAAATCCTTCTTCTTACACAACTCTATCTCGATCAGACTTCTATCTCTCCTGTGAAATCCAACAACATTCCCTGGATTTCTTTTGATTAATGGTCTCCGAGTCTCCATGGCCGCTCCAATTGATCATACCCCCATGGCTCTGATTCAAGTCGAGGCTAACCTGTATGCCTTGGGTCCTCAGTTACTGCCGATAGAAGTCACCATCGATCACTTACGGTTTGCTCATCCGGAGGGTTTTGTCCTTCGGTTAAATCAAGGCAAATTTTCTATGGCCGGTCTGCCATTCTCCTTCTGCCATTGGCCGCGTCCCTTGAAGAATTACAGAGAGTGATGCAATCATTTCCATGCTATTTTCGGTGCCCTTTGGGATCAGTGGGGCATTCGCAATGCCATTTTGATGTCCGACTTTGACATGGCGTTTGACTGCAACCTTTTTGCTACTATTCTAGTCTCTGACCATCAACGGCTTCATCTTCCCCCACGGCATGTTCTCTCCAACCATCTTGGACATTTGTACCATCCTGAGTCTCCGATGCAATGGCGATGAAATACCTAGTCTCCACGATGACGAGAATTTACCTGCCGTTGAAGCCCATCTAGACAAATCTACTGTCTCCTATGGCAATTTTATGGCCGCCCAAAGAGGTGTAGGCGTGTTCCATCAGAGCAAGAACAGACCTCTTTTCTATGGATGTGGCTTTGCAAATATGTTCTTTGCTCCCATTTGGCGGGGATAAGCAATGAATACCGATACTACGTATCGGTTATGTTGAGGAAGAAAAGGCACTACAACTTGCCTCCTTGGTGCTTACCTTAGTTTATCGGTTGATGAACTAAATGACTTTGGCTCTATCGGTTGGGAGTGACCCAACCAACCTTGGTAGCCCCCTCTGAGTCATGCAACTGTGGCTCTATCAGTACATCCCCCAATTCGGCGTTAACAACCTTTCTGGGAATTCTTCCAACCAAGCTACGGATTATCGGCTGTTGCGGATCCCTGTGAACAGATTTTTCGTTGGTACCATCATGTCCTATCTCTATTAGAATTGCCTCCAGCACATGCCTCATTTCTTCCCCTACTCTACCGAGAAGATTGGCCCTCTCTGGCTGACGAAACTTGCCGATGCATTGGAAGGCTCTCAACAAACCATCTAGGCGAACATGCTGTGCCCCAGAAGCTCTTGTTAGGGGCCAAACTAGGTGCTAAAAGTGTCAAAACCTCTTGTGAGAGGTACAACCCTCATTACTTTTCTCGGCAATTTGGGTTGATTCAAGACGTCCCTGCAAATCTTGGTCATATATCGTCTTATAATATCATACCTATCTTGTCGTCTGAAGATGTGCATACTTTAGCCGATAGGACTCTAACTATTCTTCGTTCTTTTGAGTATCACCACTTTCAGGTCATCCGAGAGTCTATGCCCAACTTCATTCTATGGTGGCGGCTACTAAGTGAGGTGTCCTTCTCGGCCCCTATGGAGACGTGGCTGCTTCACCTGGCTGGGTCGGCATCAGCAGTGGTGGAAACGTCCATGCCTAAGAAAAGTAAGCAGAGCAAGGTATTTGCTAGTCCTATTGCCGCACCGTTATTCTAGACGTCCCCAGTGAGGAAAACTCCTATTCTTCTACCTGCTGATGAGGAAGAAGAAGAATAAGAAACCATCTTCCCTCTGCTCAGGCGATCAAAAAAGCGGCAAGCCACCCATATCCCAACAATTGCCAAGGTTTGGATCTGTGTTAAACATTGTTTTTTTCTTTTCGATGTTCTTCAATCCCTGACTCAAAGCTAACCTCATACTTCCTTCCTTTACAGAAATAGAAAATCGGCCAGTTGGTTATATTTGACTCCTCTTTTGAGTCATCAGCAGCCATACCCCCTTGTCACCTACAAAAATAACAACGGTCGAGGAAAGCACTTCGGCTGTTTCACCTTCATCGGTTATTGCCTAAATGCCCAAAATGCCCGCCTCATAGCAAGTGGCGGTTGACAAGCCTGTTTTGACCCTTGCGAAAACGACCTCTAAACCCCCTTCGGTGGAGCCTTCTAAGGAACCTGTCCCCTCTCAGTGAATAACAACTGAGATCGCTGCACTAGAGCTTCTACGTAGCCTAATTGGGGCCATCCTATCGACCAGCCGATTCTCCCAAGATGCAATCAACCGGGCCCTCCTGCTGCTTGTGAAATCAATCGATTCTGATATCTCTATAGAATTGAAGCACCTATCGATTGATTACCTGTGGCACATGAGGTTCACCCAACGCTTCTTCTCTGATACCCAAAACAGGCGGGACGAAACTTCATGTCAACTTAAAGCTTTGGAGGAGCTCCGAGAATAGGATGCTTTTCTGTAATCGCATTGTGAGAAAGCCTCTACCCGCCTAAGTGTCCTTCGAGCTAAGATTTTCGAAAGAGTTGAAAGAATTGAAGGACTTGAGAAACAACTATGAGAACTCCAAACAAAGCTGGATTTCGAAAGACGGGCTCTAGATGAAAAACTTGAGGCCGAGGGCATCTATTAGCAAACAGCCTCCTCAACAGAAGAGTCGGCAACCAAATTCCTAGATGAACGACTGATGCTGGAAGTAGAGGAAGAACTGCTCTAAATGGAACTGCAGCATTCGGACAAACTGCTTACAGGTATGCAGTCTTCGTGGGACAATTTCCAATCTGACCTAGCCACTGTCTTCCGTTGTCTTGATGAGGCTGGTCTTTCGGGCACTCAAATTGGGGATGTCGAAACTCGTCCGCCTTCAACAGAAGAAACGGCTGCTGATCCAGAAGCGACCCAAGAAGAAAGGCGATCCATGTAGAGAAGGAGAAGGGAACCCCATCGGCTACCGTGTTGCCTAAGGAAGATCCTGATCAGCTTACCATAATTCCTTTCACCCAACCGATCAAGATGCCTCATACTTCTTCTGAGGAGGATTGACTTCATCATTTTTTTTCTTTTCTACTCACTCTCAAATGTAGTAGCCATCTGATAGGCTTTTGTTTGTGATCAGTTGTTTCTTATGAATACAAACATTTTTTTTTTTTGTTATCTTTTTCCTTTCCTTTTCTTTTATTTTTTTTACCCTTCTTCTACCATGGTTCCTTCCCAAAACGTAGGATAAAACTTTTTTAAGTATTTCTCATTTATAGCATTACTTACCTCTTTTTCGCGGGGGGTCATCAACCGATAAGTCCCTCTATAAAAAACCTGTGTGATAAGGAAAGGTCCTTCCCAGGAAGCAGACCACTAACTATAACATGGGTCTTTGGGTGCAATTGGTAGTATGGTTTTTCAAGCTATATCTCCTTCTTGAAAGCTTCTTCTCCACACTTTCAATTATAGGCTCTTGCTATCTTTTTCTTGTATCTTTTAATATTCTTTAATACTATCCATCGGTCCTCTTCGACATGGTCCAAAACTCATAGCCAAAGCCAGTTTGAGTCCTCAATCGACAAATAATGTTGGTAAGTTACTCGGGCCAATCGTAATGATAACTTAGTGGGTAGCATCGTATCTTATCCATATGTTAGCCTAAATGGTGTGAAACTTAGTAGCACTCTTAAAAGCATTCCGATAAGCCCACAAGACCTCTTGAAGTGTTTTGTGCCACTTTCTGGAATTATCCTCTAATGACTTATAGATCATACTGATCAAGGTCTTGTTTGTAGCTTCAGCTTGATCATTAGCCTGTGCATAGTACGGTGATGAATGTAACAACTTAACTCTGAATTGAGTTAAAAAGTTGCGTGCCTTATCTCCTGTGAATATGGTTCCTTGGTCAACCGTTATTATTTCAAGTATACCGAATTAGAAAAGAATATTCTGCTAAAGGAATGTGATAACGACAGACTGAGTTACTCTGGTCAGAGCCTGTGCCTCTACTTACTTGGTGAAATAATCAATTGCCACTAAAATGAAGGTATACCCTTTAGTCGATGGTAGGTGAATCTTGTCGATGACATCTAGAGCCCAACCCCTGAACGATCATGGCTTGATGATAGGATGCAGGTCCGCAGAGGACACATGAATCAAACGGTCATGCTTCTGACATGCCTCACATCCAGCTGCATAAGCTACGCAGTCCGTGGTCATGGAAGGCCAATAAAATCCATGATGTTGCAGTGTCCATTTCAACTTAGGACATGCCTAATGAGTGCCGTATAGGCCTTCATGCACCTCGGCTAACACTAGTGCTGCTTCTTGCTTTGACAATTATTTTAATAAAACTCCTGAATAGCTTCTTATGAATAGATCATTCCCGATCAGCACAAAGTTCAATGCCTTACGTTTTAACTCCCGTGAAACTTGACCTATAGGCTTATATAAGTATGAAACAATATCAGAATGTTAGTCATTTTCATGTTCTTCTCCCGATATTTGCTAACACATTACCACCCCCACTCTTTTCTTGAAATATGAAGCCATTTGAGCTAAATTGTTTGCCTCTGATTCTCAACTCGAGGAACATGAGTCAAGATAGCTTTCGAGAAGTATTACAGCAATGCCTTCACTTCCTGTAGCTTATCCGACAACACAGGGTTAGTGCATTTGTACTTACTTAAAATCAGTCGGATAACAATTTGAGAATCCCCTGTTATATCGACCACTCATGCATTCAAAGCCCTCAAAATTCGAAGTCCCAGAATGAGAGCATCATATTCCGCCTGATTATTTGAGGTCCCTTTACTCAATTCAAACAGAATTCTTTCTTGTCGTCTGTAAGGGGCTTCTATGATCAAACCAGCACTTGCCTTATACTGGGTACTAGATCCATCAAACTACAACTTCTATGATTTGTATAAAATGTATCTTTGTGCCTCTTCTTTTTCAGGATTGGGCACTTCTAAACATGGGTGTTCAACTAAGAAATTGGCTATGGCTTGCCCTTTCATAGCTTTCAAAGGGTAGGTGAGTCATGGAAAAAGCATGTAACTTAATGGCCCATTTCATTAAACGGCATTGCATCAATGGGTGGTTTAGCAGGTATTTTACGAGATTAATTTTGCACAAAACTTACACTTCCCTAGGTAACAGATAATACTCTAGTTTCACACATGCTTAATATAAAGACAGGCATAGTTTCTCAACAGGAGAATATCTGGTCTCAGTGTCCGTCAAGTTCTAACTGAGGTAATATATTGCTCTTTTAACCCCCCGTATATCATCCTGAGCTAACAGGCAGCCGATAGACTCTTGAGCCGCTGAAATATATAATTTCAATGGTACCTTATTGCGTGGTGGTTGTGACAAAGCCATCATGATCTAATCAATGGCCGTTTGGTGCTCTGGTTGCCAGATGAATTCTAGAGATGACTTTAAATGGAGAAGAGAAGAGAATACATTTTGCTTACCTGCAGTATTTGCTAGAAAACGTTGCAAGAAATTAATCTTCCTTAAGAAATTTTGGAGCTCTTTTTTGGATTGCAGTGGCCTTGCCTATAGAATATCTTTTGTTTTATTCTGGTCCACTTCAATTCCTCTTTAATGCACTAGGAACTCAAGGAAATTTCCAGTTGAAACTCCAAAAGCGCATTTAGCAGGATTGATTTTTAGCCGGTGCTTAGGCATTCGAAGGAAGACTTGCTACAATCACTTTAAGTGTTCTGAAAAAGTGGGTGAATTAACCACTAAATCATCAATATAGACTTCCATGGTCTTGCCGATGAGATCATAGAAAATGAAATTCATGACTCTCTGGAAAGTAGCTCCAGCGTTCTTCAAACCGAAAGGCATAACTAGCTATTCGAATAAATCGATAGAACCCGGACATCAGAAAGTTGTCTTCCGAGTATCCTCTTCGACTATAAATATCTGATTGTACCCAGAGTATCCATTCATGAAACTTAGAAATTGGTTTCCTGCAGTTAAGTCTACCAACATATCAACCATCGGTATAGTGTATTCATCCTTTGGTGTGGCTAAATTCAAAATTTTGAAATCAACACAAACTTGCAGCTGGCCGTTTTTCTTGATTACGTGCACAATATTGGACACCCAGTCTGCATATCAGCAGGTAAGGATGAAACCACACTGAAGTAACCTCTTAATTTCTTTTTTGATCCTAGGTGAGAGAGCAGGATTAAAATGCCGAGCAGGCTGCTTATAGGGTTTGAAACCTTCCTTAATCAGTAAGTAATACTCCATTATGCCTCTATCTAGTCTTGGCATTTCATGATAATCCCATACAAAATAATCTTTGTGCCTATGAATCAGGACCATTAAGGCATTCCATTAATCAAGTGTTAAGCACAAGCTTATCTTTGTAGTTCTATTTTCCACTAGATTCCCCGATATCCACTTCCGTTAACGGGTCTTGGGCGATGAAACCAAGTGTATGCCGAATGTCAGGGTCCTCTGTTTTCAAACGTTGACCTTCTAGCCCTTCCGTTATGATCTGACTATGAGCCATGATGAGTTTGGAGTAATGGCTCGGGTCAAAAGTAGAGTAGTAAAACACAGTCTCGTTCATATGCACTTCTGCTGAGAATGGATTGGGATTGGCTAGTATCTTTTCCACTCGTTCTCTATCCCAAATTAGCATCATTTGGTAAAGCATCAACGGAATACAATGGTTTGCATGAATCCAATCCCTACCTAGTAAGATAGAATAAGCCGGCTTTGATGTGATTACAAAGAAAACAATCTTTGTAACACCCCACTACCTATGTACCTAAATAGGCGGGATGTTGCCCCGTCCAAAGGACCAGGAGTCTTCATAACGAGGTACAAAAGGGACGAAAATGACTAAATAAAATTCTCGATAATCTTATTAACAACCAAAGTTAAAATTTATACAAGTCTGAGAATCTAAAACTAACAATCATCTCTCGAAAAAATACAAAGTAGAACTAAATAAATTGAAGATCATTTCTTATCTCTTCAACCTTCTCAATAAAAGCACTCCCTTGAAAATATGATGTAAAATAGTGTGATATTGGCATATCAGTAAGTCCCGTGTGTGCGAATGTCATATATAAACATTTCATGCATGTAAGTTTATCAAAACCCAAAAATCATGTTTGCAAGACTTTTCATCAATAAACAATTATTTGAAGTAGCATTACTCATCATATCTAAAGCAGTTCTCAATAAGTTATCATCTTATTATAATCATAAGTTCATTATCTAGAGATTAGTAATGATTCAAACAATAGTATAACAATTCATATCATGGTTACCACCATGATAGCGTCCCAATGTAACATTTCAATAATGGGTAGTGGGGGATCCTCCTACTAGGGTGAGATACTCCACCATCTTTACACCCAATATACCGGTTGTCCAACCTGGATAGATAAAGTCCACATGGACCCATATACTAGCTCGGACCAACTTGACTAAGTAATACTATTGTCTCTCCAAGTTGAGTTCATCTTCTGGAGGTGCTCTCTTGTCGGAAGATTCACTCTAGCTCTTCGAGATTAGCTCTACTAGCCTATCCCCGTTGAGTACTCAATGCTCCCCATTTAGGGGTAGAATCATTTTCCTTGTTTTCACAATCATTGATTACCTTATCTTTGTAAAACGTGACTTTTTACAATAAGATTTGCTAAAACATTTAATGATAAAGAAAAGAAATTATTTTCAGTTTAAAAGTTGAGATTTAACAAGCTCATTTAGAGAATAAAACGACCACGTTCTCAAATTAAGTATCAAAATACCACAGTACAATTCATCATATTCAACCAACGCTCAAATCATCATGTCAATCATGATATTGACACCATTTCAAATATCATTGTACAAATTTACTTGCAAACATGTAATATTTAGTAAAACAGTTATGCAGGGATTTACTTGGATATTCTCAATAATCAACTAAAGCAATGCTTGATCTCTTTTTCACTTTCTTCCTTAATCAATGTTTCTATGATTAGAAGCCAGATATGAATCCACTCATCATCATGACATGCATATATTCGAATCTTATCATTAGTACAAGGACCACTAATAGTCGTTTCGATGTTGGTGGTGATTGGAGTTATGATGGTCGAAATCTTAGAAAGAAAATGGGCTATTTTTTTTTTTTTTGTAGAAGAGAGGTTTAGGGTGTGATTAGTGGCTGTTATAGGTTAGGTTTAGGTGTTTTACTGTTTGGAAGGACTACACTTTGTTTTGGACTCTTGAACAAATAAGGGAAAAATGGTAGCTTTCACTTTTCTTGGTTTAGCTAGAATTGTAGTGAATAGAAGGAGTTTATGGCTGTGCTCTAGGGTGCTAAAGTGGCCTAGATAATAAGAGGAAATTGAGAAAAGTATAGGCTGCTTTTTGGTTTAGCTTTGGGCAGAAATAGGGGAAGAAAACTTAGGGTCTTGTGCTGTGATTTTTGCTTAAAACCAGAGGGGAATTTGAGAGTAAAGGAAGCTGAAATTTTTGTGAGTGTGTGTGATTGGTTTTTGTTTAGCTTAGGAGAACTTTGAGAAATAAGAATAAAAAGGTTTGCAAGAGTTGGGATTTAAACTCAAGTCTCTAATTATTAAACACCAAGCTTCAACCACTACAACTCTAGCTTCAACCACTCCACTCAACCACAATAACTCTTATTTCAACCACTAAACCACAACAACTCTTATTTTAATCACTAAATCACAATAACTCTTGTTCCTTCTACTAACACTCATATAATAATACTCATAAAACAAAAGTTCAAGACCACCAAGAAACTAACAAATTAATTCCCTTCTAATAATACTCATAAAATAAAAGTTCAAGTCCACCAAGAAACTAATAAATTAATTCCCACTCACTTACTCCATTTGCCTTCTAATAATACTCATAAAACAAAAGCTCAAGCCCACCAAGAAACTAACAAATTAATTCCTACTCGCTTACTCCATTTCCCTTCTAATAATACTCATCTAATAATACTCATAAAACAAAAACTCCAGTCCACAATGAAACTAACAAATTAATTCCCACTCTTGTTTAATTAGTCCTCCAACAAGTATATCAAAGTAAATAAATTCATGAACTAACCAATTTATAAATCACATATATCCATGAAAATGGTTCAAGTTATCAAATGTCATTTAAAATGTTATGCAATGCATAACTTTCCCCATATAATAAAGGTGATGTTAAACGGAGTATTACAATCTTACTAACTTTAGATCCAATGGCCACCTCAAAAGTGATGACCCCTTCTACTCTGGCTGCTTCTCCGGTAAAATTAAGCATTTGGATGTTTGTAGGGGACAAATCAAGTTTATCTTTACCCAAGCGTCTTAAGGTTGCTAATGACATTACATTCAGACAAGCCCCCCATCAATGAAGACTCGAGAGAAAAGCTTTCTGTTTATATGCGCCTTAATATACAATGGTTTGAGATGATTGGTATGTTCTACTATTAGGATTAGGAAGAACATACCTTCTAATGGCACTTTGAACTGAATGAGCTTAATAACAGCTTCTTCCGTTGCATAGTAATCTTCCTCCATCGTTTCTTGCTCAGCCTTTGCTCAAAATTGTGATGGGAGAATGCTGAGTATGTTTTGACTTGTGGAAGTACATACCTGCTTATCTAACCATTTCTCATGTGCTTGTTTCTGCTGAGCCTGTCTCTTTTGTTCTCATCATTTTTGAGTTTTTGTAAGATAGGAACGATGGCTCAAGAAAAATGACTTTTTACAAGGTACATGTACTGTAAACTTCTCATCTTTCCCTTGGAAATGAGCTACGAAGGTTGAAACTATAAGCCGAGTGAAAACTGACGGTCAATCGTCCAACCTTTGGAACACTGTTCTTTCCTCTTCCCAAGCTTTGGACTGTTCCCTGATGAAAGAAACTCCTGGTTTATGCTCCACATCTTGCTTGCACGTTTGTACCATACTTGAATCAACCACTAGGAACGGGTTTATGTCAACTAAGGTTTCCTCACGTTTATCAGCAAAGCTCACCATTTCTTCTCACAAAGCCTTCTGTATTATGTTTCTCAAAACAATACAGCAATTGGTATTATGAGAAAATGAGTTATGCCATTTACAATATTTTTTGCCCTTCAACTCCTCTGGACCTGGAACCTTGTGGCCGAAAGGTAGACGAATCTATTTATCTTCGACCATCTGATCAAAGATTTGCTCAACCTTTAACACGTCGAATGTATAAGTGAATGACCCTACTGAAGAAACCTTTCCTTCCCTTTGCCAGGTCTTAAGAAAGGACAAGTGTAAGATGCTCCTTTTACTATCTCTGCCGCCATCACTTCCAATAGTTGTTCCTCTTCACTATCCGTAATATCGTCTACAACTGATATCATGGTTTACTCATGAGAGAACTTAACAGACCACCTCTTCTCTTTCTCCTTGATCATTTCTTCTATTCTAATGGCCTGAGATAGTAAATGGGATAGGTCAAAAAAGTCCTGGAGAATAAGACGCTCTTTGAGTTGCGGATGTATTCTATTAATAGCTATTCTGGCACATTCCATTTTCGACAATTGAGTGGTGCATTTGGCCTTAATTTGTAAAAAACGCTCAATGAACTCTGTTACACTTTCGAATAATTTTTGCTTGACTGTCAAGAGATCTACTATAGAAACCTCAGGTGGTGGTTTAAAGAAACCTTTATGAAAAATTATTCCATATCTGCTCATAAATACACAGAATTGGGTGTCAGATTTGCATACCAAGTAAATGTCGCCCTTGTCAAGGACAAAAAAAATAATTACAATTTATACCAATCACTATTCTCGAATTCTCTACATTGTTCCATAAACCTTTTTATGTGTTTCATAATTGATTTGTTGTCCTCTCCAGAGAATGTAGAGAACTCAGGCAACTTAAATCCTCGCGGTAATATTGTCATAGAATCTACCCATTCGGGATAAGGCTTCTGTTACACTAGCCAATCCCTCGCTTGACGACACAACGCCTCCGTTATTGAGTTGACATCGGCTGATGATACTGGCTGTTGACTTTTCATAGGGGAATTTATCACAGTTGATCTAAAACTCTGTCTTGGGAATGAAGCCATCTCAAGGTACCCTGCTCCCTATATTAGATGAGTTGTCACCATGATAGGATACGCGGTAGGGATAGTTGCAGCATAGCTCTGTGGCCCTCCATATGAGGAACAAACATTCCTGTTAGGAACTGCATTCTGGTCGTAGAATACTTGTGCCCCCATTGGCACTTGGACCCCGCAACCAAATATGGTGGGGTTCTCCCTAGGAAAGATTTCGTAGGAGCCATACCGGGTGCATTTAACCTTAAACTCCCTTGGTGCCCCTTAGGCATCGGCATAAGCTGCTCCCGACGCAACACTTGTACTGACCCATAAAATGGTGCATCAATGGACGAGGCGGGAGGGTACATACCTACCTGAGGTATCCCGTGAGCATTTTACCTCTGTTCAAAACTATGGAGCTTATTTTGAAGTAGAGGTCGGAACATGTGGTGAACTACGGAATAAGGCTTTGAATGAGTTCACCTATACATTGCTCCATGGCCTGCCGTATGGCAGTTAAAGATGTGGGTATCAACTGGGATACCTGGGGAGGAGTTGATAACTACTTCCCTGGTTGCTCAGGGATGGTGACCTAGGCGGTATTGAACGACGTTGCTATAGGATCAAAAGCTCCCCGTAAAGACCGAACTGTAGGCCGATCGGAAGAGTCCAATGAAGGCCCTGAGGACTACTATTAAGGATTTGGCATAATGTGTCCGGAACGCAGTTGCATGCAACAATTACTTTTGCTCCTACTGGGCATGCCAATTTATGTTGCCTTACCAAAAGGGAGCTAATAAAATTGGCGATTGGCTACTCTTCCAATGAACAAAAACAGTTCGATGGAGAAATGAACGTGTGAACTGAACCTTTTAAAAGATGTGAATTCCTTAAACTTACTATAAAAAGGGTTCAAGAAAGTAGGAATATTGCATGTGGAAGCTAATAAAGGCTGAAACCAGTGTATTTTGATTGAACAATGAATGAATACAAAGGTACTGGAATTTGAAATCAAAGTAACATAAAAACAGAAAGTTGGTAACTAAAGGAATAAGGAAAACTTTCGAAAAAAACTAAACAAAGCTGTAAACAAAACTAAAGATAAAGAAAAATGTAGAAAAAGGAAATGAAAACTAAAAAATTAATAGTCTTGTAGATATGATTGTTGTTGAGTTCTCTCATTCTGGGACTCCTTGCCCATTTTATACTTGCTGTGGCATGGTTGCCGACTATTCGAACGTAGAGAAAATCCCGTTTCATGGCTCATCCTTAGCGATTAGGAACAGTAGTGCTTTACCAATCGTGCTGAGATATGTGGATGACGACTCATTGGTTCCGGATTCTGATGTTGACTGGGTACATCGGTTGAAGAATTTTTTGACATTATCATCGATTTAACAAAATTCATATCGATTTCGACTTAAAGTTACTATTACAACGGATCGGCTAAAGATGACGTTAACACTTACACATTTACTTTTTCTCCTCATTTACTTTTACAAAAGAGTCCAACCAAACATAGGCTAAAGGTCTAGACATGGCATTCTGTTGGGATGTATGCCCTCTTAGACTAAATTTCTTATGTAAAAAATCGAATGTTTTAATAAAAGAATTTATTTTTAGAAATTGTTTGTGAATTTACAATTTTATTTGTGTACAATTACGTTTGGAAAAGACCCATTGTGTTTGAGTAAGTGGTCCATGTGAATGGAAGTCTTTCACAGTAAGGTATGGATCACAAGTTACTTGGCACATAAACTTTTGTTCTTAACCGATTGATGAGAATGAGAATCTCATCATGTTTAGGTTATTATGTTGTGAATTCTAAATGGAGAATGACTTACCTTTAGCCAATGAGTAGTCCACTCACTTCATGACATAAGCGTATTTCGAATATGTAGAACAGGACCTGTAGTAGTGGTTTCTTAAAAGTACTATATGGTAGAAACCTAGACTACTACCACTACAACGTTGACTAGTACTCTACGACTTGAGTATGAGTTGGTGATTTAACGAAGTTGGAAGCATATACTTTGATATGTTATAGTTGAGGTTCTATCGTAGGGCCAATATACCTGTATGTTGGGTATGTGTGACTAATTAGTTAAGACAGACTTGTACAAGATAGTTTCTATACTATATCGCCCCTTGTGATTGTCTGAATGATCTAAATATCCAGGGCCTTGGGAAACATGACTTGGATGTTTGCTTTAAGGTAGCTCTCTTGGAAGGCGAAAACAATCTAGGAGGTCGTGGATCATTGGACTAGAGGCCTAAGGATGGTAGATGTCATTTAGAGAGGTGTTAGTACACTTCTTCCTCTCTAAATGTACGGCGATGTATAGAGGGGTATTTTAGTCATTACACATGTAGGTCGGAGACTTTACTAATGCAACATTGTCATTGGGGTCAATATTTCCTTATGGTGATATTATGAAATATTTTAAATGCAAAATACAACTATTTATATGGTAAGGGTATTTTGGTCATTTTAGTAGCCAATGCGGTGTGTCTTTTGGTTCCCAGTGTAGATTGTGAGTCCTAATTAAATACGTGTTAAGGGATTGATCTTAAATTAAATAGAATTATTTTATTTAAATAGCCTAATTTAATTATTGGACTAGAATAAAATAAAGGTTCATGGAGAGAGAATTAATTAAATTGATTTGGTGGGTTAATTAATTATTCAGGGCTTTGGCCCAATTTGAATAATTAGGGATTAATCTGGGACTAAGCTGATTTAGGCTTATTTAATTAGACTGATTTATTTGGGCTGAAAAATTAATTATTTGTTGGGCCATTAAGTTGGTTCTAACTAGAATAATTAATTAAGCCCAATAGGTTAAACCAAGAGTTCAATGGCCTAGTCCAGTTTAACCTAGGGTTTTTTATTTAGGTTAAATAGGAGGATTGGAAACAACGTGGTTGCAATTAGACACACAAGAGAGATGGCTTCTTCTCTGTGGATTAGCCGATATGTCTCTCTCTCTCTCCAAAAAATTCCTTAACTCGTTAGTTGTTCACCAAACGGTAGTTAGGTAGGCCATATACTGGAAGATCGAGAGTTTGGCGTTCACATACATGCAAAGGCGGAGTAGGAGGCTTGTAGAAATCGCACCAGAGGCTTCTACCAGCACACCTACACCGATTGCACACGTTCCGGTATAGCCAACACTTGGAACGAGGAAAAGAGGTAAAATTTTTAAAACCTCGGGATTGGGATAGGGCGCAACCGGCACTGGCTAGGGCTGCCGAGCCGTGCCGGCCCTGCCCTGGAATCCCTATTCTTGTTTTTCAATTTTTTTTATGTTCGCTTCCATTGTGTGCTCCATGTTTTCCCGCTTTCCATGCCTTCAATTGATATCAGAGCATGAAGGTTTTTGTGAAAATATAGGAAGCATGCATCTAGATTAATAAAACTAGACACATATGTGATTAAAATTGTGATCATATGTTGTTTTTGGTATGGATAGATTCATTGTTAAACCTTGCGGATGGAGGTATAAGAATTTGTAATTTACTGTTTTTCTTAGTAAATCGTGTAAGCCCAATGTTTATGGGTATAGGCGGTTGTTGGTTTTGATTGATTTCATTATATTTGGTTTGAAATCGGAGAGCCAATGGTACCATAAGTTGTGCAGAAAAACAGGAAAAATTCACAGAGGAAAATCGCAGAAAAAAACTGCAGGAACATGTTCCAGAACGGAATTGGCGCCGGCTTGGAGTGTTGGAATCAGCACTGGCTTGGCTCTGGAAGGCCGGTTCGCGCACTGGTTTCTGGAGGGTCCTGGTTCTGTGCGGTGGGTGTAGTGGACCACAATGCAGATAGGTGCATGATCTAGTATGGTGGGTGTAGTGGACCAAGGAAATTATTTTTATTTTTCCTTGTAATTTTTCTTACGTTTTCTTTTAGTTTTGGGGTTCATACCAGGCGAAGTTAATATTTTTGCACTAGTTAATATTCATGGAATATTTTTTCATGAAAAATATTAGTAAGGGATTTTAAGATTAAACAAGATTATTAATTAATTAATGTGTTTAATTCTATTATCTGGGCACTTAGGTTTAAAAAATAGAAGAGCATGAAAACGTCTACTGTTTTTTAGCATGCTACTTATTTTTTGTACCTATGTGCACGTTTTCTCAAAGACCAAAGCCTTTGGGAATGTTTTGACAAGGAAAGTATTTTTATACAAATTAAGTGATTGTTTTAACTTGAACAAAAATTAATCTTTAGATATTTTCTCAAAGGATTTAATCCTTGACATAGAAAGAAAGCCATTTTGTTTTAATTTTGGCACAAGAAAAATGTTTTGTCAAGTAAACTTGAGACCAAAGTCTCTAGAAAGTTTTAATTGAAATTTTTTTGAAATCATTAAGTTTTAACTTAAATAAAATTAATCCATAGGAAATGCTCTCAAAGGATATAAACCTTGACATGGAGATTTTTATGGACTTAGACATTTTATTTTGAGTTAAGGAAAAACTTAATGGAAATTTTCAAAAGGATATTTTTCAGAAAACCATTGTTTTAAAAGACTAAGTGGGAGAGGGGTTCCAACGGCTTCCATCACGATCCTCATTAGAGATCGTGGGTCCCCTTGCGTCACCCTGGGAGTGAACCCGTATAGGATGGGGATACCACAAGGTTCTAGATCTAATGGATAGATGTAATTAATAACTCGGGGCACGTACTATGATCGACTAACCTCTCGTTGGAGGTCATAGTGCGAGGTATGTCCATAGGAAATGAGAGGAAACGACCATCCCCTCGATGGAGTTATCTTCTAGATCATTACCTAGAAGGGAAATTAATTTGTGGTGGTTAACACACTTAGCTTAGGAAACTGTTAATCTTCCTAAGAAGCTATGTCAGTTTTCCTAAGAGCTAAATTAATTGTTATCAGTTTTGATAATAAGGATAAAGTGCACATATTTGTTTTGTTTTCACAAACTGAATCTTTTTTCTTTTATTTTTCGATTTTTCAGAAATAGTGGGAGGTTCTTTTAGTCCATTGGCCGTTATTCTCCAGGAGAATAAGCTAACAGGACCAAACTATGTGGACTAGAAAAGGAATCTGGACATAATACTCACAGCCGAGGAGTATAAGTATGTCCTGTACGAAACCTGCCCTGTAATCGGGGAGGGTTCCACCGCCGAGGAGCGTGAGGCTGAGAAGGCATGGAAGAAAGCCGACGAGATGGCTCGTTGTTACATGTTGGCCTCCATGTCTAATGTGCTCCAATCTAAACATGAGCACATGACCACTGCGTACGACATAACCCAATCATTAGCCACGATGTTCGCGGATAAGAGCCGGCTCGCAAGGCAGGAGGCTCTTCGAACCATCATAAACACTAAGATGGCTGAGGGAGTATCGGTCAGAGAGCATATGCTCAAAATGATTGCTGCTTTCGAGGAGGCAGAAATCTTAGGGGCTATCATTGATCCCGAGAGCCAAGTGGACATGGTTCTCGAATCTCTATCGGGTTCCTTCACTTAATTCAAGTTGAACTATAACATGAACAAGTTGAACATGGGTTTGACTGAGTTGATGAAGGAGCTCCAAATGGCGGAGAAGGTCATGAAGCCACAGTTAAAGGCAATGATTGCTAAGGCTTCATCTTCTAGAACTGGGCCCAAACCCAGAAAGTTCAAGAAGAAGAAGGGAACGCAGCGGGCCAACCCAAGACCCAACTCAAAGACAAACCCAAGGGCAAGTGCTTCAAGTGTGGATTGAGTAGACACTGGAAAAAGGAGTGTCCGGATCTTCAAGCCAAGAAAAACTCCACATGTAATGTTTTCTATCTAGAGTCTATATCAATTGTTGGATCAACTTCCACTTGAATTGTTGATTCAGGAGCCACTAATCACATCTGTAACTCCTTGTAGGGGTTTAGAAAGATAAGAAGACTCCAAAAGGGTGAACATGGACTACGTGTGGGAAATGGAGCACAAGTTTGGGCCCTTGCAGTAGGAGAGTTGGATCTTGTTTTTTATTGTAATAGAATAGTGGTTTTGAAAGATATTTTATATGTACCTGGATTTAGACAGAATTTGATTTCAGTTGCAAAACTAATAAATCAAGGATATTCTGTATCTTTCCATTCTGGTATTTCTATCAGTAAAGATGGAGAAATTCTATGTACTGGGCACATGTATGGAAATTTATTTTTCTTAAACCCTATTAACAATCAATTAAATAACGCTTAATCTGAACCTTTAACAAGGAAGAGAAAGACTAATGTCAATGACTCTTTTCTTTGGCATCTAAAGTTGGGTCATATCAACTCAATTAGGATTCAGAGGTTGATCCATGATGGGCCCTTAGGCTCATTGAGATTGGAAAATTAGTCGCAGTGTAAGTCCTGCCTAATGGGAAAGATAACCAAGAGGTCATTTGCCCCTAGGGCGAATATAGCCAAGGAGGTATTGAGTCTTATTCACACTAATGTGTGTGGTCCTTTGTCTACACCAGTTAGAAGAGGTTTTGAGTATTTCATCACTTTCACGGATGATTGTACAAGGTTTGCTTACGTTTACCTGATGAGACGCAAGTCTTACTCTTTTGACAAGTTCAAAGAGTTTAAGGTTGAAGTGAAGCGTCAGACAAGTAAATTGATCAAGACCTTACGATCGAATCGTGGTGGAGAGTACCTTTGTGAAACCCCACCTACAGCCAACCCTAGAGTAAGGGGGTCGGGATGCATATCATATTATTTTGCATGAATATATATATTTTTGGATGATTTTATATGCTTTAGAATTGTAGTTTATAGGGTAAAAGGTTTAGATATGCTTATTGAGTAGGAATGGTAAAATGGTAATTTTGCTTGAGGTCAAAATAGGAAGTTAGCTTGAGGATTAAATAAGAGGAATATGTGGGTGAGAAAATAAGAACAACCGTTGTTGTGGTTTAGTGGTTAGAGCTTTGGAATTAATCTCTAAGGTCATGAGTTCAAATCCCATCATCTAAGTTTTTATCATGATTATCTTAACTAAGTTTGAATTTTTGTTTTCTTGCATTCCATAAAAATAGGAATGTTGTCTTAGGGGAGACATGAAGAGAATGTCCTAATCTTATCATTGTGTCCTAAAAAGAATTTTAGAGGAATTCTTGTCCTTTCTATTACCTCTAACTTTGTCCTAACATCTTCATAATTTAAATGAACCAAAACCCATTAAATCTCTTCTTTTAATTCCAAAAATTCTATGATAATTCTTCAGCCTTGAATTTCGAAAATCAGGCTTGAAGGATAGAAGATTGGCTGAAAATAGGAGAGAAGTTAGGATGGGTTCCCAAAGAAAATAAATCACCATGGTAGAACCTTCAATCCTACCTTCATGTTGTTCATATTTTTAGTGAAGAAAATCTGGAAATTTTCCAGAATTTTTGCAGACCAGCTTTTTGAAAAAATTCAGCCAATAAACCTACTCATTTGCTGCCAGAAAAATGGTCATTTCATGTGGCTTGAAGGCTGAAAATTCTATGCAATTTTCGGACTGCACAAACTGCACAAAACCAGAAAAAAATTCTGGGCAGTTTCGCCACTTTCAACCAAGAAAATGAAGCTGTTTTAATCAATCTTCAAGCCAGGAAAACTCTTCTATTTTTCTTCAGAAAGAAGGCTGAAAAACCAGCCTTAAAGGACCCTTGAACAACTCTCAAAACCTCTGCAAAATGGGCTGAAGAATTGCAGAAAACTGCATAGGAAAACTTGCAGCACACCTTCGAAACATGAGCACTATGAAACCAGAAATTTCCAGCTTTGTTCCCTTAGCCATAGACCGAAGAAACTACCCTCAAACCTCTGCAAATTGAACCTTGTTCAGCCATGGACTGAACACCATTAACCTCCACACTTACCTTGAACACTTGGACTCCATAACCACACCTCAAACATCTCATAAGATTACTCCATTCAAACTACATTTGAACTTCAAAATTTTCAGAATTTTTCTCCATGAAAACACCCCTTGTATTAAGCTATACAACCAGAATTCCTCTGCCATTTAAGCTCTGAATTTTGGCCAGCCTTAAGCCTTATCAGACCTCATTCATTTCAGCAAAGCAAAACAAACCAGCCGGCACCATTGAAGAGCAAAGAAACCTCCCTTAATCAAACACCATTAGCTAACCTCCTACCTCAAACAAATCCACAATTTTCTCCATTTGAAATTCAAATAAAATCTGATTATTCTCTCTCTTTCTAGTTAAGACCGAAACTCCCATCTATCCTGGACCATTCGGCCAACATCATTTCAGATTTCGTAAAGCCTTTTTCTCTCAATTCTCTTCAAAACACCAAGAACACACACTACTTTTCTTCAAGCCTAAACCTACTCTAAACACCTCCAATCACTCTCAAATACTCCAGATCACTTCTACTTAATCCCTAGGGTTCATTTCTGATATTTATAACACAAAAACACGCAAACAAGAATTTTCAATCAGATCAAAATCAGCTTTTTCTTGAAGGTCTCAAGAACATCAACAAGGTAAATCAAGAACAACCTTCTTGTTCATCCTCTTCCATTCAATTCTCGATATACCTTTCTAATATTCTCTCTCTCTCTCTCTCTCTCTCTCTCTCTCTCTCTCTCTCTCTCTCTCTCTCTGGCCGAAATGGTTGATCAACAACCATGGCTGTTTTCTTGCTCTTGGACAATTCAAGACCCTCACTCGCGTGGACCTTCTTAAATCTTCATCGAAGTAATCATCAACCAAGTATTCCTCCTTAACCTTTCTTTTTAATTCTGAATTCATGTCTCTTGGATGTTGATAGGGAAATAGTATATGAATGGGGGATTGAGTATATGCATATGTATGAAGGGGTTGAGATTAGGACATGAGAGTAATTGATCATGTTTAAGCTATATGGATTTTCTTGTCAATCAATATATGATCATTATGTCTTAAGAAAATTATGGATGGTTAAAGCATGTTAGATGAAATGACACCTTTGGTGAATAGGATTTTCATGTTCTTATCTTCTTTGAAGCCATGGTTATGATTATGCTTAGTGGAGATTTGCTACGTGATAGCATGTGTAGATTGAAGCCTATGTTCATGATTCTTGATAGCAGTAGGAAAATTATAATCATGACATTGTTGACCCTAGGTTATTTTAATTAGCAAATTTGAGTATCATAATTAACATTATTACTATATTTTTCCTCTAAGATTTCGAAAATTTCTAGGAAGTTTTGGAAGTTAGGTATTAAATGAAATATTGATATTTTACTAGTCAAATAAATAATATTTTTCATTTAAAAATAATATATGCATATGTATAAAATTAAATAAGATCTTTTTATATAAATGCTATTAATAAATAAAATATTGATGACCTTGTAGGCCTATAGTCATAAATGTTATTCATATTTAAAATTGTTTGTTATTTGTTAAACAAAATTTAATATAATTTATTTATTAATAATTTTATTTATTACTAATTTTTATTATCTATTAAAAAAATTAATTAAATAAAAATTAATTGTAAATTTATTATTTATTTAAGTAACATTATTTTTAAATTACCATTTATTAATATTATTTAGGACTTAATATTATTCAAAATTTAAACCTTAGTTTATTTATTAATAATAACACTCAAGATTTATTATTTGAGCCTATAACTTATCAGCAATTATTTTTACAACCCTTAGTTAGTTTACATTATCAAGCTAGACTTATTTTATAAAATCCTTTATCATATAGCCTTAAAGCTTAGGACATTAAGGGCATGATTATAATAAGTTGAACTAGGAATATTTGTGTAAGTGAATATAGCTTGAGTATAACCTTATGTCTTGTGTTTACCCCAGGCGGGGTTATGTCAGCCTTGGAAGAGTTTTGAATTTGAGCAAGCAAAGGATCAAGTAAGTTCCTGCATGGAATTATTTGTGAACCAAAATTTACTGTGGCAAGCCAAATGTGATGTGTATGGACATTCCTTATATAAAGGCAATTAAGGACTGTTTTTCCTTTTTATTCCAGTCAACCAAATCATTTGAAAATCAAATAAGCAGTTTTACACAAAATGCTAAATTCTTTCTAAAACCCAACTTTGACAAGAATTTTAGAAACCCTTAATTGCTATTTCCAAATAAAACAATGTGTGATCAATTTTCTCCCAAGTGGGACAATCAACGTTGAGTACTCAATAAGGGTAGACTACCAGGATTAGTCTTTGAAGGGTTAGGGTAAGTCTCTCAGTAGGTGGCCACCTCTGAGAGGTGAGTCCTTCCCGGATAGGACGCCAGTCCGGTAGGTCATGCCGATCCGAGCTAGCAAGTTTCAGTCATGTGGACTGTGTGTTTTCGAAATGGACAATCGGTAAGTTTGGGTGTAGAGATGGAGGAGTATCTCACCTGGTAGGCTGTACACCTACCTTTTGTCAGCTTGCACAAAGTGTGGCATTCTAACCGTTGCTTAGTCATGGGGCCCAACATGTGGTAACCCATGGCTACCCATTTGAGTGGTTGTATTTATTGTGCACATGTGTGGATTAAAAAGCAAAACACCACTCTTTATTTTCAACACTTATTTAACAATTGCCAGCACTTTCTCTTATGAAACTTTTACAACTTGCATACATGAATTATTTTACCTGAAACACTCAAAGCACACACGGGCTTACTGAAATTTTTATCTCATCACCTTTTACACCATGTTTTCAGGTTGATCCGGCTATGGAGGTCAATAGTTAGACTTGTTGCCTATGTTATGAAGACTTGATGTTGTTTTCTTTATGGATGGTTTGAGAAAGTGTAGCAAACAATTTATTTTGGATTTATTCCTGTATTTATCTCTTGGGTTGTAATAAATTTAATTTTAAAGTATTTATTATATTTTATTATATGTGACCTAGTTATAAAGACCCATTGTCCATTGGACAGAGTGACATCCCTGGCCCTGTTGGGCCTAAGTAGTGGGGTGTTACAGCCTCCTTGGTGAATTTAAGGATTACATGGTACATTATGGGATAGTATCCCAGCTCTCTGCGTCGGGGATGCCCCAACAGAATGGAGTAGTTGAGCGAAGGAACAGGACATTGATGGAAATGGTCCGAAGCATGATGTCTCATACTACTCTTCCAGTGTCCTTTTAGGGATATGCCCTGGAAACAATGGCATATATTCTGAACTTGGTTTCTTCCAAGTCAGTACCTAGGACTCCCTACGAGATGTGGATTGGGCATAAGCCAAGTCTGAATCATCTCAGGATATGGGGTTGTCCAACTTATGTACTAGTCAAGGGAGATAAGTTGGAACCAAAATCAGAATTATACTATTTTATTGGGTATCCAAAAGGGACAAAGGGTGGTTACTTTTATCATCCTAAGGAGCAGAAAGTACTAGTTAGTACCAATGCTAGATACTTGGAGGATGATCAAAGTACTTCCACAAAAGGTTTAACTAGGTTGGAACTGGAGGAGAAGTTATCTTCGGAAGCAACTTCTTCTGACCCGATTGTGGAATAAGAAGAGGCACAGCCTCAAGAGCCTATACATATAGAGCCTCGTTATAGTAGGAGAGTGTCTAGGGTTTCGGAGAGATAGACAAGAGAAGTTTTCGAGTTGGTCTCCGACCATCAGGAACAAGACCCCACTAGATGCGAGGAGGCTATTGTTGATGTCGATGCAAATCTGTGGCATGAAGTAATGAAAGCCGAGATTGAGTCTATGTATCTCAATTAGGTTTGGGATCTTGTAGCTTCACCTAAAGGGATAAAACCCATAGGGTGTAAATGGGTATACAAGAGAAAGAGGGGAATATATGGGAAGATGAAAACTTTCAAAGCTAGGCTTGTGGCGAAAAGGTACACTCAGAAAGAGGGAATCGATTATGAGAAAACATTTTCCCCGGTAGCCATACTTAAGTTCATTCGTATCCTCCTTGCCATCGCATGTTATTATGACTACGAGATATGGCAAATGGATGTCAAGATGGCATTTTTAAATGGCCATCTTAGTGAAGAAATCTATATGTCCCAACTGGAAGGTTTTATTGCTGAGGGCCAAGAGCATATGGTTTGCAAGCTTAAGAAGTCTATCTATGGGCTTAAGCAGATATCAAGGGCATGGAACATTCGTTTTGATGAGATTGTAAAGTCTTATAATTTTGTTCAAAACGATGATGAACCATGCGTGTACAAGAAGCTTGAATGCATTAATGTAGTTTTTCTTGTCTTGTATGTGGATAATATTCTACTCATTGGAAAGGATGTAGGGTCATTATCATCTACAAAGGTTTGGCTGTCTAGTCAATTCAGTATGAAGGACTTGGGAGAAGCCAGCTACATTCTCGAGATTAGACTTCTTAGAAATAGGAAGTAGAGAATGTTAGGATTATCCCAAGTTGCATACATTGACAAGATGCTGGCCAGGTATAGCATGGACTCATGCAAGGGAGCTCGAATTCCTTGCAGACATGAGTTGTCATTTTCTTCAAAGGACTGTCCTAAGTCTCAAGAAAAAAAGACAGAATGAGTAGGATTCCTTATGCTTCGGCTGTGGGAAGTCTCATGTACGCCATGTTGTGTACTAGGCCAGATATTTACTTTGCCGTAGGCTTGGTTAGCATATATCAGTCAAACCTTGGGGAGATTCATTGGCAAGCTATAAAGAATATAATCAAGTACCTCAAGGGAACGAAAGATTATATGCTAGTTTACAAAGCTGATGACTTTGTTGCTACAGGATACACAGACTTAGACTTCCAGGCGAATAAGGATGAGAGAAAATCCACTAGTGGATATGTCTTCACCTTGTCTGGAGAAGTTATTTCATGGAGAAATATCAAGCAATCTTGCATTGCTGACTCAACCATGGAAGTTGGGTATATGGCAGCTTCGGAGGTATCCAAGGAAGTAGTCTGGAAGTTCCTTTCAGAACTTGGAGTCGTGCCACACATAGACAGGCTGATTGTGATGTATTGCGATAACACTGGAGCAGTATCACAATCAAAAGAACCCAGGAACCACAAGAAGAGGAAGCACATCGAGAGGAAGTACTATATGATCCGGGATATCACCCAGAGACGGGAAGTCGTGATGGAACATATTGCCTCCGAGAACAATCTAACAAATCCATTCACCAAGCCTTTGGCTGAGAGAGTCTTCAAGAGACACTTAGACGCCATAGGGGTGGGCATCTATGGACTTACTTAGTCTTAGAGTGCAAGTGAGAGATTGTTGGGATGCATGCCCTCTTAGACTAGGTTTCTGATGTAAAAAATCAAATGTTTTAATAAAAGAATTTATTTTCAAAAATTGTTTGTGAATTTACAATCTTATTTGTGCACAATTACATTTAGAAAGACCCATTGTATTTGAGTAAATGGCCCATATGAATGGAAGTCTTTCACAGTAAGGTATGGATCACGGGTTACTTAGCAAATAAACTTTTGTTCTTAATCGATTGATGAGAATGAGAATCTCATCATGTTTAGGTTATTATGTTGTGAATTCTAAATGGGGAATGGCTTATCTTTAGCTAGTGAGTAGTTCACTCACTTCATGACATAAGCGTATTTCGAATACGTAGAACATGACCTGTAGTAGTGGTTTCTTAAAAGTACTATATGGTAGAAACCTAGACTACTACCACTACAACGTGGACTAGTACTCTACGACTTGAGTATGAGTTGGTGATCTGACGAAGCTGGAAGCATATATTTTGATATGCTATAGTTGAAGTTCTATCGTACGGCCAATATACTTGTATGTTGGGTATGTGTGACTAGTTAGTTAAGACAGACTTGTACAAGATAGTTTCTATACTATATCGCCTCTTGTGGTTGTCAGAATGATCTAAATATCTAGGGCTTTGGGAAACATGACTTGGATGTTTGCTTTAGGGTAGCTCTCTTGGAAGGCGGAAACAATCTAGGAGGTCGTGGATCATTGGACTAGAGGCCTAAGGATGGTAGATGTCATTTAGAGAGGTGTTAGTACACTTTTTCCTCTCTAAATGTACGACAATGTATATAGAGGGGTATTTTAGTCATTACACCTGTAGGTCGAAGACTTTGCTAACGCAGCACTATCCTTAGGGTCAATATTTCCTTATGGTGATATTATGAAATATTTAAAATGCAAAATATAACTATTTACATGGCAAGGGTATTTTGGTCATTTTAGTAGCCAATGCGGTGTGTCTTTTGGTTCCCAGTGTAGATCGTGAGTCCTAATTAAATACGGGTTAAGGGATTGATCTTAAATTAAATAGAATTATTTTATTTAAATAGCCTAATTTAATTATTGGACTAGAATAAAATAAAGGTCCATGGAGAGAGAATTAATTAAATTGGTTTGGTGGGTTAATTAATTATTCAGGACTTTGGCCCAATTTGAATAATTAGGGATTAACCTGGGACTAAACTGATTTAGGCTTATTTAATTGGATTGGTTTATTTGGGCTGGAAAATTAATTATTTGTTGGGCCATTGAGTTGGTTCTAACTAGAATAATTAATTAAGCCCAATAGGTTAAACCAAGAGTCCAATGGCCTAGTCCAGTTTAATCTAGAGTTTTTTATTTAGGTTAAACAGGTGGATTGAAAATAACGTGGTTGCAATTAGACACACAAGAGAGACGGCTTCTTCTCTGTGGAATAGCAAGACGTCTCTCTCTTTCTCTCTCTCCAGAAAATTCCCTAACTCGTTAGTTGTTCACCAAACGGTAGTTAGACAGGCCATATACTAGAAGACCGAGAGTTTAACGTTCACATACATGCAAAGGCAGAGTAGGAGGCCTGCAAGAATCACATCAGAGGCTTCTACCAGCACACCTACACCGGTTGCACACGTTCCGGTACCGTCAACACTTAGAACGAGAAAAAGAGGTAAAATTTTTAAAACCTCGGGATCGGGACAGGGGGCAATCGGCGCCGACCCTGCCCTGGAATCCCTGTTCTTGTTTTCCAGTTTTTTTTATGTTCGCTTCCGCTGCGTGCTCCGTGTTTTCCCGCTTTCCATGCCTTCACCTTCCTAGTGACTAGTCAACCTAAGCCACTGTGCAATTCGCATTCATCGAACCATAGAACATGTGGTGAAAAGTTGGAAGATAGTGCTCTTCCGGATAATAAGTTGTCCTGCAATGTTTTCTAAAGATTGTATAATATTTGGTGTCAACAACTATTGTAGCAGCCAAAGCATGGTTAACAAGATGGCCTTCTAGGAGTTTGGGCTTTTTTTTTTGTTTTTTTCATTTTTGAATCAATAAATTGAAATCTTTATGTTGTTAGTGGAGTTTACTTGTAGTTAAGTCTGGTTGACCTGTATGATATGAATATTGTAAAAATTATATTAATTTGTTAAAACTGAATAAATTAAGGGATATATTACTTTAATTAAATGATGGAAGGACCACAATGTTTTTGAAGAGAAGATTAGAAGGGTTTAATGAAATTAACCCTTGTTTTTTAAAATAAAATATTACTCTAACACTAGTTATTTAAGAATTACTCTAAATTGGCATGTTCTTCTTTGGAATTTCTTTGATGAAAATGGGGATTTTCTTTATAAATAAGGGGAGGAAAGAAAAATGGAAAGTTTCAAAATTATGAAAAAGGAAGAAAATTATAGAAAGTGCAGTGAAGAGTCACATAATGCATTGTGTGCTGCATTTGTAATATTTCCACCAAACTACAAAATCCCTCTTACATATCATAATATACTAAATAACTTCGTAATAATAATTTAAAAATAAATCATTTCAGGTAATGTATCATAAAATCAGTAAATCTTTTATCTCACTTTTAATAAAAGTGTCATTTTCTAAATCTATGGTGGAAAGAAAAAAAAAACGAGTTATACTTTCACTTACTCAATAAGTAGAAAATAAATATTTTTTTTAAATAATATAAGTTTAAATATTTTTCTTGAAATATAAGACATAAACATTACAGCTAAATTATAAAAATTACAACTTTAACATAAAACATAAAATTTCAACTTTAAGATAAGACATAAAAAATTCTAACTTTATTATAATAATTGCAGATTTATTAACTATAGACAAATTATCTAAACATTCACATATGATGGCATCAAAATCACATATTCACACATACTAAGAAGGTGCAAAAAGCTTTCATCTGCCCTGAAAGTCCAAAACAACTTTAACTCCGCACTAAAGCTTCAAAAAGGTACTTTGCAAAAGTGATACATTCATTCATAACAACTATTTGCATCATAATATATGTGTGTGTGTGTGTGTGTGTGTGTGTGTGTGTTGCCTTACGAAAAGGGAGCCGATGGCAGTATCGATTGGCTGCTCTTCCGATGAACATAAACAGTTCAATGAAAAAATGAATGAATGAGCTAGACTTTTGAAAAGAGGTGGATTCCTTGAACTTACTATAGAAAGGGTACAAGCAGATAGAAATATTGCACGCGAAAGTAAAACGGAACTAAATATGATGTATTTCGATTAAAATAATGAATGAATACAGTAACTGATAATCAAAGCAACAACAAATGGAAACTTCATGATCAAAGAAGTAAAGAAAACTGTAAACAAAGCTATAAGTGAAAGCTGTAAAAGAAAGTAGCGAAGAAAGCTGTAAAAATACGGATAAAAGGAATGAAAAACTGGAAAATTTGGTAATTTGGTCTGAGATGAGTATTGGTTTCTTCAATTTGGGATTCCTGCTCGCTTTATACTTGCTGTGGCACAGTTACTGACTTTCGAACATGGAGGAAATCCCACTTTGTGGCCCGTTCTTGGCGGTCGAGAACAGTAACGTTTTGCCGATCGTGTCGAGGTGTGCGGGTGATAGTTCATCGGTTCTTGGTTCCAATGTTAACCGGGTACAACCACTAAGGATTTTCCTTAACGTTATCATCTGTTTGGCAGAATTCGTATCGACTTTAACTGAAAGTTACCATTGCAACGGATCGGCTAAAAATGACATCAACACATGCCCCTTTGAGTCTCGTTGCTTTGATGGCGCAAATAGGTGAAATGACGGGAATCGTACCATTTTAAATTTGTAACCGTTCTTTTTCTGACAGAAACGAAACGTCCTGATCATTGTAGAAAGGTGCCGACTCCTTGGCTTCGAAGCCCGTGAACGGCTAGTCTTTTGAAACTCCTCTTTAAATAGTCGTGGTCCTCATCGTTCCTTCTTCACCAATATGAACTCCTTCTTCTGCAATAACTTTATTCTGCTTAGAATTCTATCTTCTTTGTGAAATTCTTCCCATTTACTTCATAATTCTTGAATTAGCAAACCTTTAACTCTCCATAGCTACTCTCATTGATCATTCCCCCTGTTCTGATCTGAGTCGAGGCCGATCTTTATGCCTTAGGTCCCCGGCTTCCGCCAATGGAAGTCACTGCGGAACATCTGCAATTCGTCTATCCAAAAGGCTTCACCCTTCCCTTGCTCCGGGATAATTTTTCCACGGCCAACCTGCCCTTCTCTTTCTGCCATTGGTTGCGTCCTCTAAAAGGCTACAGGGAATGGCGTGATCGATGTCAGGCTACCTATGGTGCCCTTTGGGACCGATGGGGCATCTGCAACGCCATTATGATGTCCGACTTTGAGATGACTTTTGCAACTTGTTCTCGATTGTCTTGCCATTTTGGTTCCCAGCGATCAACGGCTTCATCTTTCCTCACAGTATGTTTTTTCCCACAATACTGGATATCTGCACCATCTTGGGCTTCTGTTGCGATAGTGATGAAATCTCCGCCCTACATGACGAAAAAAACTTACCTGCTGTTGAGGCCCATTTGGACAAATCCACCGCCTCCTTCGGTAATTTTATGGCCGCACAAAAGGATGTTGGCCTCGCTCTTTCAGAGCAGGAACAATCGGCTTTTCTCTGGCTATGGCTCTGCAAGTACATTCTCTGCTCCCATTCGGTGGGAATACGTAATGAGTACCGATACTATGTATTAGCTCTGCTGAGGAAGAAAAACCGCTACGACCTTACTTCCTTGGTTCTGGCCTTGGTGTATCGGCTAATGAACCAGATGATTTCAACCTTGTCGGTTGGGGGTGAATTGACAAATATTGGAGGCCCCCTCTGGGTTATGAAACTGTGGCTCTATCAATACCTCCCCCAATTTGGCATCAATACTGTGAAACCCCACCTAAAGCCAACCTTAGAGTAAGGAGGCCGAGATACATATCATATTATTCTCATAAAAATAAATATTTTTAAATAATTTTATGTGTTTTAGAATTGTGATTTATAGGCTAAAAGGCTTAATTATGCTTATTGAGTAGGAAGGGTAAAACAATAATTTTCCTTGAGGTCAAAATAGAAAGATGGTTTGAGGTTTAGATAAGAAGAATATTTAGGTGAGAAAATAAGAATAAGAGTTGTTGTGGTTAAGTGGTTAGAGCTTTGTGAATTAATTTCTAAGGTCTTGAGTTCAAATCCCATTACTTAAGTTTTATTCATGATTATCTTAGTTATGTTTGAATTTTTGTTTTTCTTACATTCCTTAAAAATAGGAATGTTGTCCAAAGGGAGACATGAAGAGAATGTCTTAATCATATAATCATGTCCTAAAAAGAATTCTAGAGGAATTCTTGTCCTTGTTATTACCTCTAGCTTTGTCCTAACATCTTCACAATTTAAATTATTCAAAATTCATTAAATCTCTTCTTTTAATTCCAAAAATTCTGAGATAATTCTTTAGTCTTGAATTTTAAAAGTTAATCTTGGAAGTTTGAGGGCTGGCCGAAATTAGGGAGAAGAATTCATGAGAAATAAATCACCATGGTAGAACCTTCAAACTTACCTTCATGTTGTTGATGAAGAAAATCTGAAAAGTTTTCAGAATTTTGAGCAGTCTAGCTTTCAAAAAATTCAGTCAGTACTCTTGCTCATTTTTTGCCAGAAAAATGACCAATTTATGTAGCTTGAATACTGAAATTTTTGTGCAAAATTCGGACTGCATAAAACTGCACAAAACTAGAAAAATTCCTATGCAGTTTCGCTGCACACCAAGCTGAGATTGAAGTTGTTTTTCTTGTCATCAGTCCAGTAAAACTTCCTCTATTTTTCTCCACAAAGAAGACTGAAAACCACCCTTAAAAGACCCTCAAACACCCCTCAAAACCATCTACAATTTGAGCTGAAGAAATGCAGAAATTCTGCACAGAAAATTCAGCAAACCTTCGAACCTTTGAACACCTTGAAACCAGAAAAATTCCAGTTTTGTCTCCTTAGGCCTAGACGGAAAAACCACCTTCAAGCCTTTGAAAAATAGACCTTGTTCAGCCATGGACTGAACACCATTAACCTCCATACTTACCTTGAATGCTTGGACTCCATAATCACACCTCAAAAATCTCCTAGGATCACTCTATCCAAAACACATTTGAACGTCAAAAAAATTTCAGAATTTTGCTTCCTTAAACCACTCTTGTATCAAGCAACCAAACTAGAAAGTTCTCTATCATTAAACACTGCATTTCGGCTAGCCTTATAGCCTGAATAGCCTTCATTCTCTTGCCATAAAACTGATCAGTCCAGCCGGCACCATTGAAGAGCAAAGAAACCTCCATTAATCAAATACCATTAGCTTATCCTCTACCTCAAACAACTCCACAATTCTCTCTATTTGAATTTCAAACAAAATTAGATTATTCTCTCTCCTTCTAGCTAAAAACCAAAACTCCCAACATCATTCCAGATTTCGTGCAGCTCTTCTCTCAAATTCTCTCAATTCTCACTAAGAACACACACTACACTCCTTCAAACCAAAACCTACTCTAAACATCTCCAATCACTCTCAAATATTCCAAATTACCCTTACTTAACCCCTAGTGTTCATTTTTGGTCTTTATAACACAAAATCTCACAAACAAGAATCGACTATCGGATCAAAAACCAGTTTTTTCTTGAAGGTCTCAAGAACATCATCAAGGTAAATCAAGAATAACTTCTTTGTTCATCCTCTTCCATTCAACCTTCAATGTACCATACTAATGCTCTCTCTCTCTCTCTCTCTCTCTCTCTCTCTCTCTCTCTCTCTCTCTCTCTCTCTCTCTCTCTCTCTCTCTCTCTCTCTCTCTCTCTCTCTACTGAAATGGTTGATCATCAACCATGACTGTTTTTTTTTTCCTTGGACAACTCAAGACTCTCAATCGCGCGTGGACCATCTTTAGCCTTCATCAAAGTAATCGAAAATCAAGTATTTACTCTTAAATCCTTCTTTTTATTTCTGAAATTATGTCTCCTAGTTGTTGATAGGGAGATAGAATAAGAATGAGGGATTGAGTGTATGCATGTGTTGGGGTTAGGACATGAGAATTGTTGTGTATGAATAAGTTATATGAATTTTCTTGGGAATCAATGTATGATCATCATGTCTTATGAGAGTTATGGATGTTTAAAGTATGTTAGATGTTGTGACCCCTATGGTGAATAGGATTTTTATGTTCTTATTTCCATTGAAGCCATGAATGATGAATATGCCTAGTAGGAAGTTAGCCTTGTGATAGTATGTGTTAATCCAAGCATATGTTCATGAATGATTTAGCCTATTAGTTGGTGTTTGGGATTGTGTTCATGAATCTTGTTTAGCAATAGGAAAATCATGATTATTTTCTTGTTAATCCTAGGTTATTTTTATTAACAAATTTTATTACCTTAATTAAAATTACTACTATATTTTTTTCTAAAGGTTTCAAAATTCCTAGGAAGATTTGGAAGTGGAATATTAAATGAAATATTAATATTTTATTAGTCAAATAAATAGTATATTTTACTAAAATAATATATATATGTATAACAATAAATAAAATCTTTTATATAAATAATAATAAATAAAATGTTAATGACCTTATAGACCATGGTTAAAACTTTTACCTAAATTCATAAATATTATTTATATTAAAATTTATTTGTTATTTATTAATCAAAAAATTTAATATAATTCATTAATAAGTCATTTATTATTAATTTTATTTATTACTAATTATTTATTATCTATTAATTATTAAATAAAAATTTAGTGTAATTTATTATTTTATTATATAATACTATTTAAAAATTACCATTTACTAATATTGTTTAGGACTTAGTACTATTCAATATTTAAGCACCAGTTTATTTATTAGTAATAATACTCAAAAATTATTATTTAAAACTATAACTTATTAGTAATTATTTTAGAACCCTAGTTATTTTAAACTATCAAGCTAGATTTATCTTATAAAATCCCTTATTATCTAGTCTTAAAACTTAGGGCATTAAGGTTATGGTTAGTCATGGTTGTAACTAGTTGAGTTAGAAATTATTTATGTAAGGCAAGTATAGTTCGAATGTAACCTTATACCTTGTGTTTACCTCAGGCAGGTTTAGGTTGACCTTGGAGCATTTTTTAATTTAAGCAGAGCAAAGGATCAAGTAAGCTCCTGCATGCAGTCATTTGAAGATCAAAATTATTGTGGCAAGTCAAATTCAATATGTATGAACATTTGTTTTGTAAAGGCAATTAAACACAATTTTTCCTTTTTATTTCAGTCAAGCAGATCATTTGAAAATTAAATAAGCAGTTTTACACAAAATTCTAAATTCTTTCTAAAACCCAACTTTGACAAGGATTTAAAAAACCCTTAATTGTTATTTCCAAATAAAGCATTGGATGATCAATTTTCTCCCAAGTGGGATAAGCAACGTTGAGTACTCAATAAGGGTAGACTATTAGGACTAGTCTTTGAAGGGTTAGGGTAAGTCTCTCAGTAGGTGGCCACCTCTGAGGGGTGAGTCCTTCCCAGATAGGATGCCAGTCCAGTAGGTCATACTGGTCCGAGCTAGCAAGTTTCAATCAAGTGGACTGTGTGTTTCTGAAATGAATAACCAGTAAGTTTGGAGTGTAGAGATGGAGGAGTATCTCACCCAGTAGGCTGTACACCAACCTTATGTTAGTATGCTCAACGTGTGGCATCCTGACCAGCAGTATGTTCAACTTGTGGCATTCTGATCATTATATTATCATGGGGCCCAATGTGTGGTAACCTATGGCTACCTCTTTAGGTGGTTATATTTGTTGTGCACATGTATGATTTGGAAAGCAAAATACCACTCTTTATTTTTTACATTTATTTAATATTTGTCAGCGCTTTCTCTTATAAAACTTTTGCAACTTGCATACATGAACTGTTTTACCTGAAATACTCAAAGCACACACGGGCTTATTGAGATTTTTATGTCACCACCTTTTATGCCATGTTTTCAGGTCGATCCTGCTGTAAAGGTCATTAGCTAGATTGTGCTTGTGATTTTGAAGACTTTTTACTATTTTCCTTATGTGATGTTTTTGAGAGATTGTAGTAGACAATTTATTTGGATTTATTCATGTACTATTAGATTGTAATGAGTTTAATTTTAAAGTATTTCTGTTATTTTATTTTATGTGACCTAGTTATAAAGACCCCTTATCCTTTGGATGGGACGACATCCCTGGCCTTGTTGGGCCTAGGTAGTGGGGTGTTACAAGTACGATTTTCGGAGGTTCCACAGGTTTCGCCGACTGGGCTACTGGCTATCGGCTGTTGAAGGTTCCTACAAATAGGTCTTTCGCTATCATGGCTTACCTCCATCAGAACCAGCTCCAGAATTCGCCCCACTTTTATCTTTACTTCACCCTAGAGACAGGCCCCTTTTGGCTGACAAAACTTACCGAGGCACCGGAAGCCTCTCAAGAAACTATCTGGGCTCGAATGCTGTACTCCCGAAAAATCCTTCTTAGGGCAAAATCAAGTGCTCAAAGTGCTAAGTCTTATTGCGAATAGTACAACCCATATTACTTTTCATGGCAATTTGGGTTAATTCAAAACATTCCCACTGATCATGGTCATATCTCCTCTTACTCTGTTACGCCTGTCTTATCGGCTAAAGATGTGTGGACTTTAGCCAATAGGTTTCTAACCGTTCTCTGCTCTTTTGAGTACTTTCCTTTTTAGTTTAGCTGGGAAGCCATGGCCAACTTTAACCTGTGGTGGCGACTGTTGAGCGAAATGCTCTTTTCTGGCCTAGTCGAGATGTGGTTGTCTAGACTGGTGAGGTCGGCATTGGCAGAGATAGAAGTGTCTGCACTAAGGAAAAGCAAACAGAGTAAAGTCTCTTCTAGTCCAATCACAACACCACTGTTCCGCATGCCGCCAGCAAAAAGAACCTCAACACTGCTGCCTGTCGACGAGGAAGAGAAAGTAGAAGAAGCGACCGTTCCCCCTTTACTGAGGCGGTCAAAGAGACAACTGGCCTTCCACACTCCGGCATTTGCTAAGGTTTGGCTTGAAATATATTTTTTCCTTTTTCCTATACTTTCCATCCATCGGTTCAGAATTAACTGCATACTATCTTTCTTTGCAGAAATAGAAGACCAGCCAGCTGGTGATCTCCGATTCTTCTTCAAAATCATCGGCAGCTATGCCCCCCTTGTCTCCTGTAGGAGTGACAATGGCAGAGGAAGGGACTTCGGCCATTCCACCTTCACCTGTCCCCGAAGCGCCTTCATCAGAGAAGTTAGCAGTTGAAAAACCCATCACGCCCCCTACGGTCATGGCCCCTGAGCCTCCAACAGAACCTGTCCCTTCTCAATCAGTAACGACAGAAGCCGCAGCGCTAGAGCTTCTGCAGAGTCTATTGGGAATGGCCCTGCCGACCAGTCCTTCTTCTCAAAATGCTATCAGCCGAGCCCTACTGCTGTTAGCGCAATCGCCTTCTTCCGATATCCCAGTGGAATTAAGGCGCTTATCGACTGACTATCTGGAAAAATGCAATTCACCTAGCGCTTCCTTCTCAGTACTTAGAGTAGCCGAGATGAAGCTTTGCGTCAATTTTAGGCCTTGGGAGTGCTCTGCGACCAGGAAGCATTTCTACAAACGCACCATTAGGAAGCCTCTGCTTGTCTGGGCATCCTCCGAGCTGACATTTCTGCCAGAGATGAGAGAATTGAAGGCCTTAAAACGCGCCTACGAGCACTCCAGAAGGAGTTAGACTCTGAGAAACAGGCCCTAGATGAGAAGCTTGAGACCGAAGACGCTTGTCAGCAGATAGTCTCTTTTGCTGAGAAGATAGCGGCCAAGTATAGGGACGATCAGCTTATGTTGGAAGCCAAAGAAGAACTGCTCCAGATGGAATTGCAACACTCTAATAAGTTGTTGAACGATATGCAATCATCGTGGGATAACTTCTTAGCTTAGTTGGTCACTTTCTTCCGTAGCCCCGATGAGGCTGGACCCTTTGGAACACAAGTTGGGGATGCCAAAACGGGTCCATTTTTAACAGAGGAATTGGTTACTGTCCCTGAACTAACTACGGAGGAACCTACCGCTCCTACGGAAGAAAAGGAAGAGACCCCAAGGGGGGCTGATCCGCCCGAGGAAGATCCAAATCGGCTCTCCATTATCCCTTTTGCCTAACCAATCGAGACGCCTCACACTCCATCTGAGGAGGCTTAACTTTTTTTTTTTTTTTTCCTTTTTACAATGTTGCAGCCATCTGATTGGCTCTTTTATGATCAGCCGTTTCATATAAAATGCCAACATATTTTTTGTCTCTCTAGTGTTTTCTTTTTTTTTTCTTTTCTCTCTCTTTTTTTTAATTCTTCTTCTACTAATGTTCCCTCCCAGAATGTAGGATATAACCTCTTTAAATACTTACCGTTTATGACATTGTTCATTTCCTTCCCGTCGAGTGTCATCAGCCGATAGGCGCCTCCATTGAAAACCTGATTAACAAAAAAAGGTCCCTCCCATGAAGCGGACCACATACCGCAGCACGGGTCTTTAAGTGCCACGGGTAGTATAGTCTTCCAAATCATGTTTCCTACTTGAAAGCTTTTTCCCTGCACTTTTCAATCGTAGGTTCTTGCTACTTTCTCCTTATGCCTTCTGATATTTTCCAAAGCTATCTAATGATCCTCCTCGGCTTGGTCCAAACTCATTGCCAAAGCTAATTTGTAATCTTCAAGCGACAAGCAATGTTGGTAAGCTACCGGGATAACTGTAGTGATAATTCAGCAGGCAGCATTGCATCTTGTCCATATGTCAGTCGAAATAGAGTAAACCCAGTAGCAGTCTTGTAAGCGCTCTGATATTCCTGCAACACCTTTTAAAGGGTTTCGTGCCATCTTCTGGGTTTGTCTTCTATCGAATTTCGGATCATATTGATCAAAGTCTTGTTTGTCACCTCAACTTGGCCGTTGGCCTATGCAAAATACGGGGAGAAGTGAAGTAACTTAACTTGGAATTGGGATAGAAAGTTACGCACCTTGTCTCCTGTGAACATGGTCCCTTGATCAGTCATTATGGTTTTTGGTATGCTGAATCAGAAAAGGATATTCTGCTGAAAGAAGGCGATCACGGCAGACTGGGTCACTCTGGTCTGGGCTTGTGCCTCTACCCACTTGGTAAAGTAGTCGGTTGCCACTAGAATGAAGGTGTGTCCCTTGGTTGACGGCGGGTGAATCTTGCCGATGACGTTTAGAGCCCAACCCCTGAACGGCTACAGCTTGATGATAGAATGTAAATCCGTGATGAGGGTATGAGTCAATGGGCCATGTTTCTTGCATGCCTCGCAGTCGGCTGCGTAAGCTACGTAGTCCATAGTCATAGTAGGTCAGTAAAAACCATACCGTTGTAGTGTCCATTTTAACTTAGGACCTGCCCGATGAGCACCACATAGGACTTCATATACTTCGGCTAAGGCTTGTGCTACTTCCTATTTGGACAAGCATTTCAGCAAAACTCTTGTATAGCTTCTTTTAAATAAGTCATTCCCGATTAGCACAAAGTTCAATGCCTTGCACTTAAGCTCCCGTAAAGCTTGGCCTGTAGGCTTTCGCAAGTATGAAACAATATCGGATCACTAATCCTCCTCATGTCTCTCTTTCGATATCTGTTGATACATTATCGTCCCGACTCTTTTCTTGAAATCGAAAGCCGTCTGGGCTAAATCGTTTGCCCCCCGGTTCTTACCTCGAGGAATATGAGTCAAGATAACTTCCAAGAAGTTTTACAATAGGCCTCACATGGGCTGATATAAAACGAATCTTCCATGAGCGTTTTTTTAAACCGACACCTGAGGTGTCCATAGCTAATCTTTTGACAGTTAAATAGAGATCATCCAAAGGTGTTGGAGAATTCATCGAGCGCTTTTGGCAAACTAAGGCCAAATGCACCACCCAATTATTGGAAATAGCAGGATAACCATCAGTAGAATGCATCCACAACTCAAATAACGCCTCATCTTATAGGATTTCTTTGATCTATCCTGTTTGCTGTCTCAGGCTATCAGGATAGAAGAAATGATCAAGGAAAAAAAGAAAAGACGATCAATCAAGTTTTGTCAAGGACAAACCATGATATCAGTAATGGATGATGTTACTGATAATAAGGAAGAACAAATGCTAGATGTGATGGCAGCCGAATTAGTAAAAGTTGTATCTAACACTTGTCCTTTTCTGAAGCCCGGCAAAGGGAATGAGGAAGTTTCTCCTACAAGCCCATCCACATATACTTTCAATGTATCCAGGGCTGAGTAGATATTTGATTAAATGGTTAAAGATATGCAGATTCATCTACCTTTCGGTCACAAACTCTCAAGGCCAAAGGAATTGAAGGGCAAGAAATACTGTAAGTGGCACAATAAGTTTTCCTGTAATACTAACAGCTATGCGGTAGGAATACAATACAAAAAGCTTTACAAGAAAAAAAGGGTAACATTTGCTGACAAATGAGAAGAAACCATAGTCGATATAGATCCATTCCCAACAGTAGATGCAAGCATGGTGCAGACATGTGTAGAAGACAAGGAGCATGAGTTAGGAGATTCTCCTATCAAAAGGCAATTGGAAGGGAACAAACCAACGTTCCAACGGTTAGATGGTCAGCCGTCATTTTTCACTCGGCTTACAGTTTCAACTTTCGCAACCCACTTCCAGGGGAAGGATGAGAAATTTACAGTGCATGTGCCTCGCAAAGCACCGTTCTTTGCAGACCATTGTTCCCAGCTCACAAAAACTCAGAAACGACGGGAACAAAGGAGACGAGCTTAGTAGAAGCAAGCATTGAAAGAATGGTCAGAGAAACAGGTATGTGCTTCCACGAGTCAGAATATGCTCAGTATTCTTCTATCATAATTTTGAGCTAAAGCCGAGCAAGAAGCGGTAAAAGAAGATTACTACACAACGGAAGAAGCGGTTGTTGAGCTCATTGAGTTTAAAGCACCATCAGGAGGGATGCTCTTTCCGATCCGCAAGACAGAACATTCAAATCACTTCAAACCACTGAACATTAAGGCACACATCAATAGAAGACCTTTCTCTCAGGTTTTTATTGATGGAGGAGCTATGTTGAACGTAATACCATTAGCAACTTTAAGGCAATTGGGTAAGGATCACTGCGATCTAATTCCTACTAATGTACAAATGCTTAATTTCACCGAGGAGGCTACAAGGCAGAAGGGGCTATCACTTTTGAGGTGGCCGTAGTATCCAAAGTTAATAAGACTGTTTTCTTTGTAATCATAACAAAGCTGGCATACTCTGTTTTACTTGGTAGGGATTGGATTCATGTGAATCACTGCATTCTATCAACACTTCACCAAATGATATTGATCTGGGATGGAGAACAAGTAGAATGGATACCAGCTGATCCCAATTCGTTTTCGGCAGAAGTGCACATGAATGAGGCAGTATTCTACCATTCTACTTTTGATTCGAGCCATTAATCCAAGCTTACCATAGCTTATAACCAGATCATAACGGAAGGGTTAGAGGATCAATGTCCAAAAACAAAGGACCCTAGCATTCGACATGCTCCTGGTTTCGTTGCTCAAGACCTGTTAACGGAAGTAGACATCAGGGAACCTGGGGAGAATAGAACAACAAAGGTAAGCTTGTGTTTAACTTTTGATCAATGGAATGTGCTAACAGTATTGATTCGCAGGTACAAAGACTGTTTCACGTGGGATTATCATGAGATGCCAGGACTGGAAAGAGGTATCGTAGAACATTGCTTGCCAATCAAAGAAGGCTTCAGGCCTCACAAACAGCCTGCCCAATGTTTCAATCCCGCTCTCTTACCCAGGATCAAGGAAGAAATTAAGAGGTTGCTTCGTTGTGGTTTTATCTGTACCTATCGATATGCAGATTAGATATCCAACATTGTGTTTGTTATTAAAAAGAACGGACAACTACGGGTCTACGTTGATTTTAGAAATCTAAATTTGGCCACCTTGAATGATGAATACACCATGCCGATGACCGATATGCTGCAGAAAACCAATTCTTAAGCTTCATGGACGGATACTCCAGATACAACCAAATATTCATAGCTGAAGAAGATACCAGGAAGACAGCTTTCCGTTGCCCAGGATCTATTGATTTATTCGAATGGATAGGTATGCCTTTCGGATTGAAGAACACTGCAGCTACATTAGAAAGAGCAATGAACCTCGTCTTCCATGACCACATTGGCAAAATATGGAAGTTTGCATTGACGACTTATTGGTCAAGTTGCTCACTTTTTCGCAACACCTATAGTGGTTAGAGCAGGCTTTCCTAAGAATGTGCCAGGACCGGTTAAAAATCAACCCAGCTAAATGCGCCTTTGGAGTTTCAGCTAAAAAATTTCTTGAATTCTTGGTGCATCAAAGAGGGATTAACGAGGATCAAAACAAAGCAAGGGATATTCTACAGGTAAGGCTACCACAAACAAAAAAAGAGCTCCAAAGTTTCTTAAGGAAACTCAACTTCTTGCGATGCTTTCTGGCAAACGTCGCAGGCAAGCAGAAGGTGTTCTCTTCTTTATTCCATTTAAAGTGGTCATTGGACTTCGTTTGGCAACCGGAACATCAAATGACGTTTGATCAGATCAAGGCGGCTTTATCACGATCGCCAGTTTTGGTGCCTTCACGGGATTAACATACCTAAAATTGTACATTTCTACAGCTCCAAAATCCATCGATCGTCTGCTGGCTCAAGACAATGCGCAAGGGGTTGAAAGAGCAGTCTAGTACCTTAGTCGAAATCTGGCAGACACCGAGACTAGGTATTCCCCTATTGAGAAACTATGTTTGTCTTTGTATTATGTATGTGTAAAGCTAGAACATTACCTACTACCTGGGGAAGTGCAAGTCTTATACAAAATTGATCTCGTTAAGTATTTGCTGAGTCGACCATTGTTGTAAGGACGGTTAATGAAATGGGCTATCAAGTTACACGGCTTTTTCTTAACTCATTTATCTTTGAAAGCAGTGAAGGGTCAACCCATAGCCGATTTCTTAGCTGAACATCTATGTGTGGAAGTGCCCAACACTAAAAAGGAAGAGGTACAGGGGTACATCTCACATAAGCTATAGAAGTTGGAATTCGGTGGATCCAGCACGTAAGGTAAGGCTTGCGCCGATTTGGTTATAGAGGCTCCAGGCGGACGACAAGGAAGAATCTTGTTTGAATTGAGCAAATGGATTGATGTGTATGAATTTGGGTATAAAAATTATATAAAAATAAGCGCATTCCCAATTAAGTTAAATTAAAACGTTAATCCCAAATTACACATATAAGCAAGCATACTCATTATTAAGCATAGTATAGGGTTTCAAACGAGTGTCGATCCTCAAGGAACAAGTATGCATTAATCCCTTTTCTTTCATTGTTTAACCGACTCAATAAAGTGAAAAATAAATAAAAATAAAAATAAAATAAAATAAAATAAAATGTACATGTCAAGGATAAAAAATTATGTAACTCAAACCATTATTTTGACAAACATGACCTTAAAGTATCTAATCATCATCATAACTAATTATTCTCTTGGCATCATGAAGGATTAATATAGATTCATTTCTTTTTCAATCCATGAAATCACTATCTTCTAGACAAATTAGCATTACATATCCTATCTCAACTAATTCACCCAAAAGATGCATTAAACACAATCCTTGATTAAATTCCTATATCCTGGCAAATTTAAAATATGAAATTAATCAATGAATCCATATTCTGGCAGGCATCAATTAACCTTTAATTACCCAATTCTTAGCACTTAACCCATTTCCAAGCAAGTTAATAGAAAACAAATATGAAATTAATGAACTGAAACCACCATCAACCCATTTTCCAAGTAAGTGAATAGAAAAAAATAACAAATTAATCTCATAACCAGTATAAGTAATTAAATACCAAGAATAACAATCAATTAATCAAAGTAATTCTAAAAATCATGAATACCTAAAACAATGTCAAATTACAATAAAACAATTAATACATCATTGTTCAAGAAAAGAAAACAAAGTTAAAAGAAAGCACTCATAGATAAGCCTCATTTTTTCTTCCTTCTTAGACCCCCTTGTACAATCCTCCTTGATTTAATGAATTCCTCCTTGAATTTTGAGTGATTTGTGTTTTGCTTTTTGAATTCTCCCCTTTTTCTTGTGTTTTCCCTCTATTTATAGACTTTAAAAGTGCTTAAATCCGTCCCTCTAGGGTTTCTGGCCGAATAGAAGTAGAAAAATGTTGGGATGTAGGCCCTCTTAGACTAGGTTTCTAATGTAAAAATTGAATATTTTAATAAAAGAATTTATTTTCAGAAATTATTTGTGAATTTTCAATTTTATTTGTACATAATTACATTTGAAAAAGATCCATTGTGTTTAAGTAAGTAGTCCATGTGAATGGAGGTTTTTCACAGTAAAGTATAGATCACGGGTTACTTAACACATAAACATTCGTTCTTAACCGATTGATAAGAATGTGAATCTCATCATGCCTATGTTATTATGTTGTGAATTTTAAATGGGGAATGGCTTACCTTTAGCCAGTTAGTAGTCCACTCACTTCATGACATAAGCGTATTTCGAATACATAGAACAGGACCTGTAGTAGTGGTTTCTAAAAGTACTATATAGTAGAAACCTAGACTACTACTGCTACAGCGTGGACTAGTACTCTACGATTTGAGTATGAGTTTGTGGTCTGACAAAGTTGGAAGTATATACTTTGATATGTTATAGTTGATGTTTTATCGTAGGGCCAATATACTTGCATGTTAGGTATGTGTGACTAGTTAGTTAAGACAGACTTGTACAAGATAGTTTCTATACTATATCACCCCTTGTGAATGTCTGAATGATCTAAATATCCAGAGCATTGGGAAACATGACTTGGATGTTTGCTTTAAGGTAGCTCTCTTGGAAGGCGAAAACAATCCAGGAGGTCGTGGATCATTGGACTAGAGGCCTAAGGATGGTAGATGTCATTTAGAGAGGTGTTAGTACACTTTTTCCTCTCTAAATGTACGACAATGTATATAGAGGGGTATTTTAGTCATTACACCTGTAGGTCGAAGACTTTGCTAACGCAGCACTATCCTTAGGGTCAATATTTCCTTATGGTGATATTATGAAATATTTAAAATGCAAAATATAACTATTTACATGGCAAGGGTATTTTGGTCATTTTAGTAGCCAATGCGGTGTGTCTTTTGGTCCCCAATATAAACCGTGAGTCCTAATTAAATACGGGCTAGGGAATTGATTTTAAATTAAAAGGAATTTATTTTATTTAAGTAACTTGATTTAATTATAGGGTTAGAATAAAATAAAGGTCCATGGAGAGAGAATTAATAAAATTAGTTTAGTGGGTTAATTAATTATTCAGGGCTTTGGCCCAGTTTGAATAATTAAAGATTAACCTGGGACTAAACTAATATAGGCTTATTAATTGGACTAGTTTATTTAGGCTGAAAAATTAATTATTAATTGGGCCATTAGTTGGTTCTAATTAGAATGATTAATTATGCCCAAAAGGTTAAACTAAGAGTCCAATGGCCCAGTCTAGTTTAACTTAGAGTTTTATTTAGGTTAAACAGGAGGATTGGAAACAACATTATTGTTAGAACATACACTCTCTGAGACGGCTTCTTCTCTGTGAAAAGCCAGACGTCTTTCTCTCTCTCTCTCCAGAAAAAAAGATTCATTAGTCTGTAGTTGTTCACCAAACGGATTTAGACAGGCCATATATTGAAAAATCGAGAGATTGGCGTTCACCTACATGCAAAGACGGAGTAGAAGGCTTGTAGAAATCGCACCAGAGGCTGTCACCAGCGTACTTACCCCTGCGGCACACATTCTAGTCTAGTCAGTTATTAGAACGAGGAAAAGAGGTAAATTTTTTTAAAACCTCAGAACCTATACAGAGCCTAACCGGCGCCGGCTAGGACTGCCGGCTCTGCCCTAGAGTTCCCCTGTTCTTTGTTTTTCCAATTTTTGATCTTCGCTTCCGCTGCGTGCCCTGTGTTTTCGATTTTCTATGCCTTCAGAAAATACTAAAACTCTACAAATTGTCAAAAAATGTGCACAAAAATTGAGACACCGCCTCAGTACCAGTGCATAGCCGGCGCCGCCTGTCCTGCCTAGGGCCGGCGCCAGTTGTGGTCTGTCCCTCCGTCCGTTCGCCGATTTTTCTTAATTTTCATGCCAACCCTTCCAGACTGCAGCCGACGCCTCCTCTGAGCTCCTAACCAGCATCGGCTGTGTTTTGTTTAGCTCTGTTTCACCGATTGTTTCATCGTCTCAAAGTGCGTGTTAACAGCACATGGCCGGCTCTGGTTCTCCTGTCCTGGCCGGCACCACATCTACTCTGTTTAGCGACTTTTTACCTTATTTTACCCTTAAAATCTGAAATAATATACAAAATACCTTTCCAAGAGTAAAATCTCAAATATGAAGGAGTATGACCAGTTATTGAACAAAATGTATCACAGTCGCCTCAAATAACTAGGAAATATATAACTAATTTAGGCCCTATCACATTCCCCCACACTTAGCTCTTTGCTTGTCCTCAAGCAAAGTATCAAAGACAAGTAGGAAAATACAAATTTTCATAAAATCACTCAATCAATTTCAAAATAATATTCCCAATGCTTTCTTTATTTAAGACAACAAAACATATGCTACTATACCTTTTATAACAAATACAAGACTTGTGTAAGTGAAGAATGACTAGTGGAACCATCTCAACACTAAACGCCGCCCCTATCAAGGATAAAGAGAATAACTGTAATTTATGCCAATCAATATTCTTGAGCTCTCCACATTGTGCTATGAACCTCCCTATATGCTCCAAGGTAGACTTGTTATCCTCTCCAGAGAAAGTAGAGAACTCTGGCACCTTAAATCCTCGAGGTAGTATCGCCATGGAATCTACCCATTCTGGGTAACGCTTTTGATACATTAGCTGGTCTCTGGCTTGTCGATGCATGACCTCTATTATTGAGCCGACATTGGCTGATGGCATTGGTTGTTAAGTCTGCACGGGAGAACCTACCACAGTAGATCGAGAACCCTGTCCGAGAAATGAAGCCATCTCCGGATACCCTGTCTTCTGCAATGGGTAAACCATCGTTGTAACGGGATACGCGGTCGAGACGGTTGCAATGTAGCTCTGAGGTCCTCTATACGACAAGCCAATATTCCTATTTGGGGTAGTATTCTGGTCATAGAACATCTGTATTCCCATCGGCACCTAGATCCCTGCATTCGGATATGGTGGAGTTCTTCCTGGGAAAGGTTCTGTAGGAACCACGCCAGGCACATTTACCCCTGAATTTCCTTGGTGCTCCCCGGGCATCGGTATATACTACTCTCGACACAATAATTGCACTGACTCATAAGAAGGTACAACAAAGGACGAGGGAGGAGAATACACACTTACCAGAGGTGCCCCTTGAGCATTCTCCCTTTGTTTGAAATTATGAAGCTCGTTCTGCAGCAAAGGTTAGAATACTGTGGCGAACTGCGAAATAAGGCTCTGAATGAGTTCGCCTGTACACTGCTCCATAGCCTATTGTATGGCGGTTAGAGAACTGGGTGTCAACTGGGATACCTGGGGAGAAGACGAAATCTACATCCCCTGCGACTCAGGGAGAGTAAGCAGGGTGCTCCCTGATGTCATCATGGTAGGATCAAAAGCTCCCCGTAAGGTTCGGACAGTAGGCCGATCGGATGATTCTGATGAAGGCCCTAAGGATTGCTACTGAGAATTAGTCATAATAAGTCCTGAATACAATTGCATGCAACAACCACCCTTTGGGTCCCACTGGGCGTACCAATATATGTTGCCGTACGAAAAGAAAACCGATGGCAGTGTCGATTGGCTGCTCTACTGATGAACATAAATAGTTAAATGAAGAAATGAATGAATGAGTCGAACCTTTTAAAATAGGTGGGTTCCTTGAACTTACTATAGAAATGGTCCAAGTGGGTAGAAATATTGCACGCGAAAGCAAAACGAAATTGAATATGATGTATTTCGATTAAAACTATGAATGAATACAGTAACTGATAATCAAAGCAACAACAAACGGAAACTTCGTGATCAACGAAGTAAAGAAAACTGTAAACAAAGCTGTAAATGAAAGCTATAAACGAAAGTTGTAAAAATGCGGATAAAAGGAATGAAAAACTAGAAAATTTTGATAATTTAGTCTGAGATGAGTGTTGGTTTCTTCAATCTGAGATTCTTTCTCGCTTTATACTTGTTGTGGTGCAGATGTTGACTTTCAAACATGGAAGAATCCCGCTTCGTGGCCCGTTCTTGGCAGTCGAGAACGGTAACGTTCTGCCGATCGTGCCGAGGTGTGTGGGCAATAGTTCATCTACTCTTGGTTCTGATGTTGATCGGGTACAGCCACTGAGGACTTTCCTTGACGTCATCATCCGTTTGGCAAAATTCATATCGGCTTCGGCTGAAAGTTACCGTTACAAAGGATCGGCTAAAAATGACGTCAACAATATATATACCATAAATTACATATATTAAAAAATACATCATACTTTCTTCATATTTTCATAATAAAATGTATTATTCTCATATTTATTTATTTAGTAAGGAAAACGAAAGTATTCA